>OX595836.1:16142432-16749676 GCA_951392215.1 Epirrita christyi
AAATTGAACCTATTGTCAATAGCTTTCTAAAGCCCTACTTAGTAACAACTAGGTTACTTTGGGTTCGAAACTTGTAAGCAAAAAAGGATGTTTTATAGTTATTTTTTTTTATATGTACATAAATAAAGTTAAATTGTTTTTGTACACAGCAAAAAACACTTGCCTAATTACTGAATGAAAGTAACAACTAATATAAGTTCCTCATACAAAATACACAAGAAACAGTTGAGCTATCTGAAGACCGTTGCAAACGATCTATAGATAGCTCATTTGACCCAGATCAGTACGTATTTTCGTATTTTGACATGGGTGCAGTCAAAGCAGCCTATTATCGACGGGAAGTTTCTGATAGCAGAGAACTCCTTCATTCACTGACTGTTCTTCAATAGCATCAGGCATTTTTATAAAGGTCGTAGAATGCCGCGCAAGAGCCCGCGCTGCTCTGCCTGGTATAAGGGAGTTGCGCGGGACAGCCCGTGGTGGTCACCGGCATCTTCTTGAACCTAAAACATAAATAGGTAAACCTGTAGGTACTTATATACTGTGAGCAAGCAATTGACAAACATTTAATGAATCTTGGAAAGACTTACCTCGCATCGCCCCCAACATCTTATTGCTGTAAGGACTTGGAGCTCTAGTGATGTCTTGGCTCCCCTCCGGTCCTACTCCAAGTCGGAACGCACGACGTTTATTGTAAAATTTGCTGTTTCTTTAGTGAAACTGTACCGTCGGCGAAAATGTTCTTCTCTTAGTAGGAATGGGTCCAAAATTTGTCTATATACACTTTCCTATTCCGTGGTGGTAGACTGATTTTCCATGTCTCAATATAATTGCCTCAATCGCTTGAATCGCAATTTCTTCACACAACAAACAAAGAAAATTTATAGATGAAAAACTAAGAACATCTGACAGACAGCAGATAGAAGTCGGCCATTTTTGTGGCATTTGTCATGTTATTGCTCCGATAAAGTATGGTTATAGTAGGGTCCTTCCTCCTCTAACTTAGTGTCAAGATAGTGTAAGGATAAAGCACACTTTAGCGCTAAAATACGTTTATGAAACACCAAAAATAGCCTGTCGATATTATCAAGACATAATGTCTACACTAACTTTTTATAAGACAGACCGTATGTGCCTACATTAGCAACTCAATCAAACTAAGTATCTTAGTTTTTATGGTTCCTTCCCAAAGGGTGCTAAACGGGACCCTAATACTAAATCTACGCGCACCTCCGTCTCTGGATTCTGTTACAGGGTTATATCTCGGCAGCCATTATAGAGGTAGCCAGTTGAAACTTTCACAGATTATGTATTGTTTGGGCATAAACCCTATGTAAATAAACCAAATCCCAAGAGGGGATCCCCGTACTAAAGTTCTTCATCCAAGGAATAAAACCGATAGCGCGTAAGTTAAAACTGCTATTGCTACAAATGAATTAAGTGCGACTGGGTATGAACCCTTATTAAATTAAAACTTTCCATCTAATTAACTTTGAATAAATTGTATAAAAGATACAGTCAAAATAGAGAAGTTACGCTGAATAACACTGGTCCCAATTTTTTGTGTATCACCGCACGTAGCGCGCCTTTTTTTGTCTTATTGTTGACTTTGAACTTTAGTTTATTATCTCTGACACCCCATCCTATAGACAATAACGCAAATTTCAATTTGGTGAACCGGAAACAGCAATGCAGCGACACATGTTGTACACATGCGCTTGCACAGACCGACGACGCCTTTTTTAAACTTCTTTTTTGTATAAATGAACGAACTTTTTTTTACTGAATATGGCTATTTTAGTAGCGGGGGGCGAGCTTCTCTTAGATTTATGATTACACTCGCTTACATGTAAATAGGGTTCTTTGGGTTCAGATATCACTAAAACCAGTCCCCAACAAATGGGTCTTTATTCCACTAATGGTGAAGTGATGGCCGACCAGCGACGCATATGCGGACGCTATATTGATTGACGCATGAAGAAATGTTTTCATTAGTGAAGTTGATAGATAGATGTGGTAGAAATAGTGATTTTTGATTTATCTTCCAATCCATCATCACTTTTTAATAAACCACATGCTTGCTTTTTATACAGCTTTCATATATTAAAAATACTTTGTTATCAGCTCGCTGCGTCGACAAGTGATTGGTGTGCATGACAGATAACCCTCGACCCGTTCATCACGCTACCTATCGGCAGAGGATATTTCTCTAAACTGGTATTTTTAGATAACTGCACTGTTTCTCTCATCGTTAGAGAAATACTTGTTTTGGTACTATATTTTGACGACCTCTGTGGCGCGGCCACAGATGGCCACGGCTGTGATGCAAGAGGTTGCGGTTTCTTTTCCCGCTGCGGGACAAATGTTTGTATGATCTGCAAATATTTGTTTCGGGTCTGGGTGTTATGGCATCATAGTACTCTTAGTTCCTGATACCCACGACACAGGGCATCTTAGTGTGGAATCAGGAAGTTAATGTATGTGACTGTTGGGTGTTATTTATACATATATTAGGATATTCGTAGACAACGGCGCAGTAGCGTACGTATTGCTTGATTTTTCTCGTATAGGACAGACGTTTTATATGCTATCAACACCAGCCTGTGTTTACGAGTCCACTGCTAGACGAGGCTTCCCCCATATTCAATACAATTGTGGGGATTTGCCATAAACACCACGCTTGGCAGACGGATTGTTGATCGCAGTTGGTGATAAGTACTCAGATAAATTCTGCTGCCCATCCCCTGGTGTAATCCCTTAGAAAGGCTTTTGCTACATCCACGGAAGGAGGAGGGGCCTTTTTTTTTTATGCTACTTGACATGCAGACAAGCTTACGGCCCACCAGATGGAAAGCAGTTACCGTAGCCTATGAACGCCTGTAACACCAGAGTCATCACACGCGCGCTGCCGACCCTGAGACATAAAGATGAAAAGTCTCATGTGCCCGTAATTTCACCGGCACCCGTATCCTTCAAACCGAAACACAGCAATGCGAACACTACTGCTTGGCGGCAGAAATAGGTACGGTGGTAGTACTTCCCCGGACGAACTCTTTCAAAACAAAAATTTTTTTTTTTTTTTTCTTTGGGCCTATTCTTAGGCTGGACATACTACATAGCACAAGTATGTAGGTACTTAAATTTGGCAAAAACGTAATTTAACGTTTTATAAGCTATAGGAAACTATACTATTTACTGATTTAAGAGACGGAATGACATCAAAATTACCCACATTTAGTAGTTTTTGAAGTATTTGATAATTTAAAGACTTTGTTTACAGACTTAACTAGTTCTTAAACCAGCGATAAAGTCTTAAAGACCTTTTGCCTTTTTATTCAAAATGTTGGACTCTGTACCTAGCTTCGAGATAAGGAAATGCTCGAATTTTGTATTATTTTGCAAGCTATTATTTAACTTGGTATGTTTGTATTTTTAGATCAAATCTTGAAACTGCATTTTGAACCAGTTCCACCCAACCGATTGGGTTGAAATTTTTATACCTGTCAAGTTCCGATGACAATACAGTATTATGGTGACAGCGAGCTCATCTGATGATGGTGACCGAAGGTGGACAACGGAACTCCTCGATGATTAACAGTAGCCTGGCAGTGTTTGGACTCATTTTAATCAGCTCACGGTACCGATCAGTAATTTCAAAAAAGCTTGTTTTGATAACTATTTTTTTCAACTTATGACTTGTCTTTAATGTCTTTTAAACTATGGATTATTAAAGTTATAAAAAAATACGTGTTTCTTATAACAAGCCATTTGATACGTTGCCATGCAAAAAGTTTTTAATCCAATATTAATCCTCTATTAGAAGTAGTTTACTTACGCTATACGTCCGTGGTTGGGTAGTATGTACCAAATTTAATATAGTTCTAGTAGATTCGGAGAAAATAGGCAGAGTCGCAGGAAGTCGGTGGATGGAGGCGGCTCAAGACCGTTCGGCGTGGCATTCTAAGGGGGAGGCATATGTCCAGCAGTGGACTTCTACAGGATTATGATGATGATGATGATACAGGCAGAGTGTTCCTTTAATAGTTCCGTTGGAAACTTTTTTGGTACGAAACTTTAAAAACTTAAAAACAGGATATTCATATCCTGTTTCCTCATAGAACTGCTTGAGTAAAGCTGATAACATGCAGAATTTAACTGTAATACCAACACACACTCTTTTCCTTCTCACCACCAGCCAGTGACCACAGTTGTTTTGTCACGGTTATACGTCATTCTAGCGTTGAAAAAGTAATTAAAAAGGTACGCGGTAAATGCCTATGATATTATTATTCCCGATTGTTTTTAAATACCTATGTGTTTAAAACGCAAAGGTCTAGGTACAGTCAATTAATTCATAATTCATCATTATCACCAGCCTGTTTACGCCCACTGCTAGACGAGGCTTCCTCCATTGAATTCAATGGGGGGATTTGCCATAATCACCACGCTTGGCAGATTGATGATCGCAGTTTGTTGTTAAGCACTCAGGTGGATGCTGCTGCCCATCCCCTGGCGTTATCCCTTAGTAAAGCCTTACTAAGATATTATCCTCCGTGAGACACTATAGGTGTTCTGAAACGTGCCCGTACCAGGAAACAGCAAGAGGGAGACCATTTTGAAAATTTATTGCGATAGTTTTATTAACGTAGGTACCAGATTGCTTACAAATTGTATGAGAAAACATTTTATTAAATTTTACTTACTTCTACTGCTCATTTTTTTTTTCATCCGATACAATGAAACAATCCTTACCTACATGAAACTGAGTTGATACACATTAAAAAAAATTTGATCAAAACAACTCATTTTTATGGAGAACTCACGCTTAACAAAAAAAAATAACTATTCCAAAATCGTTTTCATACAAAATGAGTAAATGGTTCCAAAGATAATTTCCACGTATCTCTTATGGATTCGGATATCCCCATACTGTCCCATTTCAAAAAAAACACTGTATGTATATTTAAGTACTAAGTTACGCCAAGCATTCTTACCTTATTGAAACTTCAAGACATCAGTTTAACCTCTGCGACTCTTGCCAAGATCTGGCACTTGTCAATTCACAGCATACGGCAGCTGGAATTCCCTGCCACCTGCGTGTGACCTGAGGAATACTAAGTAGGTCATTCCCATTGTAACTAACGCATCTTCCTTCTAGTGATTTAGTTTAAAGTTTTGTTTACTTCTTTCTAGCTTTTAGTACATCCACTTTAAACTACTGTGCTAAAGGCAAGTACGAGTGATATGATACTCTACTGATATTGACGACTTCTGTGGCGCGGCGGGCGAAGGTTGCGAGTTCGATTCCCGCCTCGGAACAAATATTTGTACGATCTGCAGACATTCATTCAGGGTGTTCTGGGTATTTTTCTATGTATAATAAAAAATATCTATCTATTTAATGTATTGTATTAAGTATATCAGTTATCTAGTACCCATAACACAAGATCTGCTTAGCTTGGGGCTAGATAATGTTGTGTGAAATGTCCAGCATTTATTATTATCCATTATTTATTTAATCATTTAATATTTTATGCCCTGAGGGTTTCCGATCCGTAAATTATTTCGAAATCCTTATCAGCCACTTTTTCATATAAATTAAAAAAAAACATTCCATTTTAGAGGTAAAAAGAAAAATTAAAAATTACTTTTTACCGCGATTTCAATACAAAAATTAAACATCATATCGTTTTAATGCATTTAGTTAGATGTCGGTGGATGGAGGTGGCTCAAGACCGTTCGTCGTGGCATTCTAAGGGGGAGGCCTATGTCCAGCAGTGGACTTCTACAGGCTGATGATGATGATGATGAAGTTAGATGGTTGTTTTTTTCATGGCAATGCTGACATAACTTTATAAAGGGTGATTTTTTAATATGGGACAGTATGGGCATATCCGAATCCTTAAGAGATACGGGAAAACTGTCTTTGGAACCATTTACTCATTTTGTATGAAAACGATTTTGGCATAGTAATTTTTTGGTCAAGCGTGAGTTCACCATAAAAATTAGTTGTTTTGATTTGTTTTAATGCTTATCGACTCAGTTTCATGTAAGGATTGTTTCATTGCATCGGAAGAAAAAAATCTGAGCAGTAGAAGTTAGTCAAATTTAATAAAATGTTTTCTCATACAATTTGTAAGCAATCTGGTACCTACGTTAATAAAACTATCGCAATCAATTTTTTACTTTTTTTTCTCCCGTATCTCTTATGGATTTGGATATCCCCATATTGCCCCATTTAAAAAAAAACATTCTGTATCCTACTAATATTATAAACGCGAAAGTTTGTGAGTATGGATGTTTGTTACTCTTTCACGTAAAAACTACTGAATGGATTTGAGTGAAATTTGGAATGGAGATACTTTACGCCCTGGATTAACACATAGGCTACTTTTCATCATCATCATCATCATCAATTTTCATCATTATTCACGCGGGTAAAACCGCGGGGCGCAACTAGTATGGTATAAATTGAAACTCGATCAATTTGATACCTCTAGCCATTCCTTGAGAAAAAGAGGCGACATACCACGCTTGGCAGGCATGTTGATCGCAGTATTGGTGTTGATTACTTAAGTCGATGCTGCTGCCCATCCCCTGGGGTGATCTCTTGGTCAGATTTTACGACATCCATGGTAGAAGCAGGGGTCTGTTCCACGCCAAGGCACGATATTAAAAAATACTGAAGGCTGGTTTATAGTAACATTTAGAAAACCTACTTTAGTCCTAACACTGTTTTCTATCTTGACAAGAAACATATGTTTTTGTTCCGTTGAGTTTCGGCACTTCGGCAGATATGTCGGAGACGTGCGCGGGCGCATCCATGACCTCATTGCGTGGCGCCCGACCTCCGTCTGCGTTTACTTTACAGCTATTGTTGGTTTGTATGAGTATGTAGACGGTCATTATGGAGCGGGTACATTAAACATCCTTTTTGGCCATAAGTACCTATACACCTTATCAACTTTTGTAAACTGGTCAGCCCTGCGTTTCGTTCATCTCTTGATCTTCAGTTATTTCTTTCCCGTCTGCACCCACTGCTGCGTAGACAATATAGATTCAGGAGAAGGTTATAGCCTAAGCCAAAAAAATACAACTGAATTGAGAACCTCCTCCTTTTTGTAAAGTCGGTTAAAAATGATTATAAAGAGCCAAATAGATTTATATTTTAGATTAAGCTGCATTCATTTGTTTTTCTTGACTATCGCTCACTTTTCGTTTCGCGAGCGATATTCTGTCACATTCTAACATATCTGAACTTTAATGAGTTAGATAGTGACAGAATTTGGCTGTTCAGCGTCTTAATTGGCGCAAATTGCGAGCAAAATTAACAGTGTAGTTTTAATTCATCTCTTTAACTAATTGCTAATTTATTTCATAACTGAATGGATGGACTATTTGGTAGGTAGATACTTGTTATGCCTGAAACGACACTAACCTTGAATCTTGTTTTAGTTTGAACATGAATAATGCAAAAATTAGTGCAAAAATGTACTGAAAATATCTACTGAATACTAAAACCTGTCTAACCTGCCAAGTTTAAAATAGATATATATAAAATACTTTATTGCACACCATCATACAAAAAGAAACAATTTCACTAACAAAACCTAAAACTAACTAATTTATGTTATGTTATTGATGGTCCTAATTGCTTTTTAGCGATTTCTACCAGACAACCTTTGCATGGAATGGACTGTATAAAACATAAATGGAGTATTGATGATGTACTTACCTACTTAAGTATTGATACGTTGATGTGTAGCTATATACATACATATTAATAATAAAAACATATACCTAGTAGTATATACAAAACAATTAATATTCATTATAATAATATATTATATTCATTATTCATACCAAACCGAAACCGGACGCCGCGGTAGAGAAAGACCCTCCACTCGATGGGCTAAGGACATTATAAACATCGAAGAAAGTCGGTGAATGAAGGCGGCTCAAGACTTTTCGTCGTGGCATTCTAGAGGGGAGGTGATATATATACTTACAAATAATAAATTAGTTTACATAAAATAAATAATGAAAATAAGAAACAAGCAATAGTCAATGGCAACAGGACAAATAGTGAAATAAATAGTTTTACCTCAACTTATAGTCACTTTATTTAACGTCGATGTTGCAGGGAAAGCTGAGAACCATGTTGTTTGATAAATGTTATTATAAAATTAACGAATTTTAAATTATTTTTTTAAATTGACTAGACATTTTTTTTTTTTTATTCATGTGACATTTTTATTATAATATTTGTAATATTTGACATCTATTATTTATATTCAACTATTGATATTATTAATCTAAATTGTAAATTAAATAAATAATTGCACGCCCTTTAAGGGTAGATTACATTGGATCCATTATATAATAACTATTACATCTTTTATACATGTAATTCAGCAATAAATATACTTTGACTTTCCTTACCAAACAAAATGATTGGAATTGGATGAGTAGTCCCTTGTAAAATTTTCTACCTAGCCTTAATTTGCTCAACTAGGTCATGATCAATATACAGTGTATTTTCTGTATTTTTACGTATTGATGACTGTTCGTTCTGAGGAGGTATGCATTACCGTACATATACCTGTATTATTGTGTACTAGTTAAACGCTCACGACTTCGTCCACGTTGAGTTTTTCCATACAAACTTCAACACCCTACTAGTACCCCTAAGGGGGTAAATTTGGAAATTTATTTTTATAGTGTAGGCCACAATAAAAAGTACCCTTCAAACAGAGGCCTAACTCTCTTAATTATTTTAGAACTACACTGAAAGTTGACCGAATCGAGATTTAATTTATTTTGAATTGACAGAAAGTTGGTATTCTGCTCCCAATAACAATTTAGCTTATACTTTCGATTCACGATGACTACCATTAGAGTAGGATAGTTATATTGGAAGAGTAAAGAAAGACTCCATCTATATTCAAGATAAATTATCGAAAAAACTTTGAATCATTCAAGTTTCGGTCACATTTCGATATAATCACATTACCGTGTTGTATTTTAAATTAGTAGAATACCATTTCTGACATTCGAGACATCAACACTAGATCGGAACGTGATCCGAACTTTATTTTGACTAATTTTTACTTCGAAGATTGGGCCTCTGGTCTCTAGAATTTAGGGTATAGGCTGTGCGTTGATAGTCAGACAAACAGTCAGACGATTTTATATATATTATGTATTGTTCTCCTTGACCTAAAATGCGTAAGAGTAAGCACCTAGGTAGGTAATAAGAATGAGATAGAATCGGCTTGCGTTTTTATTAACTGTTATTTATTCCGTGGTTTTGCCCACAAGGTGATCAGCAAAAAGGATAAAATTTTCGAAAACTTCTGAGAAGTCAGATCTTTAAAACTTGTTGGAATGTCGAATTCGAACTTGCATTTTTGCATGAGACTTTGATGAATGATGTGATAATTTCCGAAAAGTATCTAATGATCAAAGGCAAGTCAGACTCAAAGTCACGCAGTGGGCTATGGACAGAGCTATGCTAGGAGTTTTACTTTGTGATATAATCAGAAATAAAAAAACCCTTAGAAGAACCGAGATCACCGACATAGCTCTCAGAATTAACTAGTTGAAGTGGCTATGGGCTATAGCTCGCAGAATTGATAACCGTTTGAAAAGAAAGGTTCTCGAGTGGAGACCACAAAACGGACGACGCAGTGGAGGAAGGCCTCCCTCCCGATGGACTGAAGACATTTTAAGCTATTTTAGATTAACTGGAAAACTCCACTAAAACCATAAGTGTACAGTTAAAAAAATATAATAAATAAATAGACTAGAGTACAGGGTAACGAAATGAAAAAAGTGTATCTGACAAGGTTCGTATCAAAATAAACCAATAAATAATCTAAGTTTTAACAACTGGTCAAAGCCGCCTTTGTTCTTCTTCCGATTAATTTGAACCATCTTAATATTGTTTAAGTTCAGGGGCCAGGAACAGGGGTAGGTATACACCAAAGCCTGCTACGATGATGTCATAGGTTCTAGCGAGGAGGTCGCCAACAAATCTTTCAACTTTAAATAATTTGTGTTGTGTTGTGCCAGTTCCATTTGTAATAAAACAAATTATAAAGGTCGCAGGAAATCAGTGGATGGAAGCGGCTCAAGACCGTTCTTCGTCGCATTCTAGGAGGAGGCCTATGTCCAGCAGTGGACTTCTAGAGACTGATGTTAATGATTATGATAATTAATCTAATGATCATTTGAACTAACGAGTATGTCCCTTAGCTAAGCAAAGATAAACATTTATTTATTAACCTTAATAATAAATTCAATGAAACTTATTATCATTAAGTTTAATTAAATAATGAGTATTCAATGAATCTTATTATTAATTACTTCTGTTAAATTAATTCACAAGATGCTGTTGGAATCTTTTGAAAGACAGCTGAATGAAAAAATCTGTAAGTTTATAGTTGGTATTCCATTTGTTCATTTGAACAATAACTATTCAAATGTACAAGTACTCTGTAATGTGATTTTAATAAATAAATATCGATTGGAACTTGTAATTTTCCATTTAATTCCAACGTAAATTAAGTCCAAATGTCAGCAGTAAAACCACCTCTCACTCATAATAAGTTTTATCAAAAACGATTTCTTTCGCAATAATGCTCTGAATTCGATTTTAACTTTCACCCGATAATATTCAATAATCGAATTTGTACGATCATAAAGACCATAACGATTATGGCTTGTATTGGAATGGAGTTCAATTTTATAACATTTATTTTGTCTTTATCAATGTAAAAATCTATTTTACAGAAAAGTTTGGATGATCCAAAAAATAACAGTCTAAATACACCTCAGGGTAGGAAGAATGCTTGATTTTCGATGTAGTTTTAGATATGTAGAACTATTTTCCTCTCCAAAATCAGTATAATTGTAGAGTCCGACAACAATAATCTCTTTGGGTATGTAAGGAGCTTGAATGATCCAAAAAATAACATTATATCTACAAATCTCTACATGCACCTCAGGATAGGAGGAATGATTGATTTTTGATGTAGTTTTAGGTTTATAGAACTGTTTTCCTCTCCAAAATTAGTATAATTGTAGAGTCCGACAACAATAATCTCTTTTTGGGTATGTAAGGAGCTTGGATGATCCAAAAAATAACATTATATCTACAAATCTCTACATGCACCTCAGGATAGAAAGAAATGCTTGATTTTTGATGTAGATTTAGGTATATATAACTGTTTTCCTCTCCAAAATCAGTATAATTGTAGAGTTCAATAGCAATGATCTCTTTTGAGTAGGTATGTGTGTTGATAACAACATTCTTGAAGAGTCTAATAAAGGCTATACTGTAGTCAATGTATCAGTTTGTCCCAAGCTTATGAATCACTCTAACACAAGACACTTGTTCGTACTCATATCTTTACATTATGTTGTGAATAATTCTTGCAAGTTTAAAAATAAGAGATTACGACAGCGTCCATTGCCACGGGGAAGCATTATGTCATCTCGGAGGTTGTTCAATGATATAGCTAAGAGTCAAGGTGAGGCAGGTGATACATTAGATATGCCTATAGATACCTGCTTACATGTTTGTCGGTTAAGAATGCTTCTAACATTATTGTTAACGATGGAAATCCTGAAACAAATACGGGCTCGTGAAATACATGAGTAGGAAGCTTGCAATTTAACTCGTGTGCATCGTATATGTAAGGTTTTTTTTAACATAACACCCAACAGTGACATACGTAGCCCTGATCACACACTAGGATTATCTGTGTCGATTTCGTGTCAGGAACTACGAGTACCATGGTATCATAACACTCAGACCAGGAACAAATATTTGCAGATCATGCAAAATATTTGTCCCGCAGCGGGAATCGGACATGCAACCTCTTGCAACTCAGGCGGTTACTCACCCACTGCGCCAAAGAGGTAGTCATAATTGCACATAATCACATGAAAATCTACAATTTTTTCCAAATCAATCCCCTCAAAATGAAACAATGGGGAAATAACATCAATAACGTTTTATGCCGACCCAACCTAGTCCAATAAATTAGTGTCAGAAAAGTTGTAAAAGCGACACCGCCCGGAAGCAAACGCATTGGAGTGGTGACCACTGAGCAGTGACCGTTCACCGTCCGCAGCTAGGTGGTAGGTGCCACATGTGGCGCCCGTGCAGGCTTTGTATGCGCGCGCGCATGCCGGAAGCGACAACGCCATGCCCGGAACTCACGGGATACCGTCACTTAATTGATAATGTAATGAGAGACAGTTACTCTTAAAAGTTAATAATGTTTCATTAGAACTTCATCATCATTAACATCAGCCTGTAGAAGTCCACCGCTGGTCCTGAAGACCTCACATTAAATAGAACTTACTAGAAGGTAAGCTATTTACTTATGTTGACATAGTGATTGATTTTTTGAACGACTGAGTTGATAATTAATTGTAATTAGTGTAGCTAGATGGTAATTATGACGGTAGTAAGTCGGCGAATAGATTCAGTCTAGGTTCAAGACCTCGGCGGCACAGTTTCAATTCAATATCTATTCATATCAGATAATTTTAATAAACACAGTTATGTGTGTTTTACAGAAAATTTAGGAATACGTAAGCTAAATTTATTTTCCTGCTGATTGCATTTTTGAGCTAATTATACCTACAATTAATTAAATAAATAGCACTCTAACAAGCATTTTTCGATATGTATAACGTTAGAATTTTACAAAGAACAGAAATAAGAACATACGATTATTCTGTATTCTGTATAACTGTGTATTTGACGACCTCTGTGGCGCGGTGGGCGAAGGTTCGCCTGCGACGCAGGAGGTTGCGGGTTCGATTCCCGCCTCGGAACAAATATTTGTACGATCTGCAGATATTTGTTCAGGGTGTTCTGGGTATTTTTCTATGTATAATAAAAATATATATCTATGTAATGTATTGTATTAAGTATATCAGTTATCTAGTACCCATAAAACAAGCTCTGCTTAGCTTGGGGCTAGATAATGTTGTGTGAAATGTCCAGCATTATTTATTTATTTATTCCATTGAATTAGATACCTACTTGACTCTTGCAGAACAAACACCGTCATTATTATAATCATCATCATCAGCCGTTAGATGTCCACTGCTGGGCAGGGCAACTCCTATAGGTATAATACAATGGATTTGCCATAATCACTACGTTTGGTAGGCGCATTGGTGATCACAGTATTGGTGTTGAGTACTCCCTTATGTCAGCTTTTATGACATCCGCGGGAGGACACGGAGATAGGGTTTAAAAAGGTAGGCAAAATAACATTGCTTCCGAGCGAAGCACAAATTTTTCACCTCACTACACCAAAGAAATGTTTTTTTTTATTTATTCCGTAACATACCACGACTACAAACAGTGTGTTATCTATAAAACAGCTGTTCTTTTTTTGAGGTTATAGGCTATAACGTAGGTAGGTACCTAAGGAGTACTAAAAAACAATAGATGAGCTACGTAAATATTACCTAAAACATATGATTTGACATCTAGAGCTAGAGTCATTAATGAATCACCTGTGTGTGGAGTTGCGTGTGTTGAGGTCACGCAAGCCTGGGAATTTTGTATGAATCACTAGGTATCAACTATCGATAACATTGGACAATACAATATTTTTCTGTAAGTATCTGCTTGTTAGTTAAGCACCTAGTTTAGGTAACTATCTGTACCTACGTCTACTCGTAGTACGGGTTTTGATAGTTTTCGAAAACTATATAAAGTTTCGTTACCTTCCATACATTTAATTACAGCGTCCTTAGTTTTCTTCTCGTTTTCGCTAGGGGCGCTGTAAATATATGAAAGGAAACGAAACTTCATAAAGTTTTGAAAACTATCAAAACCCGTAGGTACTAAGCCCCCTGATGACTCTCTATTGACGACCTCTGTGGCGCGGCGGGTGAGTAGCTGGCTTAGATGCAAGAGGTTGCGGGTTCGATTACCGCTGCGGGATAAATGTTTGTATGATCTGCAAATATTTGTTCCGGGTCTGGGTGTTATGGTAACATGGTACTCGTAGTTCCTGATACTCACGACACAGGGAATCCTAGTGTGGGAACAAGGCTACGTATGTGACTGTTGGGTATTACGTTATGTTATGTTATCTACTTCTTAGGAACTCTCCATTAAAATTTCTGGGAAATTTAAACAGCGATTAGATTGTAGGAAAGACGAACACAATTCTTAGTAATAACTTTGAGGCCCAATTATTCTCTTATTAAAAACATTGAATTTAGATTAAGTGATAGTTACTACGTGATAGTGCGAGTGAGAAGTGAGAATTACGTGAATTAGGTCCCTGAGTTCTTGGCATCTGAAACTATTTATCCGTGTGTAAAACACGTAAATTAAACGATAAAAAATAATTACAAGGTACCTTGATAATTAATTTAAAGGTTTAAAAATAATGTAGTTGCAGCAAGCAATGCCACCATATGGCAGGCCGTAAGATGAACGTGGGCAGTCATTGAGCTATCTTCTTAGAAACTGCTCAATAATCGGTGTGTTTGTTACTTCTAAGTAATCTGTGTTTGTGTGACGTCACGTTCCATTCACTACCAAAGGAGGCTTTGCGCTTGTCACACGGTGTTCGCACTCTATTTGGTTCGTGATTGTGATTGTGATGAAGGTAAACATTGTTTTTGACGTTGAGTCTTAAAAGGAACGAAGCCTATTTTAGTTTGACTGAGAACTAATCTTGAGCAAGACTTTTCTAAACTCTCCTAGTTAGAAAATTTAGTCTAAGTTCCCATCATCATCACCAGGGTTTTACGTCCATTGCTGGACGAGGCCTCTTTCATTGGATACAATAAGGGAGAAAAAATCCTAAGTAATAAGGCTTTTATCCATGGGAGGAGTAAGAGGGGTCTATTCTTAATAAGCCGGACACACCAAATCGGTGCACCAATTTTGCACGCTTGACGGCAGAATGTATTGGAGACTATAATTTATATTTATCATCTGTCTTGTACCTACATTCTAAGCAAATCATTCATTCATTCATTCATTCACCATCACTGCATGTAAGTGCGTAGGTACTTAAATTTGACAAAAATTACTAAAAACTAAAGACTGCTCTTTGACCAATGCATCCTACCAACAATTTTCTTTGAATGCAGGAGGTGTATAAGTTATTAGACACCTCACCTCGATATCCTTCACGTGCATAGAACGTGACTTCCATTGCAGCGAGCTGATTCATCTTCAATTCGCACATTATCTTCCAAGAAACAATAAGTTATGCGTCAGAAAATGATGTAGGCATAGCACCTCCTCAGCACTAGACCAAGATGCATCCAGTTATGGCCAACTAAACATATTACTGAGTGAGTTTTGGCTCAGTAGTTAGATGAGAAATCTGTATTTTTTTTAGTTGTAGGTTTTTCTATTAGTAACGTCATAAGTGCTGTGTTTTACTAGGGAATAGTTAATAGTTATACTTTGGTTTTACTAACCAAATTATCTATAAATCTCTCTATAATCTAAAAAAGGTCTTAAATATAGTATTTTTTTTATAGCATTGGATTGACGCACTTATATTTAAAAAGGCTAGCAGTTTCTATTTGCACCTGATACAGTATGGGTCGTGGGTGGGTCACATTTATCAGACACATCAAATTAACTCATGTAGGTACCTAAATGGTTGGAATTGGCCCATCGAATCGAGAAACTCTTAATTGGCCTCTGACTGCCGTCTGCACAGATTAGACTCGCTCACAAATCCTTATTTACAGGGTAAATTTTAAGAACAGAATACGGATGCAATTTTTGTGATTCTAAAAATGATAATAAACACCATATACAACCTCAAAAGTAGGTACCTAGGTACGTAGGTACCTACCGCGTGTTTGGTATCAGCGATAAGCTCCAAATTCAGGGTTTTCCACATTATTTATAACAATATTTTCCAATTCGTTGTAAAGCATATGGCCGAGACAGTCGACCGGCTAAATTATTAATTTTACAATTTCCGTTAGGCTCTCTAGATTTAATTTGCCAAAACACAACAGAATAGTAGTTAGTTTTGTTTTTCGACTACCTACGTAGACTAGTAACATCATAAAAATTATAAAAAGATCATATTATTAAACCTTCTTTCTTAAAAGAGTTGGGATTGGTTTGTTGTTCGAATTTATTTCTATTATACTCCATAAAAACATTTTTTGAATAAGTAGCTCAGAACAATAACTAAAGCTGTGTGTCTCTACTCTACTATATGAGTTGATAAGAACTCATTTAGTCTACGCAGTATTTATTTTCTCTGTCATTTAGGGTCACTGTGGATAAATCAAAGTCAAAGTCAAAGTCAAGTATTTTCTTATTTTAATTAAAATCACAAGGTGACCGAGTACTTTAACGACTTTACCTATTATATTAAATTTAATAGTAGGTATACCTACCACTTGACATTGGCAAGATTGAGATTTTACCCATAGGCCAAAATAAAAAAAAGAAGAAGTATAATTTTGAATCGTCTTATCTCAGAATAAAGACTAACATCTTATAAACTAAAACTACTCCTGTTCCAACCCGACCAAGCCTAGAAGAATCAGGGCAACAAACACGGCTGGGCTTTGATTTGATGATCCTACTTACTACTAGATGGGAAGCGTCTGTGTGATCAGATCTTATCACAGACTATGTTATCATAGTTACCATGTAAATATTTCTATCTTTACTCTAGATTTTGTATTAAATAGCAATTTGAGCAAGAAATTTATTCTTTTAAGATTTACGGTCCAACAGCTCTACAAGAAACTGTCTCGTAGGCGAGTAGTGACTGTGCCCACGCGCATGACGTAACGCCATATGGCCGTCGCCAACCGTGACCGTGCAAACACTGCTACAAACCTACACTACCTTTGTGTCATCGGTTTTGCAACACTTGTGGGATTCAATTGTTATGAAAGTAGATATATAGATAGAAAATTCATTATTGCGCATAAAAGAAGTACAAAGGTGAACTTAATGCTAAAAAGTATTATCTTCCAGAGAAAGCAATGGATAGAGCATATAGAAATCCATCTATTAAAATTCTCACCCATATTAGCGATTGCGCGGTGGGTTTTTGGCCATACGTTTTTGAGTTTTCCGTGGGAGATTTTGCTAGTGGGTTTTTTTTACTTTTAAAGAAGAGTCAAGAGACTTTCAAGTAAGATGAAGACGAGGAAGAAGTTGGAATGAATACGTAACCACACTTCCAAGACAACATGTAGTGATAGGTATAAGCTACTGCCCCGGGTGGTCCAGCCGTCGGATGTAGAAACCGGAGCATGTGCGTAATCTGACACCACGAGTTATACCCTTGACCATCTGAATCTATTGTTAGACCATTAATTTGGCGAAATGTATTTAATAATGTTTGTATTAGAAGCAATATCTCTCAATCAAGTTCATGATGAGATGTAAGTACCTTAAATTTAAACACAACTGCCCAGTGGGGTTAGCATGAATATCTAACGGTATCAAGTCGCTAGCGAGACATGTTTCTATTAGATTATTATTTATAAGTATAACAAGCGTAGCGTGTGCTGTCTTGCATATTTTTGCTGATCTTTATTTACTTATGACTACCTTCCTAAGGTTTTTAAGTTCTCATTTACTATGTATCAGCAACTCCTTGCTCCGAGGCACCACACAGGCGCTTCTCACCTAGTGGTAGCAGGCAACAAACACGGCTTGGCTTACATAAATGGTCCGTCATTTATGTAAGCCAAGCCGTGTTTGTTGCCTGATTCTTCTAGGCTTGGTCGCGTTGAAACAGGAGTAATTTTAGCTTATAAGACGATTCAAAATGATCCTTGTGATTACAATGAATAAAGTTCTTTTTGCCTTTGACTTTGACTTTGAGACGATAATCGATGTCAAATATTGGCCAATGACATTACGGTGGATTCAAATATTTGAAAGATGATGGTTAATATTTCTCGATAACTACAGAAGTTTGTGCTTGGGCCTCAGAATAGTAAATAGTTTTTCGATTTGTAACATCATAAATTGAATGTAACATCAACAATCAAATCTCTTATCACTGTAACTGCTTTAACTGTAGTGTTTTTAGTAATGGGACCTTCCATAGAAAACTCAGGGTACAATCTAGGCCACGTACCTACTACCTGCTTTCCTATTCCAAATACCTATGTACCTACTGAAGTAGTATCTTAAATTTATGTTCTTTAAATTTCATTCGCCAAAACACAACAGCCCAGAATAGTAAATAGTTTTTCGATTAGTAGCATCATTGAATGTACCATCAACAATCAAATCTCTTGTCGTCTAAAATAAAAACTCGCTTGTATGCGTGACGTCGGCATCCCGCCCGCTTCTGATATCGAGATGTTTTCCCAGGGGTCGATGGCCCGCTATCTCTTTTGTTGATGGATTAATCGCTTTTGTACCTACCTACCTTATGCACGAATTATTCAACCTATTACAGGGGCAATTTTGACTCCATCTCAGTGGGGAGTTGCACAGAAGACTGATGAGTTGTGAAAGCCAAAAGACCTTTCTGCAAGCATGGATCTTCGGTCGATTTTGACATCTTGATATACTGACTTTATCTATCGAATCGTGTCGATAGGTCGTAGCATGAAACTGGCCTCGATAACGTTTATCGATACTTTTATTTTGTCAAATGTTACCTATGACAAAAGTCAAAATTAAGATCCATGCTAGAGCTTTCGGTAAAATCGTGTGTTTATGTAGGCATGTGTAAGACATTTTACCTTGACTGCGTCCTTTTATATTATAGGGTGCTTTACCACCATTGTGGATGAAATAAAAGGATTGAAGAGGGTGTAAATAAAAACTAAACAGTTTCATCTATCATGAATGAGTGTTCAAGCCACACCGTGGATACACATACGTGGGCGGTACCAATAACATCTCACCTCGACACGGATTCACGCTTATTTTAGATCATTACGACGCCACAGCAACTCTAAGGGAATTGGTGTGGTGGCACAGTCATCGTGAAAGTGACTGAATTTTCAAAATGGCTGTTATTGAACGTGTTCAAAGATCTGTCAAATTATCTGCTCTTTACTATAACAGCAAGCCTGGCCAAACGGCATTCGCTTCGAAGCGATTCCATTTCTACAGCCGTAATACAATACAATAGATCATGTGACATATCGATAGCTAACGTCGATTCCATACATTTTGGACTTTTCTTCTAGCGTCATCGCCATTAGAATGTTACTTTGTCTAAGGTCTAGGTGTAAAAAGACTACTCCCAAAAACTGAAAAAGTGCATTCAGACCATGATTCTAAAAATATTTAAGCTGAAAAAACACGAAAAAAATCACTATTGGGCCGCTTTTTTCGTGTTTTCTTTATAAATATCCATAAACCATCGTTAACGGAACACAAAAACCTAATTTACATAATAAAAAACACGTTAATAAATGAAAACGTCAAAAAAGCAATGAAAAAACCACATTAAGAAATATTGGCGCTATGGGTTGATCAGCTGACCGGGAGCGTTGAACATGTACTTTGCTTCGTAATCAAAGTCGAATTTATCTTAAAAGTGCTTAGTTTTGTATGCAAAGTAGGTAAATACAAGCGTGTGAGGGCTTCTTATGGTGTATCTAACTCAACTTGTTAGTGACAACGGGTTCATTAGCACCTTTCGCGGCTGCTATACGGAACTCTTTGTCTAAGCGAAGTCTGCCCTAATTAATGGAAAGATGTGAAAAATTCGATCACTTTCTATTTTCTTCGCTTAATTATGCACTTTCTAAATCATATTTAGTATGTGTAAATTGGGTGGTTTGATTTTAGGGTTCCGTGACTAAAGGGTGCCAAACGGGATCCTATTACTAAGCTTACGTCATTCGTCTGTCTGTCTGTCTGCTTGCATTCTGTCATAGGGGTATATCTTGGAACTTATCTGTAAGAGGTTAGCCAGTTGAAATTTTCACAGATTATGTATTTTTTGGGCACGAACCCTGTGCAAAAAAAATGCAAATGACCAAATCCCAATGGGGATTGTAAACCAAAGTAAAAAAAAAATGATAATTTAAATGGTTAAAATTAACACTTACGTTAATTAACGCGATAGTGGTGTTCCAATTTTTATCGATCTTTTCTACCAAACTTGATCAATTTTTATTTCAGCATTGTGTTAGTATTACTATAGTGATTACGTATGAAAAATCCCCCCTTCATTGCATTATATGGGGGTTGGACATCAGTATATATCGGCTGATGGTAATGATGATGATGGCGATGATTATATTACCAACCTAATACCAGCTAATACTTACTTCCCCGGACGAACTCTTCAAATCAAATGCATACCAAATCGACATTGCAAATTCTTAAAAACGTATTACTAATTATTAAACTTTGTAAATTGATTTACTGAGAAACATTAATGTCCGTTCTATAAATTATTCTGTAATTACAAAGCTACTTAAAGTACCTATTAGGTCCCTACTTATAAACAGACATACAATAACTCTAAACGCATATACTTCCTCCGTTTTGTCTGTGTCGTGGGTAATTAACGCTAAGCGCATTAGTACAAGACGTTCCGCGAATGCCTGACAGTTAGACATTATAATTCCTGATAAAGAAACCGTTTGGTAGGTGATTTATATAAACATAGATGGTTTTGAACTTTGTTCAAATAAATTTGTTATTCGTCAGCAGCATTTAGACGTCCACTGCTAGACAAGGCGTTCCCAATAAAATGCAATGGACGGATTTGCATAAATCACCATGCTTGGTATTGGATGATGGTTGGATGCTGCTGGCCATCCTCTGGTATCTTCGAGCAACACGGACTTCCGCGCGGGCCGGAAGGGAGTAGCCTTAGCGATATATTACCATTCAAATAGTTCTGTAATTTTTGTGGGGGGTAATGAGCACACAAGCGCAATTCCGTATATACACATCCAAATACAACACTGTAATGACGACACTCACACTAACAAACCTTGCACAGAATAACTAATAGTTTTATTGAACGCGTATGCCTACTTTCGCTTGTAGTTTTACAGAGGGCAACGCTGCGAATGGCTACTCCCTTTCGTGGTACTCGTAAGTCTGGTATAATCCCTAAGTTGGCTTTTATGACATCCGAGGGACAAGAAAGAAGGTTCTATTCCTAGGCCTGACACGTCACGGCACTGACATTTGTTAGATTAGGTATAAATATTCTGACGCTATTAATTTCAAAATCCTCTTCACTCGTACAACTCAAAAGTTAATCTAATCCATATTTTGCCTTCAACTTCATATGAAAATATTATTGTTAGCTCCAAAAATAAGATGCAGCTTTGAGCTTCCTGGCCATATCCGTAGCTAAATATACCCGGATGATTTGTTAACTAGCATAACTGATGTGTTGGGATAAGGATTATTACCCTGGAACACAGATTAGTCAGTTATTATGTAAGTACGGATATTTCCAAGGAAAGCATCAGATAGAAAGGTCGTAGAATAAAGTCGTTCTTTGTTAATAAATATGTAATTAATATGACCAATTACATAGAATTCATTTGTTTTTTTGTAAGTCTTTAAATAACTTAAGGTAAAGACCTACCTCATATACATATATACCTATACCTTGGAGGCCTATAGGGCCACTGATTTCAAGTCTTACGCTCTCCAGGTTAAGGCGAAGTATATAAGGATGAGCTCCTTCATCAAGTTTTCTGGTTACTGGACTTAACCGGTAACGCAGCATCGGCCATCTGAGGCCAACTGCATTTTGTCCTTCATAAAAAAAAAAAAAAAAAAACAATTTTTCTTGCCAGGTGGCATTGTTTACTGACGCTATAAGCACAGTATAATTATTCTGTGATATAGGGAAGCGGTTTTGAAACAAAATCCCTCAAATGATGTAATGTAAGGTGATATATAGGTGTAAAAACCAGGTATGCCTCTGTAAAATAATGTGTTTATATGGGCTTATTGCTTAGGTCTAATTTAATTGTAGGTAAAGTACATAATTACATAATTATTATGACATATTATAATGGTTATCTTATGCTTATGTTGAACAAGAACAGATGCTCTTCCTTATCTTGAATTCTTTAGATAGAATGAGACAAAAATGAGCCTTGACGAATCATTTATGTATTCAAAAGGCCATTATTATACAATTAAGGCCGACAATTATACATCAAATCATCTAATCTCATCATTAAATCGATACAACCTTTCTTACCCTCGTTTGGATTATGATAAAACGTTGGATATGTAAAATTACGAGATAATCTAAATATATTCGTATCGGCGATAACCGGTGCAGGGCGATATCATAATAAAGGGCCGACACGTGCGCACGCGCATCCCGCACGCGCACCGGGAAGGGGCAGGTAGGGTTACCACCTGCCTGAAATGATCGTCGAAAAACCAATACTCTAACAGAATAAATATAGATGCTTAAATTAGATAAGTGTATAATTCTACTAATGTTAAACAAAAACGTATGTTTTTGCTCTGTTCCTTGATATTTCGAGGGCATATCATCTCAGGTCGTGTATATCGCAACTGGGAGAGTCTATGTTACTAACGCTCTCTCCAACGATAAGACAGCAAAGGTAGCAATGAACTGGAAAGCCTCGCAAAGAACCTTGTGTTCCAAGAGAAGCTAATTACTCAACTCATTTATGAGCATAATCCTTCACGTTTTCTGAGCCGGAAGGATGTCACGCAGGAAACCAGTTTTCTAGTCGATAACCGACAGCCGGCAGCCCTGCTAGCCGACAGGACAGGTGTCGAGAGATTAATTAAACCAACGAAAATATCGTCCACCGCGAGTCTGTTAGCTCGTAATGAAGTCTCCTTCCTGTGCACTACGCAGCATGCTATTTCTGGACTGATTATGGTTTATGGACCGTATCTGGTGAGGGAGGATCAAATGAGGGAATGGTGGAAATAGAAGAAATTGTATAAATTTATGTAGTTATTTTATATGGTAGAACAATAATAAAAGACAGCGGCATGAAGGAAGCTGCTTTAGCTTAAGTCTTACCATTTCACAAAGAAGTATGAAGAATCAGAGAGAGTCTATTAGGTTTTGTACCTAAGCTAAATAAATAAAATAACTTATATAAATATAATTTTTTGTTTTAAAACGTCTGTAAAACATTTTTACAAATTGTAGGTTGTAAAAATGAGTAGATACAAATATTATTATGTATTATTATTGTATGATTAATGAGCAAGGTACTTTATTGCAACGATGCAATAAAGTTGCCTGGAAGAAATAGCTTTCAGCGATAAGGCCACCTGTTAATTTTTAATTAATTTTACTGTGTAATCGTTGTAGGTACAATACAGTACAAATGTCTCTGTACTCAAGCAAATAAAGCTTTTTATTTAATTTTAAAAATTTAAAACAAATCTTGGCAACATAATCTCTTTACAAGCATACAGCATAGGTGTCAGAAACGCTTATAAACACTCCTATAATCACCGTGTAATAAGCTGAACGAATAATTTCCGTTAAGCCTACAACCGGGCATAGATCATGGCGCAGAAGCCTCAAAGGCCCACGGGTGGTCCATTGCGACTGTATGGCCCACAATAAACAAAGCCTCGCCATAAATTTCCATACTTAAGAGTCATAAACAAGGCGCAAGTGATGGTTCATGGCGATAATCTTATGAAGTGTTTTTACTACCGGTTCTGAATCTTGTGGATAAAACAAAGCACATGCCTCTAGTGTCTCAATGTTTTTTTAGGGTTCCGTACCCCAAGGGTAAAACGGACCCTATTACTAAGGCTGCGCTGTCCGTCCGTCCGTCTGTCTGTCACCAGGCTGTATCTCATGAACCGTGATAGTTAGACAGTTGAAATTTTCACAGATGATGTATTTCTGTTGCTGCTATAACATACTAAAAAACAGAATAAAATAAATATTTGAGGGGGCTCCCATACAACAAACGTGTTTTTTTCTAATTTTTGCTCGATATTGATAACGGCAACAGGTAGACGCTTGAAATATTTACAGAATATCGAGTTATATTATTCACTTTAAAGATAAATAATTCAATAAATATAAAATTAATATTTAAGGGGGGCTCCCATACAACAAACGTGATTTTTTTGCCGTTTTTATAGATAATGGTACGGAATCCGTCGTTTGCGAGTCCGAGTCGCGCTTGGCCGGTTTTTAATTTCTGCTGATTATTGCTCAGTTTTTTTAGCATCTTTCAGTTTTCAAAGCGTTTTATGTTTTAAGTTGTGCGCCATATGGGTATATCTTGGCTGTTGTTAGAGGCAATTCCACTGATTATTATGTTGGTTGGGCATGAACACTGCAAACAATGCAACAAAATAAATTAAAATGGGAGTAGGTACATGAGTTGTCAAACCAAGGAATAAAATAAATAGCGCGTTCTAATCTACTAGTGGTGACATCTAGTCTTGAGTTGTGTAAACCTCACAACTCCTACACTATGCGTGGTTCGAGAGGAGACGCATTGGTTTATTTTCATATCTCAACGAATAAGATCTGGAAAACACAACAAACGTGGTATATCATCCTTAAAAATGCAAAATTATACGGAATCTCTTTTAAATTAATGATTTGCCGTTTTCCTCTGTAGTATTCGCCGGGCCGCCGTCTCGGGCAGTGTTCATGATGAAGAGCTTCTAAATAGTCTAGAAACATCAACAGAAGAACAAAAAACAGTGGTAACTAGCATTCTAAAATGTAATCAAACGTTATCAAAGAAAGAGATCGGTATTAAAGAAACGGATACATAATCTAGTAACTTGCGCCATTCTTGTAAGTTGGTATTAGATACGTACCTAGGTAGTTAATTAAGTAGGGCAATCAGCAGGGTCTCTTTGATTTCCTGATAAGACTTTAATATGCCTTTCAGCGATCAGTTGACATAAATGTTCCGGCATGCCGGTAGCGACATTTCTCTACTCATTATTTCGATGAAAATGCCCAGAGGCGTGGTACTCATGTTCAAATGGTCTTGGGTAGCGAGTGCGTACAAATAATTACCAAACACAATTGGGTAGCGGGTGCGTACCAATAAATATTAAGCACATACCATCGTCATCATCAGCCTGTAGAAGTCCACTGCATATATGCCATAGAATGTCATGACAACTGGTCTTAAGCCGCCTCTATCCACCGACTTCCTACAACCTTTAAAATGTCATCAGTCTATTGAGAAGGGGGACTTTTTTTTACTTTGTTCAACTTGCCCACTTGATTTTAAGCGGTAACCCCTCATTATTAATCCAATACCTCTTAGGTTACGTCCATCTAGGACGCACCGTAATACTGAGCAATGCATTGCGCACGTCATCCTGAGACGTAGAGATGAAAAGTATCATGTGCCAGTAATTTCACCGGCGCATATACCCTTCAAACCGGAACACAGTAATGTAATTACTACTGCTTGGCGGCAGAAATGGGCGTTTGTTCGCATAAGGACAGATTCTCAAAAAGACAGAATTGCATTAGGACAGATTCTCAAAAAGACAGATTCGCAAAAAGACAGAAATGGTAAAGATAAACACAACATTGTTTGTATGGTAAGTAGTCCCCACGGACGAGCTTTTTCACAAGGAGCTCTACTAAAAGCAACTTTGTGGTCGCCACTTGAAAACCTTTATTCCCCAACGGTGTCCTGTGAGCTTTAATCACAACCTGAATTACCACTTTAACGTGCTAATTCTGAGAGCTATATCGGACCTTGGTTCATCTCCGGTTCTTCTTATATCTTACACAGAAAAACACAAATACCGGAAGGCAAATAACCTAACTACCTTTTCGCAAGCCTAGCTTGAACTTAAATCTAGCCAAATAGCTACAAATGCTAGATTTAGCTACAATTTGCCAAGTTTATTTATGCTTCGCGTGTCTTAGACCATTCCCGCAAGTGGCGAATCGGCAAATCTTTGAGCTCACAGCAATCTTCTCATTCAGACAATCAGCAGATAAGTAGTGAATAGGGTGCGCCATGTGGGTCTGACTAGATATGAGTGGATCTAGAATAGTCAGGTCATCCAGTGGCAAAGAGCTCTTTAGCCTCTTGGATCATAAAGACAGAGCGATAACTTCAAAATCAAATCAAATCAAAAGACTTTTATTCATTGAAATCACAAGGATCATTTTGAATCGTCTTATAAACTAAATATTACTCCTGTTCCAACGCGACCAAGCCTAGAAGAATCACTGTTATGCCAATGCACATCTTGGCTTCAAAACTTCTCTCTTCATCAGCTGGTAGATATTGGATGAGGCCGCCCCCATAACTTGCATAGCGTACAACCCATAGCCTGTAATGGGAGGGTTTACCATAATCACTACGCTTGGCAGGTGGAATTGGTGATCACAGTTTAGTATTAAGTACTCAGGTGGATGCTGCTGCTCATCCCCTAGCGAAATCCCTTAGTCTTCTTTATAACGACATCCACACGAGGAGTTAGTGTCATATTCTTTGGCAGAGACTACCACGGTTCCTATAAAAGCTACAATGATTATGAAATATGTGGGAGTAGTATCAAGTATCATAGATTTGAGGCTTTCTATTCACTCCACACAGACCCATAGATCATTCCCGCTTTGTTTCATCACATCATAAACACGTAGGCTCTCAGAGTCATGCCTCAATCATTAAGTCATCAAAAGCAATCAAATTGCACCAATGAAATAGTTTCGTTCTCACAGAATTACTCTAATAAACATAAACGTATCGAAACAATCGACGAACCTATTGTCAAAACAATGACATGCGACGCAACGGTATCGCATGTCGTAGCACCTACGGTTGCGCAAACGCAGGCTTTTCGGCTCTGATAGGGTTGTCATAATTGTAAATACTAGCGAATCAAGGCACGCCCTTACGAGCAATGAGAGGTTTTCACGGCCGTTTCATATCATGCTTTCAGCGTTGAAAATAGATGGCGCTGCTCTGTTACGTAACTGTCAAGTGTTAAAATAAAGTTAAATGTCAACATCAACAACGTAGATATATTTTCTTTTCGTGGTATTTATTTTTGCTTACTTCTTTTATTTACATCACGAAATCACTAGAGCACACTCAAGAAGCAGACATAAACACAATATCATGACTAATAGCCACAGATAATACATTTTTCAATCTTGGCATTTACAGTTGAGTCAGCGCCATCTATCGAACCAATTTGAACTACTTTTTTTTTTAAATCGAAGTTGAAAAGCCCTCATTAATGGCGCAATTTGTGGATGAGCACATTAATTGTGCAGAATGTGGGTGATATAAATTTTGGAGTGGAATAAAAAAGCTTAGACGCGTACACTGACGATTTCAGATTGAATGGTGCATTTTAACATATGATAACACGCAACAGTCACATACATAGTTCTGATCCGACACTAGGATTCCCTGTGTCGTGAGTATCAAGGAACTACGAGTACCATGGTACTACAAACACCCAGACGAGCCCCCTAATTACAGTAGCAAATGGCAAAGGGGAATGCAACAATGGGGATCATTTTGGCAGCCTTAGCGCTTAACAAATCTTATGAAACTTGAAAGGAGGACTATTTCGGTCAAGAAGTTTCCCCTATTCAAGTTTCATAAGATTTAGATAGCGCTGAAGCTGCCAAAATGATTCCCATTGTTGCATTCCCATTGGCATTTGCTACTTTAATTTCGGAGTGGAACAAATATTTGCAGATCATGCAAACATTTGTCATCAGCGGGAATCAAACCAGCACCTTATGCGCTTCAGCCAGCAACTCATCCATTTTGCCATTTTGTATTTCTATGGGAAAACTAAGACGAAGAAAAAATCTCAAGACTGCGAGAGTAGGCAGCCCTAGAATTCGAAAGCTCCTATGCAAATGACGAAGATAGCAGCGTAGGAGCATTTTTATTAGAACCTTTGCGAGAACCGACAGATTTGCACAGGCTCAGACGGCCACTTAGCATAGCAGGTGTGACTTATCAAATTACATTGGCTTTCATTTGACACTCAATGAGTAACAAGTCTGTATTTAAGACGATACTCCTTGAAAAAAATTCCCACGCTAACTCCGTCCATGAGCCCCGATTAGAAAGTGATAGCGCTATTACTCACTTGAGCCCGAGAAGAGATTCTGTCCCGCCCAGAAGCACTCAGAAGTAAATAACGTAAGCGACATGTGATAAAAGTTTGTTTTGCTTAAAAATTAGCAAATGTAAAAATAAATCATCTTCTATTTTGTTACGTGCTGTGATTTTCTACCGAATTGTATAAAAATTTACCGTCAATATCATCTAGATTCGAAGGATGGACGTAAAAAAGGGTTTAGGAGGGCCGGTTTCAAAAAATAAATCTATCGAGAAAAGTTTTACCAATCATGTTTCTGATCTATGATTTCGTTAGATTACATCCTCAAGTAATCACTGTATAAACATCAAGTTTGTAACTTTACTGAGTGAGAATGTAACGAAGTGACTTCAAAGTCAAGGAGGCTCATCTTAATGTCTACTGAATTCGAAATAAAATTGGGAAAATAGCCGTTGAACTTTCTATGGGCCCTGTTAATAGAAAAACTCTACAACCCCGCTATACTCCCTAACAGTCATTGTTTATTTATCACATAGATTATGGGTGTCGATTCTGTGTATCACACTAAAATTTATATCGCGTTGTTTTCATCTTAATTTAGAATAGGACCACTCAACTTTATCTATTGAGAATGCCGTTTAAAATACACATCATGCTTTACCTAGCAGTAAAATAAACTTACAAAGTGAGTAGGTTGGAACTACAGTAGCTACTACTTCGGAATAATTCCGAATTATTCCCGAATACTTCGATTCCTCAGTGTTATTCATTCAACTGAACTAAAGTTTAATAAAACAATTGTTGTATTTATTTAGGTACTTAAGTAAGTAGGTACAAATAGGTAGGTAATAGGTAATATAATACAGTACAATAGGTCAGCCCTCTTCGCAAAATGAAATAAAAAAAAACTCCCTTGAGCAACTGAATTTTTCATCGAAAAGGGACCCTGGTATTTAAACAAAACATTAAATCACAAACGACATTGCAGTAACAACTTCACTAGTATATCCAAATAAAGTTTTGTACCCATTAATTAGCTCATGCGTAGGAGTCTACACTAACGAAAGACAAAATTGAAATATCAATGGTGTCGTGGGTGTGTAGATGGCCTTAGGATTAACAATTGAAAGTGCCCCACTGTCGACTGAATACCAAGAAGGTAACATTCTTATCTTATCTTATCTTTACAAGTTCTTTAATAGCCAAGAATGTAATGACCTGTTTAATAAATACTTCACTTCAAAAGGACCTAGGTTCCAGGTAGCAGGTGAATGAAAGGAGAGGGCAATGCACTTTGTATCCTTTCACCATACTGGTACTTTTAATCGCAGGGTGAACAAGAACCGATTAGTACTTGGTAGTAGACCATCGCAGGAGTAGTGTGGATGTAGTTGTTATACAGAAAACAGACAAGTGCGAGCGAGACTCGCGCACTAAGGGTTCCATAAATTATTTCGAAATCGTCACGGGCATTTTTAAGTTTTAGCCACTTTTTTCTACAAGCTTCGCAATTCCGTTTAAATAGTAATAGTAACACCTAACAGTGACATACATAGTCCTGATCCCACACTAGGACTTCCTGTGTCGTGGGTGTCAAAAATCTACGAGTACCATGGTACCACAACACCCAGACCCGGAACAAATATTTGCAGATAATGCAAACATTTGTCCTGTAGCGGGAATTGAACTCACACCTCATGCGTGTTTTAAGGAAAACAAAGTCAAAATTCCTCAGTAGACTTTTCCCTTTATTTGTGTCACGAAAGCCTCGTAGCATTCCAAACTGCAGAATTGTTAGATTACTGAAAGTACAATTGAAGTTATCGTGGCTTGGTATAATTTTAGAAAAATAACGACTATAACTATATTGTTTCCGTCTCACTACCTTTGAGCGTGGTCGCGGTCGGTGCTCATGAGGAAGGACCTCAAAATGCTCAACGAAACGTCAGCAGGAGAATAGTAAAGTACGTGGTGTATAGTTGCTATTTTTCTAAAAAAAAAAAAAAAATACTGAAATTACAATAAAGGATAGATTCTCTTTAATACATTGAGTTAGAAGCTTGATATTTTAAGTTTCACACATATATTAATGGAAGACTAATATGGACAAAACCTCAAAAAAAAATAAAAAAAAATAATGAATATAATTATTCCTCATTGTAAAATACCTACTGAATTTAATCCATTCATTTTTAAGTCACCTTTGATTCATAGTCTGTTTCTATTGACCTAGCGCTGCACTTATATTTGTTATTGTATTAAACTAACAATACAATTGTTAGCTATCTACATGGTATAATATAGCTATAATGTTTAGTCTGAATGCTCATCAATATTCCATCTTGATAAAGCAAGTATTTATTTTAGAATTCTAATGATGAGTTACATGCAAAGCAAGTTTATGTAAATAGCTATTTTTTACAATGCATGAGCATTCATTGATACAGAGCCAAGTCTAGATCGAAGAAAGGAAACCAACCGTAACATAGCTATTATCCTGAATAAATCCGAAATTATGAGATCTATAGAAGAACTAAGGCCACAGTCAGCTCTCAAAACTAGTAACTGGAAAAGGCTTAAAAACATAATAATTCTTAATAAATAATTTTGAAGATTTTTGATATTTGGTCCGGGTCTGGGTGTTGTGGTACCATGGTACTCGTAGCTCCTAGATATCCACGACACAGGGAATCTTAGTTTGGGGTCAGGACTATGTATGTGAATGTCGGGTAATGTTATGTATTAGTTTAAATTAAATTGAAAGAGACATAAAAAAAAAACATTTCAATTCGGGATTTTACACTCGAGATTACCCATTAGAGTTTCATTAGAGTTATTTCAATTTGAAATTGAACCAGTAGGATTTATTTAACAATAAACTCGCGCTGACTGTACAAAACCTAAGAAATTGTTGCTTATGACGAGTTTACCCTAAAAATATAATATATAACCCCCAAAGTATAATGAAACTTAAAAGAAGCACAAAAAATAGTCTTGTGATGAAAGGCCGGAGAAACTACCATGACGTCACTCGATGGACCGATTACGTTGTAACGGTCTCAGGGATGCGATTATTGAATGTCTTCCAGTGACTTAAACGTAGTAAAATTGCCGTTGATCCCCGATTTCCAAATTTCTATATACTCATTGATGACTAAAATTCTTAGACCTATGATATCATTGAAAGTGCTTCCAGTACATTTCTTGAAAAACGGTGATTTGGGAGTCATTTTGTAAAAACGGGAAATTTTCACGTACACAGGTTTCGACCCTAATCGAGGGTCTTCATCAGGGTGGGTATAGGATCCGCGCAACACTCCCTCCGCGTCCTTTCTCGCACTGCGTCTCTGAGCTCGCTCCTCTCGGCTCGTCCGGCGCGGGGGTGGAGGGAGTGCTTGTGTCCGCGTCATCACACGTTCTTCGGTGACGTCATTCCAGTCGAGTTGCGGTGCTCCATCATCGTCGCTGCCACTCCACATTCAAAACATATAAAATATTCAGGACATTTTAAATTTTGCATGCTTGACGGCAGAATGTATTGGAGACTTTAATTTATATTTATCATCTGTCTTGTACTGTACCTACATTCTAAGCAAATAAATAAATCATTCATTCATTCATTAATTAATTCATTCATTCATTCAAAATGAATGATATAATTCACGAAAGTTACTTTAGTAAGATATTTAGTCACTTAGTATCGGTGAAAAGAGGCCATAGTCAAGTCCTTTCGTCGTGGTCTTTGTCCAGCAGTGGACTTCTTCTGATGATGACGATTGATGATGATTACCTATTAGATGCAGAAGAAGATATTGTCTGTGATGACATACCCTGAAACGGTGATTATGTATAAGAAGGATACGTCATAATATCATAGGTATCCCGTGGGGGATTTCTAATTTCCCCATGATTAAATGACAAGGAAGACTGTCCAGTTTTAATATGCAGAAGCCAAATAAAGGAAGGGTCGAAACGATTTGTAACATCAGTGAGTGTATGGTTATTTAGAACCACAGCTCGTTAAACTGGGCTTATAGGACGTTGACATGGGAAGTTTGCAGAAGAGATCAAAAAATTTTGATATACCATCTTAAACACTAGCAATATATACTTACCTATATATTGCTAGTGTTTGTTTGTTGTACGTGAAAATTTCCCGTTTTATAAAATGTATACTTATCTAGATTTGAATATAGCTTTAGGTTTTTGTTTATTAAGTGCTAGGTCAAATAAATAAATAAATGCTGGACATTTCAGACACAATCCGGATCTTTTTTGTCGGTTGTCTGATGTCGTTGATCGTAATAGGCGTGATCAATATAAAGTTTGTGTCCGGAACTCTAAGACAACTTTAATGCGCAAGAGCTTCTTCGGTATGGCTCCATTCATCTATAATAAAATACCTATATCTTTGCGAGAATTGCCAACGTCGATGTTGCAGAGAAAGCTGAGAACCATATTGTTTAATAAATGTTATTATAAAATTAGCGAATTCATGACTGATAAATCTTTTATTATGTAATTAAATTTTAATCATTATTTTTATCATTGACTAGACATTTTATTTTTTAATTTTATTCATGTGACATTTATATTATAACTAGTTGCGCCCCGCGGTTTCACCCGCGTGAATAATGATGAAAATTGATGATGATGATGATGATGAAAAGTAGCCTATGTGTTAATCCAGGGCGTAAAGTATCTCCATTCCAAATTTCACTCAAATCCATTCAGTAGTTTTTACGTGAAAGAGTAACAAACATCCATCCATACTCACAAACTTTCGCGTTTATAATATTAGTAGGACATTTGTAATGTTTGACATCTATTACTTATATTCAACTATTGATATTATTAATCTAAGATTGTAAATTAAATAAATAATTGCACGCCCTTTAAGGGTAGATTCCATTGGATCCCTTATATAATAACTACGACATCTTTTATACATGTAATTCAGCAATAAATATACTTTGACTTTGACTTTGACTTTTCACAGAACATTATCTAGCCCCAAGCTAAGCAGAGCTTGTGTTATGGGTACTAGATAACTGATATACTTAATACAATACATTACAAAGATAGATATTATTTATCATTCATAGAAAAATATCCAGAACACCCTGAACAATTATCTGCAGATCGTACAAATATTTGTTGTCGGGATCGAACCCGCAACCTCCTGAGTCGCAGGCGAACCTTCGCCCGCCGCGCCACAGAGTTCGTCAAGCAGATGACCCGCCTTGATGTTTAGCGCTCATAACAATACATTTAACTCACACACAAAACGTTCACCTAACGCACCCTACGTGGTATTGCATTGCCACTATTCTGCGGGACAAAGAAGAAAAGTCTCATGTGCCTGTAATTTCATCGGCACCCATACCTTTTAGCCTTTAGCACGGCAGTAATAGGTATAGCTTTATTTAATGGCATAGATTCAACAATGCTAGAAACAGTCTAATTACTAAAGCGATCGTTTCCATATTTTGTCCTCAAATAGACAAGGAATAAATAAACATGGTACACGGCAAGCCAAGTTCGATAATGTATTAAAAATAAACCAAGCAACAAAACTTATATAACTAAATATATGTTTAATACACATGTTTCTAAAACAGCAAGAATCTTGGTAAGCAAGTGACACAAATACCGATATTTCAACACAGCATGACTACAATGACAGCAGTTTAGCGATGCAAGCATGACATTTATGCGCATTTTGCAAGAATACATGCGCCTGCGCATCCGTGGATCTCTGCTATATAGGGCACCTGTCGCCCCCGCGAACATACATTTTACATAACGCTACAATAATGCCATGGCAAGGGCAGTTGACCACTACAAGCCACTACATATTTTTACAAAAGAGTTATCTGAAAGATATAAAGTAAACATACAATGAACTCGCTGATTTCCCATTGTATGTCAATGGTGTCGGCAGCATTCTCTTAAGTTTTACCGAATACAGCAGTTCTGTTTATTAACTAAAAAACAAATGGAATATACTCAGTGTTGTCTAGTTATTTTAGTAATCTAATGTAGTAAACTCTGAAATCCGCACTTGTAAAAATACTTTATCGTTTTGCTTTTTATGCGTTCCTACTTCATATTTATCGAGTTTATTTTAAAAAGAGCTGAACTACGGATGCTTGTATTTCTATCACGTCTTCAGAACTTATAGGGGGTTTGTGGTATCTTAACTATATTTTCATCGTTGAATTTGACTTTTCTTACCATTAATACTCTTTCAGTGTTGATGACTATCGTTTTAGCAGGAGAAGAACGAGGCATTCTGTGTTCTAAAATTGAATCGATGTGATTTGAATTAAGAACTGCACGATAAATGTGGCCAGTTTTATGTTATATCTCTTTACTCTCTCAGTGGTCGTCCAACTTAATGTAAAATACAGCCTGGATCGTTGCCGGCGGTGCGATTGCTATGCAAATCGCGCATGCGCGTACGACTTACGAGTTTGTTTATGTTCTACGCTATCTCGTCCTGAATATGAAATGTAGAAACAGAACTTGGCCATATCTAGCCGTTATACTTGATTCACCTTTAATACCAAATGGTATTTTTTGGCAATTCTTTTAAATCGAGTTAATTTTCTAATATGAAGGGCTACTGTACTTTTGAATATACACACATCAACATTGTCTAGGGATATTCCATTTCGAAATGATTTGCTTGCAAACTATTTGCTATTTAGGAAAAGTTTAATATGGAATTAAACTATTAATTAATTAATTTATTCATTAATTATTTTGTTCCATTTTCAAAATTTGAAAAAAAAAAAATAGGACGCAATAAACAAAATATAGAATGGGGACTCCGATTTAAATTAAACAACGTTAATTTTGCCTAAGAAAAATTAACTTTTATTTAGTTATCAATAAGTGGTATCCAAGTCATTTTTAAATTTAACGAATCTTGTGGTATTCGTAATGTCATGGAACGTCGACATTTAAGCAGAGAAGTAATGATAAGAGCGATACGCATGTTACAAGCCGGTGCTATCCAACGCGTGGTTGCCAATACCCTAAACACCAATCAAAACGTAATTTGTCGATTGTGGTCACGTTATCGTATTACTGGGGATGTAAGAGAGCGCCACACTGGAAAAATACGAGCAACCACCCCTAGACAGGATCGTTTTCTCCAAAATTCCGCCAGGAGGGAACCCAATCTCACAGCAAAGCAGTTAGTGCAAAGGCTTCAGTCAGACCATCAGCTGTCAGTCAGCGACCAAACCGTCAGAAAAAGGCTACATGAAGTCGATCTTCATTCTCGTAGGCCGCTTCGTGTGCCAGCTCTACGACGAGGCAATCGCGGAAGGCGACTTCTTTGGGCTCATAGAACATTTGTTATGGAACAATGGCCAATGGACAATGGTTCTCTTTACTGATGAGTCTCGGTTTGGGTTCCACCCCGATTCACAAAGAACACGTGTTTGGAGAGTTCCAGGCAGAAAAAGTCGCCTCCAGCATCCACAAGAGGTCCATTCATACCGAGGTGGGACAATCATGGTTTGGGCGGGAATTCGTATTGGCGCGCGAACCGAGCTCATTTGGATAAGAGGCAGCATGACTGCACTAAAATACCGGAACGAGGTCGTAGAACCTGTGATCATCCCTCACAGAGTTCAAATTGGCCAGGAATTTCAGCTCATGCATGATAATGCCCCTCCACACACGGCGCGATTGGTGTCAGCTGCCCTTCAGGAATATGATGTCGCGGTTTTGACCTGGCCTGCACAGTCACCCGACTTAAACCCAATTGAACACGCTTGGGACATGTTGCAACGAAGGGCTTTCAGCAATTTGCGGTCAAATTTGACCACGGAAGACCAACTTTTTTGCCATTTAAAAAGAACATGGGATCGCATAACCCCAGCGAGACTTTGACACGCTAATTTTGAGTATGAATAACCGGTGCAGATGTGTTATCAACGTCAGAGGAGGCAACACCGATTATTAAATTGTAAAAAGGCAATTTTATAAAGTCATGGCAACGTAAAAATAGTTTTAACACAATTTATCGAGCCTTGTAAATTTTCAGATTTTTCGAGATTTTGTTCCTACTTTAATTTTTATTAAAAAATAATATCAAACAGTTGTATTTTATTATTACTAATAAACAACACAAAATAAAGATTCTTGCCATACCTAGTTTTCCAAAGAAATTATTTTCAGTTTTTGTAAAAATCAACAAAATGTTGAATATCCCTAGACAATGTTGATGTGTGTAGCTCTATCTATTTTATGTAGAGTTCGTTCAAGGATCTGGCTTGCATCGCTCTGACCACGGGCGTAGCCAGGTTTTAGTTTCGGGGGTAGGGGGGGGGGGGGTAAAGAAAATAAAACAACAAAAATGTACATGTAATTACACACACATTCACCACACTGGTGTTTCTTCAAAAAGTATCAGATTTTGTCCACATTTTGAATATTTCGGGAGGGGGGGCAAAACCCCCCCTGGCTACGCCCATGGCTCTGACTACCATCAATTACTACTAGCCACAATATGTTTGCATTTCAATTTCAGCTTCACAGTTTCCGATCAATATTTTTTACTGATAAATGTTTCCCAGTACGTAGTATATTATTCTCGTGTGATGCAATGTAAAACAAGCGTATTATCTGAATGCAAACGAAACTAAAGTCTTACCTACCTACTTGATAACGACTTTACTAGCATAGATAACCTATTTTATGCAGTAGTTAGGTAATTCTTAAGTGCTTCACACACGTAGCAGATGCGGTAATATTTTATATGCGTATAAAAACTTATCGCATCTGAAGGTATCATACACGTAGCAGATACGATAATATACGAAAATGATACATTCACGTGGAAACCTACAAACTGTATTGTATTTCAATTTGTATACACACATATCATCTGTCCATCTTGTGATATACAGGGTGTCCCAGAAGTCGACGTCAAGCCGGAAGCGGGTGATTGGCCAAGTCATAATAGTTATCAGAAAAAAAAACTATGTTATGTTTTTAAAAATATAGACATTTTAAAAAATCGAGAAAATCTACACCCTGTAATGATGTTTTAACTCCTGTTACTACAAATCTTTATTTTTTTTAATTCAAACTGAAATCTTAAAATTACGTCCTCGAGAAAGCCCTTGGGTACACTAAAATCATTTTCAAGTTTTGTAAGTTTTTTAAATGTCTATAGTTTTAAAAATTATTTAACTTAGATTTTTTTATATTTTTCTGATAACTATTATGACTTGACCAATCACCCGCTTCCAGCTTGACGTCGACTTCTGGGACACCCTGTATGTTGGTGCCTACAGATGCTTGATGGTAAAATATAAGTGATCTGCTACGTGTGTGTTGCTCCTTGAGTTTAGTATAGAGAGCGATATGGACAGATACGCGATGTCAGATATCTTACCGCATCTGCTACGTGTGTGACACACTTTAGATTATAATTTTTATAGTTTTGAATAAAGAAGTTGTTATACTTGACTAGTCATGTAGAGGTTGTATAGAAATAGCTATAAGCTCATTAGTAGGAATCTAGATCGGTAACGGTTCTACCGTGGTGCGTCCTGCCTAAGAATAGACCCCTCCGTCTCCTTTCGTTAAGGGATTACACCAGGGGATGGGTAGCAGCATCCACCTGAGTACTCAACACCAATACTGCAATCAGCAATCCACCTGCCAAGCGTGGTGATTAAGGCAGACCCCTTAATTGCATTCTATGGGGGAGGCTTCGTCCAAAAGCTGCTGATGATGATAAGATACATTTACAAGTATTATTAGCCAACATTAGTTGTCTGGCAGAGATCACTCATAGCTCTCTCTTCTATCCCTCTCTCTTACTCTTCCCATTCAGACCTCAATTCAGCCGTGGTTGAGCATTTGGCAACAATATTCAATTAGCCTCGCTAATTGTATCAGTTAGCACGTACAGTCAGCCACTGAAGTTTATTTAATTGTGTACAAACCTAAGTTTTTAAGGTTCCATAGTCAAATAGTAAAAAAAGAACCCTTATAATTTTTTTCTGTGCGTCTTTTACCATTGCCACCATATAGATGAAATTTGGAACGAAGGCTTATTTTATGAACTGCTATATAGAAAGGCGTAGATAAAATTAAGTTAAAAAATTAGGGGTGGCACTCATGATGAAAGTAAACCAGTAGCGCATAAGCGGGGTATCTTTAGATAGGTTTATAAAAATTGTATGGATATTGCAATGTGTTTTTTTTAAAGTTAACAGTTGGTATATATATGCGCTTTTAAAGTCGTAAAAACTACGAAGTGCGTGGACGTCGCAATTTTTTTTATTGAGTTCCATGATTGGTATATTTGGCAATAGCAGATGAGGTGTCAATGACTCCGCGCATTTGAGGCTCTACCAACTCGCATTTGAGACTCTACCAATCTTGATAATGACGAATATTAAAACTTTATTACGCCAAAATCAAATATACTTTAATTATTCGAATCACAAGAATTATTGTAAAACGTCTCTGTACTAAACTTTTAGTTTGAAAGAAGCGTTTTGTGTTTGTATGTACAAACTGATACAACAGTGACGTGTGCTTCTTTGTAATGATGATTCATGACGTGTACTATGTAATTGATTGATTACATAATGTATGTTACTGAATTTCTTATAATTTCCCTAAGGATTTTCTTCCGGCATACCAAATAACTGTTACCTTAGTTATGAACCTAATAAATAAATAAATGCTGAACATTTCTCACAACATTATCTAGCCCTAAGCTAAGCAGAGAGCTTGTGTTATGGCAACTAGATAACTAATATACTTAATACAATACAGTACATAGATAAATATTTTTTATTATACATAGAAAAATACCTACATGGAATAAAAAAAAAAAAAGAAGAATATCCATTAGCAGGGAAAATGTTATTTCGTTAGAGGATTATAGCAAAACCACATAAACAGGACACAATTGTTTCTATTATACTTACACGTAAGTATGTTAGAAACACAGGCCTACCCTAAATTAAATAAAGTAAGTTAATTGTAGAAAAAATATTTTTCAAAAAAAGTTTTTGTTAAATTCGTTATCGGAACCTGATCAAAATGAGTCCAAACACTGCTAGGCTACTACTAATCATCGAGGAGATCCGTTGTCCACCTTCCGTCTCCATCATCAGATCAGCTTGCCGTCACAATAATATCGTATTGTCATCTGAACTTGACAGGTATGAAAAATTTCAGCTCAATCGGTTAAAGATAACTGATTTAAAATTCATTTGCAAGATTCCACCCGGACAAACATTGTTAAAAAATATTAAAATTTTAAACTACAAACATTATAAACAAATACTTAACATTGCAAGTGAAATAAAAAGTAAGTAAAAATAAAAATAAAAGTATTACAAAAAAAAACTGTGTGCCTAAATGAAAAGACATCAGAAAGTAATTAAATTACATTTTAATCAAATTCCATAAAAATTGCTGCATTCATAGTCTGGCATTCATAATTATTGATGTAGCACTTACCTATCTAGGAGGTGAGTGTATGGAACGGGCTTCGCTGATTCCATTGTATTAAACAATAGCCGACTGATGAGGTTCAACGGCTCATTACGTCAAATAGTTGGACTTTGGACCAATGTTGGAGCTAACATTTGTGGAATGTTGGATACCTACGACCTCTACGTTTTGGAGATTATTTACCTATCTACTAAGTAGGTATGGTACCTCTATGGCGCGGCGGGCTGAGATGCGAGAGGTTGCAGGTTCGATTCCCGCTGCGGGACAAATGCTTTTATGATCTGCAAATATGTATTTGTTCCGGGTCTGGGTGTTATGGTACCATCATGGTACTCGTTGCAGTTCCATATGATGATATGATATGATATACCATAAGTAGGGACAAAGTTACAGAAACGTATTTTCTATCGATTCAGTGTTGAAAGTCCACTTCACATATTAGGTCTGCGAGCCATCTCCGGCTGCATTGTACGCGCATGTCCTATCGCAGTTAGGGAGTGGCTCCTCGACTAAATTAGTAGATAGCAATGAATGGCATTCAAGCAATTTTTTAACTCACCGTTCAAGTGGAAGAGTTACTTTTATAAGTTTTTATTTTAAAGCAGGGGTTCCCAAACTTATTTTGTCTACTGCCCACTTTGAGAATTAATTATTTTTTAGCGCTCCCATTTTTAATACACGGAGAGAAATATCAAACCGAGTTAGTTTGAGCAATCTCTTAATTTAGTTGATATTCACAAGTTGTAGTCGAGAGTCGAGAGTTCAGTCGGTGAATAAGAGTCCTCTAGCTAGATAAAATTACAAATCGCCCCCTAAGTCTTTACAAGTCTACACAACGCCCCCATTTTCTGGGTCTCTTTCTGCTCCCTTTTAGGCCTGCAGTTCCCACAAGAGGCCGTTATTACCCACTTTGGGAAAGGCTGTTTTAAAGTAATGTTTAGGTACATTTTGGACCCAGAAAAATAAAAACATCTTCGACTGTGTGACTTTTAAAGAAGATTAAATCCAAATGGATCTAGGTCTTGATATCGGTAGACCTAATAATAATAACATGTCGGTTAACACTAAGTAGATACGTAGGTGTATAACATAACATAACACCCAATAGTCACATACGTAGTCTTGATCTCACAGTAAGATTCCCTGTGTCGTGGCTATCAGGAACTGCGGGTATCATGGTACCATAACACCCAAACCCTGAACAAATATTTGCAGATAATACAAACATTTGTCCCGCAGCAGGAATCGAACCCGCACCTCTTGCGTCTCAGCCGGTTACTCGGCCGCCGCCCCACAGAGGTCGTTAAGTAGATGTTTTTGAACACATCTAAACGACTTTGCTAATGACATCTTTCGTGAATTAGTTTTTTACTTAGTTTTGCGAATGTTTTTGTAACATTGGGCAGGTGAGAAGTTATCTGGTCTGTGTTGCCATCTGCCGGAGCACCTGGTGTATTTTTAGCATTTTTTGCATTAATTTGAGTATCCTAAATTGATACCATCCCTGAAAATACTATGCTACCGTAACTTATGACCGTCCTAAAATCATAAACGGCAAATTGTAACGTCGACACACCCCAAAACTACACATTGCCAGATTGTACCTACAACAAAGTTGCCCCTAGAAAATACAAGATTACAATGTGTCCCCTAGAAATAGCTACAAAGTGTCCCCTAGAATGTGCAGTTAGATGGAAGTGTAAAATCGTAAAGCACTTCCTCGACAGAGGGTGCGCCGAGCGCACTCAACAACTCGCTATGTTGCTTTTACTAAGAAGGCACTATTTTACTACGTTTTAAACCAACGTTTTTTAAACTTTGGCTAAACCCATTAATTACAGACAGACAAATCACTTTAGTTTACATACCTATGTTCCAAAGGTTATCTGGAAGACATCGCTTCTAAGCTACAATATATATAGAATTTTTTTATTATCTTAAGGTGTACAATTAGTTATTTGTTATACAAGAGTGCAAAGTTGCTTATTAACCACGTGCTCTGTTTTGATGACCGAGCAAGCGAAGGATTCTAAAATTTAATCACGAGCGTAGCGAGTTGTTAAGAAATTAGAATCCTGAGCGTTAGCGAGGGAATCAAAAGAGCACGAGGTGAAAAATCTTTGCACTCGAGTGCAACACGTAACTTTTCATCCCACCTCAGCGAGGAAATGACTAAACACTTACAGTCACATGATACTTTTGCGCATTTTCAACAGTTTCAGTCAATACTGTAGGTTCAAATAAACTTCTTCGTCGCTAGAATCACTCATTTTAGGGTTTACTTGTTTTCAAGTTTCTTGTTTTTAAGCTAAGGTTTTAACAATATGACGTGAAAGAAAATGGCGCGCGTAAAGCAATTTAATAAAATAGTAATACACCAAGAAGGTTCCGAGTCTAAGTTTTTAACAAATTAAAAAAGGTAGTATGATAAATTCGGCATCATGGAGGTAAAAGTAAATAGGTTTAATGATGTTTTGAATTCACAAACTTAGTGCACACGATGTTCTAAATTCAATTTTACTTTATCCTCTAGAGGATAAAAACGGCTTTTACACTCAGATATCGAATAGCAAAAATACTCTTTCCGAGATGGTGGGATGAAAAAAGTATTTTCTATTCTACTCTATTCTTAGTTTGCCTATTCTTAGGCCGCACATACCACGGCCCGAAGATGTAGTAAAAGCCTTATTTAAAGGTTTACACCAGGGAACGGACAGCAGCATCTATACCACCAATACGCCTGGCCAAGCGTGGTGATTATGGCAAATCCGTCCATTGTATTCTATGGGAGAGGCAACGATCTTATAATACACTCATATTATAAGATCGTTGGGGAGAGGCCTCGACCAGCAGTAGACGTAAACAGGCTGGTGATGTGGGTGCTTATTTAATGATGTAACTACACATTTACACTAAGTGAGCAGGTACATGGAATGTTATTGTTGTCACTGAGGCGGTAGTTAGGGTTTAGTTTTGTGTAAGTATGGTAGGTTTGGAGTTCATGTCAATGCTGATTATGATTTCAATAGGTAAGAAAGTCATCATCATCATCATCAGCCTGTAGAAGTCCACTCCTGGACATAGATTTCTAGGATGCCACGTTGAGCCGCCTTCATCTACCGACTTCCTGCTTCCAGAATGTAAATCTTTGATAAAGATTGCATTTATGCTTTCAAGCATTTTTTTTTATTTGTTTTACTACTTGGCAAGTTAACAAGCATACGGCCCACCATGGAAAGTAGACTATCACATACAAAAAAAAATTGGAAAGTAGTCATGTAGTGGATGAGTTTTGTACCATCATTACATAATACCAGCTTTGGGAGTCACGTCAAATTATCAGCGGGAAAAATAGTAGTAATGTTTGTTACCATTTCGAATAAACACTCATTAAAACCCTAGATTATATCTAATTATAAAACAGTTAGCTAGCAAACAATAACAAATTAATTCTGTGTAGACTATCAGGTACATTGCGGTGATGCGACGGAGTATTTCTGTCCCCGGATAGGGGACTATTTTTGTCACCTTACCTACGAGTATGTGCGAACATTGCTTTTAGAGCTTTCGACATGGCGTTTAATAGGCAGTCCATATTTTATTACTTATATACAAGCGTAAAACACAAGAAAATGTTTGCAGGTATGACTGCTACCCACAAGATACCCACCTCCCACTTCTATACTCGCAATTATTGTTTTGTACAAAATTGGCGAGTCTAGATTATGTTTGTGAGATTGGTAATTTTAGGTCAAAACTATGCTGTCACGGTTAAGAGGTGGTCACCGGTAGGGTGCTTACGCCTTTTTGCAGCTTCTAATTTGGCTAATATTTCTTCAAATTCCATCAAATTTTGTACACATGATTAATACATAATATCTGTGAGCAAAGATTCGCCTGCGATAAAGGAGATTGCGGGTTCGATTCCCGCCTCTGAACAAATATTTGTACGTTCTGCAGATAATTGTTCAGGGTGTTCTGGGTATTTTTCTATGTATAATAAAAAATATCTATCTATGTATGTTATTGTATTAAGTTTATCAGTTATCTATTACCCATAACACAAGCTCTGCTTAGCTTGGAGCTAGACAATGTTGTGTGAAACGTCCAGCGTTTATTTATTTGTTTACCCATGGTGCGTCAGTGTCTTATAAAATTAAATATGGTTACCAAATCATAAAAAAACTGACTCTCCATGGGTCTAGATATCAGAGTACTGATCATGTGTACAAAATTTCATGGAGTTTGATTAAATAATATCCAAAATAGAAACAAACTTCTTTCAGGTACAAAATGACGTAAGCACTCTACCGGAAACCACCTCTTAAGTCTGATAGCTCTACAGTCTCTACATAATCTTGTGCAACGTACAATGATAAAACTAGCCTATTTACCATGATTGCGACCATCACAACCCATACGGCAGGAAGCAGGTCAACAATCAGACGGCTGGCGCGATGCCAGCACAAAAATAGTGCGGGTTCAAACCCGGTCGGTTACTCGCCAAATCGTATTTCTATATCGCTGAGTCAACTGTGACGTGCTTCGAAGGGAAACATCTTGAATAGAAAACGAAAACGTTACGAAAAAAACTAATGAAATTGACGCTCAAAACATAAAACACCTTCTTCTGATCGTGTGCCTTGAGTAGAGTGTAGAAGTATGTTTAGAGTTTTATCAGTGGTAAGCGAAAACGTTACGAAAAAAAGCCTTGAAATTGACGCTCAAAAAATAAAATAGTTTCTTCTAATCGTGTGCCTTGAGTAGAGTCTAGAAGTATGTTTAGAGTTTTATCAGTGGTAAGCGAAAACGTTACGAAAAAAAGCCTTGAAATTGACGCTCAAAAAATAAAATAGTTTCTTCTAATCGTGTGCCTTGAGTAGAGTCTAGAAGTATGTTTAGAGTTTTATCAGTGGTAAGCAAAAACGTTACGAAAAAAAGCCTCGAAATTGACGCTCAAAAAATAAAACATCTTCTGATCGTAGTAGTCTAGTAGAGACTAGAAGTATTTATGATTAGAGTTTTATCAGTGGTAGCTAAACTTCACGGAGAAATATTAGTACTAAAACCGAAGGTTCCTATACTTTTTTGTTCCAATAAGACAGGCACTAGTCCATTTCCGTGAACGATGCCTTCTAGAATCAAAATCAAATCAAATCAAAAGAATTTTATTCATTGGAATCACAAGGATCATTTTTAAGGTCTTATAAACGAAAATTACTCCTGTTCCAACGCGATCAAGCAATCGATAGGTGAGTGCTTGTCACAGAGCCTTACCCAATACAAGTCTGCTTGGGTTTGTCAATGAACAACTTTTTACCATAACCTCTCTTTCCTCCGCAGGATCCTAGTAGGAGCACCAGAAGACGACCCAGCCACACGGCTCTACAATGTGACCCGGCCGGGGGCAGTATACAGCTGTACCCCTGGATACCGGGACTACTCGGCTGAGTTCCGAGGATCAGCCCCTTTGCAAAACTGCCAAGAGATGGTCTTTGATAAGAAAAATGGTAAGTTGTTTTTATCCTATCATATATGTCCTTCAGACTTCAACTTTATTTCTCATCTCTTCACGTATCCCTAATCCAGTATCAGTAGACCGATCTCAACTCTGAAAACGATCTTGAGAACACTAAAAATGTTTTTTTTTATTAAAAGCTTTTATTTAACTTGCTATATGTTATATGTTTGTCCGGATGCAAATTGCAATTAATTTTAAATCAGTTATCTTTAACCGATTGAGTTGAATTTTTTTCATACTTAGTAAATTGTTTTAGTTACCACATCGAAATGAAAAACTAACGAATCCGATCGGAACACCTTCCGAATATTTTAAAAAATCCCTGCTGATCCGAGTGATCCTATAACGTATATATAACACACACGTATATACACCCTCGTTGGGAATAGGTTACTTTCTCCCCTCAATGAACAATGTACTATTTGCTGCACTAGTTTTAAACTTCATGATTTGGTCATAGGAAATGAAAGCCTAGATAAATCATTACTGAAATAGGCATTCGAATTTCTTATTACTTAACTTACTACTGAAAGGTCTTTAAACTTATTCATTTTACAAGAACAGACATCTGATTACGAGACCTCCCGCGCATGGTAGTAAACCAGCTTTATTTCCATAAGTGGACCCTCTATGGTCAGCTCTACTAGAAAAGCATTAATATTACCTACTATAAAGTATATTAAATTACATATGATACTAAAGTATGACAAATAAATATATATTTATTAATAGCTAACGATAAGAATCCAGTTTGTATTGGAAAATGCACAGTAAAGAGAATAGTCACTGCTTTATGATGGATGGTGTCCATTTCTACGATGAAGATGGAGTACTTTTTACGGTAGTTTTATGATAGCGAAGAACTGCATCGTTTGGTTTGTTTTCGAATAAGTAAACATTAAATAACATTATCGTGTTAGCGACATTAACAAATGGGCAATATTACTGCTTATCTGATAGGTAATTAATAAATGGTTAGGTAATAAATAACTTTATACTTAAAAAACCGACTTCCACCATTGTATTCGATTAAATATTTGGATGCAAAAAAAATTTTTGAAAGAACCATAGTGGTGAAAGGATTATGATACTTTTTGAATGCAAATGCTTTGGCTTTGGGTTGTTGCTGAAAATATCAAAATCACCATTATGTATGCCTACAATATTTGAGGAGTTCCCTCAATTCCTCATGGATCCCATCATCAGAACTGGATTCTGAAAAAAATGGGACCAATCTGGAAGTAATCTATTCAAATAAAAAAAGAATTTTCCAAATCGTTATATAAACGCCGGAGATATGAGGCAACAAACATAAAAAAAAAAAAAAAAAAAAAATACAACTGAATTGAGAACCTCCTTTTTTGGGAAGTCGGTTATCAAATTCGTCATCAGCTGTTAAAAGTCCACTGTTGGACGAGGGCTGCATAATCACTGCGCTTGGCAGGCGGATTGGTGATCGCAGTATTAGTTTTGAGTACTCAGGTGGATGCTACTGTCTATCCTCTGCTGTAATCCCTTAGTCAATTAATCGACATCCAAGGAAAAGACGGAGGGGTATATTTTTAGGCCGGATACTCTACGGCATATATTAATTAATCATTTATGATTGTGTATCGATTGTAGGTGTGATTATTTCAAAAGTTTTGGAACCTTTTTAACCGACTTCCCAAAAAGGAGGAGGTTCTCAATTCGGTTGTATTTTTTTTTTTTTTTTTTTTTTAATGTTTGTTACCGCATATCTCCGGCATTTATGAACCGATTTGGAAAATTCTTTTTTTATTTGATTAGATATACTTCCAGATTGGTCCCATTTTTTTCAGAAGCCAGTTCTGATGATGGGATCCATGAGGAATTGAGGGAACTCCTCAAATATTGTAGGCATACATATGGCGATTTTGATATTTTCAGCAAGGCACCAAGCATTTGCATTGAGAAAGTATCATAATCCTTTCACCACTATGGTTCTTTCATAAAAATTTTTTCATCCAAAATTATTTAGTCGAATACAATGGCGGAAGTCGGTTTTTTAAATGAAAAGTTATTATATACACAAGGCGCTAAATAATATTTATTGCAACTGTTCATTTAGAGACAAGATTTTTCAATAATAGAATGAATAATATTACTAATACAACTAGGTACAAAATTTATAAAACACAGAAGAAACATTGGTCACCTTTATGTCTCAGGGTGACCTACGAGACATTGCAGTTCTACAGTACCTACAGTTTCTCCAAATGAACTTTTCACGAGTTCCACAGTACTTACAAAGGATAATATTTTGTATGAATTTCTGAAATCAGTGGCACACGTGAATAAATCACGTGCGCGTGCGCATGACGTCACGCCGCGCAGGTCGTGCCACTCGTCTGCGCTAGAGTGCAGATGTCAAAAACTCACAATGCACATTTGTAAAAACATTGTTTTAAAAAAAAAAAAAACTTTTTGGTAAAGCAAACAAGCATACGGCCCACCAGATGAAAAGTAGTTACCGTAGCCTTTAGACGTCTGCAACACCACTTTAGCGCGCTGTCGACCCTGAGACATAAAGATGAAAAGTCTCATGTGCCTGCAATATCATCAGCACCCTTACCCTTCAAACTGAAACAACGCAAAGCAAGCACTACTACTTGAAATAGGATTCCTCATGGATCCCATCATCAGAACTGGCTTCTGAAAAAAATGGGACCAATCTGGAAGTATATCTATTCAAATAAAAAAAGAATTTCCCAAATCGGTTCATAAACGCCGGAGATATGCGGTAACAAACATACAAAAAAAAAATACAACCGGATTGAGAATCTCCTCCTTTTTTGGGAAGTCTGTTAAAAATAAATCAATCATTGATCGTGTTAAGGATTTGTTATAAATCTGTATTTTATTGAGTGAGAACTGGAATTTAAAAGAAAGTCTCAAGATAAGTACCTATTTAATCGGATTAAAGCGAACCGAGTTAATATAATTTAAATTTTAATAAATTTTTGGGACGGTGAAAAACTACTGTTAAATCCCTTGAAATTTACAAACCGCTGTCAATTTAGCACCTTTTGTGTTCCCAACCAATAAAGTACATTCTGATTCAAAAATTACGAATAAACAGGAAAGATTGCCGAAAGGCAACAATGCTGCACCATGAATCACAGGGTTCCGATGGTAGCTCTTGAAATTCCGCGACCAAATTTAAATGAAGAGAATGCGAGATATCTACATGTTACACAATGGATACTTTATGATGACCGTAGAAGGCACTGTGAGTACCCTACCTTAAGTATTCGAAAACATTTTTGGAAAACGATGCACCTACTGTTAGCCAAAACTAAATATAACTGGAAAGCATCAGAAATCTAGAATTGTTTTTAAATTTTTTTCTTTCTTTTTTGTTTTTATAATATCCCTCATATCCCTTATCATAATAAGTTGGTCAGTTTATTATGTAACTGGCGTAAATTAGCCTTCTAGCCCTGAAAGGTGCCGTGTTGTGTCTGGCCTGAGACTATAACCCTCCACCCCCGGGATGTAGTAAAAGCCGTATTATTGTAACAAGTTAGTTATAAGTTAAGTAACAAGTTTCACAAGTTAATAAATAAGTTTTTCATCCCATCTATTCGAAAAGGACGACTTGGTTCGCCTTTAAGTGCACCCAAAGGTGGTGTTTTCTGTATGAAGCTTCTATAAGTGAGCCGCAATTTTCTTTGCCGCGCACTTTTTGAATTTGGAACATCTTGAAAAGAATCAAACACAAATAAGTGCGCCGCAATTATTTTTGCCGCGCCTTTTTTAAACTTGGTACATCTTAGTGTTCAGCGCCAAAGAAGTTGAATGCAAATATTGTTTAAATAAATACTGGCTGGTACGACGGCCCATAGTCGCGCCACCGGCTGAATAAAAAAAAACAAATTAGAAATGCGCGAACTACAGCCCGCGATTTCGTCATTTTTAACAACTTTTTAACCGACTTTACAAAAAGGAGGAGGTTCTCAATTCGGTTGTATTTTTTTATTTTTTTAAGTTTTGTTACCTCATATCTCCGGCGTTTATGAACCAATTTGGAAAACTATTTTTTTATTTGAATAGATATACTTCCAGATTGGTTCCATTTTTTTCAGAATCCAGTTCTGATGATGGAATCCATGAGGAATTGAGGGAACTCCTCAAATATTCTAAACATTTGCCAACCAAGCATTTGCGTTCAGAAAGTATCATAATCCTTTCACCACTATGGTTCTTTCATAATTTTTTTTTCATCCAAATATTTAGTCGAATACAATGGCGGAAGTCTGTTTTTTAAATGAAAAGTTATTCACGGATTGCAGAAATTCATGGTTTTGTTTTGAAATAAAATATGAGGCGCCTTTTATTTTCTCATAGTGGTGATGAAAAGTAGAGTGTAACACTCGGGCGCAAAATATATTTTTGGCTCGGGCGACGTACTTTGAATCCCTCGCTACGATCGGGATTCTACTAAAGAATCAATACTCTAGAATCCCTCACTTTGCTCTGGATTCAAAAAAGCGCCCTCGCCGTAAAAATATTATTTTGCTCCCTTATGATACAATCTACTATTCTATGACCTACACATAGGCTATTGTTTGTTCCCAGCATTTCTTTCTTCATCTATTCAAATGTAGAAACCTGTTATTGGCCCTATGTTTATATCTCTAAGTTTCTGTTTATACATTTTGTATCGCTGTTGGTTTCTCTCAATAAATAAATAAATAAAATAAATTATTGGATTACACCAGGGGATGGGCTGCAGCATCCATCTGAGTACTACAAACTGCGATCACCAATTCGCCTGCTAAGCGTGGCGGCTATGGCAAATCCCCCCCATTGTATTCAATAACGAAGGCCTCGTCCCGCTGTAGACTTAAACAGGCTGGTGATGAGCCCTCAAAGAGGGACGACCTCTGTAGCGCGGCAGGTGAGTAGCCGGCTGAGATACGCTAGAGGTGAGGATGCGGGTTCGATTCCCGCTGCGGGAAAAATGTTGGTATGATCTGCAAATATTTGTACCGCGTCTGGGTGTTATGGTACCATGGTACTCGTAGTTCCTGATACCTACGACACAGGGAATCCTAGTGTGGGATCAGAGGCCGTAGATAAAGTAATATTCTAATAGCAATGACGCTAGTAGATAACTTTTCATTTAAAAAACCGACTTCCGCCATTTTATTCGACAAAATATTTGGATGAAAAAAAAATGATGAAAGAACCATAGTGGTGAAAGGATTATTATACTTTTTGAATGCAAATGCTTGGTTTGTTGCTGAAAATAGTAAAATCGCCATATGTATGCCTACAATATTTGAGGAGTTCCCTCAATTCCTCATGGATTCCATCATCAGAACTGGATTCTGAAAAAAATGGGACCAATCTGGAAGTAGATCTATTCAAATATGAAAAGAATTTTCCAAATCGGTTCATAAACGCCGGAAATATGCGGTAACAAACATAAAAAAAAAAAAAAAAAAAACAACCGAATTGAGAACCTCCTCCTTTTTTGGGAAGTCTGTTAAAAAATTACCAAAATGTATGAGATTGACGTAAGTTATCGATACACGTCACGTGTCTTTTGTATTGTGCTACGATTGTAGAAATAGAATCGCTTCGAAGCGAATACCGTTTGTCTAGACCAGCAGGACTACGTATATGACGGTTGGGTGTTATGTTATGTTACACGACATGGTGGATTCTCTAGTCTCATAAAGCCATAGGATTTCACTAACAGCAAAGTCCATAGTAGGTGTCACAGGATGCCTCAATCTTGGTAGGTGCATCAGGTGCGTGAGTTGAATCCAACGCTCCTACCCAAATGCGAGTACAATGGACGGACGTACTAGTGGCCGGGAACAAATTGGCGCATGCGTATGCGAAATGCTGATGTATTTCTTATGTGTAACATATGTCTAGAATTAGTAATCGTTCTCTAGGTGAAAAGATATACCGCCCATATTATATTATAATATACAGTGTGCTTTTAGCGTTCTATACCTCAAAAGGTACCAACAGAACCATTCAATGCAATTCATTTATTTCCAATTAAAACAATGAACATTTTGTGTGGAAAGGGCATGCACATACAGTTTTACCCAAAATATAAGTCGCCCCGTTGTACCTGCGCCGTAGACCAATTTCTGTAACGCGGGAACCTTCTTCTATCCATAGCAATCGCGCACTAAAAAACCTTGTTATTAATATTATTAATAAATATTAATTATTGTTGTAAAAAGCGCTGTTATTGGTTAATCGATTTCGAGGTAAAATCGCGGCTGGTCGTGCGCTATCTTGTTCATCAGTCGACTCAGTCCGACAGTGTACGAATCACGTCAGGGGGACAGAGCTGTACTATACGTTCGGCTACTGTTGGATATCAGTCTGAGATTTTCTGCGCAAACGAAAACAGCCGATCGGACTTATTTTCTGGGTAAAACTGTACTTCAATATAAAAAAAAAATATAAAAAATAGTTACAATGAAAATAAAAGTAAGGCAGTAATTGCTTAAATTAGCATAAATTAGGATCACCCTGGTTTATAGGATCTATAGGAAAATGTGGTACATGTACATTGTACAGAGTTAGGTGTTCCGACCCAATTACTGAAGTATTTCGGGGGTTAATTTGGGAGGGTCGAGGGGGGGGGGGAGGTGTAAATATACAAACATATTAACCTTGGTTTAATATGCCTTTAATGTTGCAGGCGCCCATAGGCTGCTTTCCATCAGGTAGGCCGTACGCTTGTATGTATGACAAGTAGTAAAAAAAAAAAAGATAAGAAATTATGCTACTGTTGACCATTCTTCACTATCTCCGAAACTACTGAGTTAAAATGCGTTATATTGGGCCTCACTCATACATTATTTTATTTTAGAATATTAAGAAAAAATAAAGAAAATTTAGAGGAAAACCTAAATTAAAGTCCCTTAGACTTGTTATCAGAACCTCTTACCTAGCACAGTCCTAGTTATATCAGTGCAATAGGTTTCATGATGATGATAGCTATTGGACTCTCCGATATTCTTAAGAGAGCCATAAAATGATATCTGTGAGTTTCATGATCGGCTATCTTTACGTCTTAATATGCAGCTCATGATTGTCACATACATATTGTCCACAAAGGGCTCGGATCGATCGAATGTCACCCGATGCGCGGGCGCAGGTAAGCCCACGTGCGCCTACGCAGCTCACAAGTTTCGTAACCTTGTCATATAATCAGCCTATATTGTACCTACTGCTGGGGTTTTGGTCTACTCTTAAGCCAGAGAATTTCGGTATTTTCTACATGTTTTTTCTTTAAAACAATTTGAGCTCATGTTATCTGATGCACCAGGATCTGAACTAGACCTAAGGACCAGAAAGCTTGGTGGTTTCCCGTTGGGACTTGTATACAGGGCTTGATCGAATATGACCGTCGCAGGCGCAGGTAAGCCCACGCGCGCCCACGCAGACCACGTGTTTCGTAACTGATTGCTAATGTGTCGGATACAGGTCAGTAGTATAATCGGTTTAGCGGGGAAAGTGGATGGTATGAGCTCATCAAAGAATGGTGAATGTTCGTTTAGTACTACCAGTAGGTAATATAGGTTATATTTTTTACCCTTCTTACTACCGACCGCTTCAACATAACACCCAACAGTCATACATAGTCGGTCCCAAACTAGGATTCTCTGTGTCGTTGGTACCAGAAACTACGAGTACCATGGTACCACAATACCCAGAACCAGAACAAATATTTGCAGATCATGCAAACATTAGTCCCGCAGCGGGAAACGAACTTATTGCGTCTTAGCCGGCTATTCGTCCACCGCACCACGGAGGACGTCAAAGAAAATTCTATAGAAAGAAAGAAAGAAGACATTTATTCATACAAACTGTACACAATAACCTATTAACACAAACGCTACACGCATATATTATAAAAAAAAACTATCCTACTAATCCTAGATAGATAGATAGAAAATATTTTATTGCACAAGACAAAAAAAAACAAGTACATAGGCGAACTTAATGCTAATTAGCATTTTCTTCCAGCTAACCTTTGTGTAATATAGAGTGGGTGGTAGTGCTATAGGGAAATAATACATAACGAGACTATAAAGATAACATAATTAATTACTTACCTACTTAAAATAACTAGATACATATTAAAAAATATATATATAAATATATATAATTATTATAACCTACCATAAACATACTTATAAAGAAAACAAATAAGAAAATAACATAAGCGCTCAATTTTGTTCAACATTTTGCAAGGAGAAAAAGTAGTGGTACAGTTTGGACTTGAAAATTCCTATGGACGCAGCCTTCCGAATTTCAACTGGAAGAGAGATCCATAAGCGGATCGCAGTGACCGTAAAAGAGTCCGTGAAAAACGAGGTTAAGACCTCGTTTTTCGGACAGGGATCATTAGTTGAAGATGTTGCGAGGAACGAGAGAGACGGTCAGGAGGAAAACGGGGAAAGAAACGTTCTTTTAAGTAGTTGGGAGAAAGCGGACTATGTAGAATGTTATAAAGAAGACAGAGAACGTGAGTATCCCGACGGTAGCGAATTTCCTACTAATATTATCCTTCCTACTAATATTATAAACGCGAAAGTTTGTGAGGATGTTTGTTACTCTTTCACGTAAAAACTACTGAATAGATTTACACCAAGCCACGATTATTTAAATTCTATTGTTATTAATTACTTCGTTATTTAGGTAACTCTTAATATCACATATTCTGTTATTAATTTAACATCAAATATTGAATTGAATTAACATTGACTTTTTTCTTCTTATGAATAAAGAACAGTAACTCAACTGAAGGTATCCTTATTCACCATTCTTATCACACTCTTGCACAAGCACATTGTTGTTACCCAACTAAGTATTACTTTATCTGTGACAGGCGACTTCTATTAACATCGCCGACTTTTTGTCGCTTATCGACTTTTTCTTTTATCACTGTATGTCCACTGTCTTTATCAGGATTGCGAAAGGTTGTTTAATTAGCATAATTAAATGAAAGTAGGTGTTGTATGTGGCATGATTAGATAATTTTGTGTAACTATTCCTTGCGCAACATGTCTTCACTAAGATAACCACATCCCTTGAAATAAAATTGCTTTTACATCTTCTTGAATAGCTGGTGCTGAATTTATTTCTTTATCAGCCTGTAGTCCATCCACTGCTGGATAAAGCCTCCCTCACAGCACGCTTTGCACCGTGCAATTGGGGGATTTCCCATAATCACCACGCTTGGCAGGCAGATTGGTGATCGCAGTAATTGGTGTTCAGTAGTCAGGAAAATGCTGCTGCCCATCCCCTGGTGTAATGGGAAGTTTTCAGGGAGGCAATTAAAAAGAAAAAATAGTTCTTTAAACTCCGGTAGATGGCGGTGAATCACCATGGTTGTCTTCTGAATATTTTGCAAAAGAACCACAGAGAACAAATTCTCTTTGTAAAAAAAATAGCACTTGTTTTTTTCCTCAAAGTTTCGCGTTGTGATTTCGAAGCTCATTTATCAAGTCTAATATAGACCATGAACCATAATCCCTGCTTATCTTGGTTCAGCTTCAACAATAACAATGACTCAACAATAACAACCAAAAATTATAACTATAACGTAACACTAACAAATATATCAGAATTTCAACAAAGAAAACAAGACTTTACGTAGTTAGATACTTCATCAAAGAACAGCATGAGCGAGTGAAGTGAAGTCAAGTCAAAGTCAGTGACATTGACAGTTGGTGGCTGACCGACAAAATTTAGACAACCAAATCTGGACTGCGCCATCTATAAATGGATTTAGAACTATTTTCTTTCAGCTGTCAGAAAACTCCCCATTCCCCTCGTAAAAGCTTTTACAACATCCACGGGATGAGACACACCACGGCAAATCGTTTTCTATACTCTACACTTAACCACTAGAACTTAACTGTATAGCAAGACAAGCATCTTTTGTGTTTTACAAAACAGGTTCAAAATAAAACTGCACTATTCCTATTCTGTTATAAAACACAGTAGTCCTGGGAGAAGTAAAGTAGCTACTTAAACTTATTTATTACTTACATTGTACACAAGAAGCTACCCGTAAATATATCTCACGTGAGGGGTCCGAATCAAGGAGGTAAAATATACTATAGAGTATAGGATAAGTAGTCACGGCTCTGTGTGAAGATCATTCGGAATGTGTGCTTTGTATCAGCACAAAGCTAAGGTATTCGTATGTTTATAACCATATAGGTGCTTTCTATAGTATTTTTCTCAGACGTCCAAACTAACTGAGGTCTAGGCAAACTACATAGCCAACAACCGTTTTTTTGCTGAGCTATACGTGCAATGTGTATAAACGTGGTCTAATTATTAACCGCTACATTATATTGCCGTAAAGGTGCCTCCATTGACTTTCTCGTTCGTTACAATGTTATCCTTTATTCCCCAGCGGTTGTCAGTTCTGCGAGCTATATGGCTTGCTCATTGTCACTTCAACATGCTTCTAATGTGGTTTATGTTTAGTAATGTCCCTCTCAGGTCCAAATAAAGCATGAGGTTGGTGTCGGTACATCTGTGCACGATGCCGGGACATGGTGGGACAAATTCGTGCGCTATCGGCCCGTCTGTTCGCCAAATAGAGAATGCTGCTTTGCTTGCCCACGCGTATAGACTCTACATTTTTACTTGCGTACATTTTGCATTGGAATTATGTGATTCATGGTCTGTGGTTGAGTGACTGTCTTGCTTTTTATTATATTATACATTTTGAATGTGTCACGAGTGAAGTTAGCTTTCTTGTGCCGTGTATTAATCTGCGCGTGACCCGATTTTACGGGACTCACATACTTTAATCTAAGAATAACAGGTTTATATGAAAAATGTACAAATTAATATATGCTTAAAGTGTTCAAAAGTAAGTTAAAACAACTATTAAATAGTTTGTTTTTTGCGAAAAAATCTTGTTTTGATTTAAATATTACTCAATAAAGTCATACTTACGAAATCTTAGTACCTACCTAGTTGAAATACATTGTATTTAACAGTAGCTTTATTAAGTTGTAGGCTTGGGCTAGATATTTAACCTGTCGGTGTGGGTGCGAGGCCGACGCGGGCGTGGGTTCGATTCTCGTGATTTGACAATCTACAACAAGTTATTTGGTGATTTGGTTTTATTGAATTGTAATAATGTTATTGATTGGATGGAACAGGTTTGTTTGAATTGAGTTAATGGACAACAATTTGTGAAATTTCGATTTGAGTTCTTAGCATTGTCGTTTTCTATAAGAAGGTTTATTAGACCTCCCAAAGAGGAGGTATACTCTATTTGGGATGTTGATTTTGTGGCCCAAGGTTTGAGGAACATTGACACTGCGTACCATTTTGCATTATTTTCGTTTACGTTGAGGCCCAATAATTTGGTTAGTGTTTTGTGGAGTATTGTAGTGATGTGGCCAATTTTAGTGATTTTTATAAGAAAGGTGGGTAGGTACAGAATTACTAGGTAGGGTAGGTAGGTCGGTAAGTGAACTAATAGTACATAGTGTAAAATCTCGCGGCAAGTAGCTTTTTCATCCCATCTATTCGAAAAGGACGACTTAGTTCGCCTTTAACTGCACCCAAAGTAGGTGTTTTCTATAAGAAACTTCTATAAGTGCGCCGCAATTATCTTTGACGGGCCCTTTTTGAATTTGGAATATCTTGAAAAGAATCGAACACAAAATAAGTGCGACGCAATTATCTTTGCTGCGCCCTTTTTGAATTTGGAACAGCAGTTAGTGTTCAGCGCCAAAGAAGTCGAACGCAAATATTGTTTGAATAAATACTGGCTGGTACGACGGCCCATAGTCAAGTGCGGCGCTGGTGATTATGGCAAATCCCCCCATTGCATTCAAAGAGGGAGGCTTCGCCCAATAGTGGAAGTCTAACGGCTGTTGATGATGATTATAGATGTATTTGACGATTGACGACCTCTGTGGCGCAGTGGGCGAGTCGGCTGAGATGCAAGAGGTTGGGGGTTGATTCCCGCTGCGGGACAAATGTTTGTATATATATATTTGACTCAGGGAATCCTAGTGTGGGATCATGGTACCGGAGATGAAAACATATCCTTTCGTAGGTACCACTGGTTTTTTTCTTCACACCCTGACTGACTGAGGAAACTGACGACGGTCGCCAAAATGTACTTCTAATCTTCTAATTCCAAAACCCAACAGTATCTACATATCTATCATTAGGAATATTTAAGGCTTGCCGAAATTCCGTAAACCAGTTTCCGACATCCAACCACATTTGGCTAACTTTGTTGTCCCTGCCCAAACCAGTACAATTTGCTAGAAATACCCACGCGCGACAATCAAATGTGTACACACTATTCGTCTGTTTGTTTGTACATCGGCAAATTAACCAACGCGCGGCCGTGGGCAAGACATTCGTGAACGAGCTACTTCCGGTCTATAGAATATAAAACACTCACTATGACGTTTTCACATACACCTCATCTAACTTTCCACCTGGGGGCTTAGTACAGGTTTTGATAGTTTACGAAACTATGTATATGAAGTTTCGTTTCCATCCTATACATTTACTGATAGCGTCCTTAGTTTTTTTCTAATTTTCGCTAGGGGCGCTGCAAGTAAATGTATGGAAGGAAACGAAACTTCATATAGTTTCGTAAACTATCGAAACCGGCACTAAGCCCCCTGAATTATAACATAACATAACACCCAACAGTCACATACATACTCCTGATCCCACACTAGGATTCCCTGTGTCGTGGCTAGGTATTAGGAACTACGAGTACCATGGTATCACAACAACCAGACCCGGAACAAATATTTGTAGATCATACAAACATTTGTCCCGCAGCAATCAAACTTGCACCTCTTGTGTCGGAGCCGGCTACTCGCCCCCTGCACCACGGAATTACGCCATTCTTAATTCTTAATTTCTACACATACATATAAATTTACCCTCTTATATTCATAATCTATTTGTAAGCCTTTGATAGCTAAAATAGCTTTTGTCTTGTTTTGCCGTATGTCATTTTACATCAGAGAGAAGAAAACAAAAGCTATTTTAACAAAAAATTGTTATGAATACGGGGTTTAGTGTATACATATTATTATTAATATCTCTTCGGTAAATGCTCTAGATATATCCTATCCTACTAATATTATAAACGCGAAAGTTTGTGAGTATGGATGAATGTTTGTTACTCTTTCACGTAAAAACTACTGAATGGATTTGAGTGAAATTTGGAATGGAGATACTTTACGCCCTGGATTAACACATAGGCTACTTTTCATCATCATCAATTTTCATCATTATTCACGCGGGTGAAACCGTGGGGCGCATCTATTACCTATATAAAATGAACCAAAATTAAGTACCTAACTTTTGTTTTTATGACACTTCATGTACATGACACTACAAGACGAGAGTCACGTCTATCGAGTCGTTTTAGTTCTTCAAGGTAATAAAAATTAGTAACCCACATAACCACATAGATCCGCGCGATGGACGTAACCCTCCTTCAGTCGGGTAAAAGTCTTTGCAAGGAAGTGAAAAGTAAATTGTTTGCCAATTATAGTTCAATAAACTTATTCTATTCGTTTTTGGTAACGGACGTTAACACTTAACCTGTTTTCGCGATTAAATTTGGCAAAACTAGTTGCTGTGTCATTTGAATTTAGCTCTAGTACCTTGCCTAGTAGGTTTAGTACCTGTTCATAAGAGATGCTATAAAATATACGTGAGAATATTTAGCAGTAAGCCGTTGAAGGATTTTGGATCAGCGTCTAAAATAACTTTTCATTTAAAAAACCGACTTCCGCCATTGTGATTTTGAATGAAAATTTTTTTATGAAAGAACCATAGTGGTGAAAGGATTATGATACTTTCTGAATGCAAATGCTTGGTGTCTTGCTGAAAATATCAAAATCACCATATGTATGCCTACAATATTTAAGGAGTTCCCTCAATTCCTCATGGATCCCATCATCAGAACTGGATTCTGAAAAAAACGGGACCAATCTGGAAGTAATATCTATTCAAATAAAAAAAGAATTTTCCAAATCGATTCATAAACGCCGGAGATATGCGGTAACAAACATTAAAAAAAAAAAAAATACAACCGAATTGAGAACCTCCTCCTTTTTGGGAAGTAGGTTAAAAATTTACTTCATTAACTAAGTTTGGTGAAGTAAAATAAATATTTTTGTATAATTGTATTTTAAAATAATTAACTTTTTGTTGTAGTTATCAATAAACAATTATCGTTTCTTTTTCTTTTTCAACAGCATTTAGACGTCCACTGCTGGACTGCAATGGGGGTATTTGCCATAATCACCACGCTTGGCAGGCGGATTGGTGATCGCAGTTTGGTGTTACGTACTCAGGTGGATGCTGCTTCCCATCCCCTGGTGTAATCCCTCAGCAACGCTTTTACTACATCCACGGGAGGAGAAGGAGGGATCTATTCTTAGGTCGGACACACCACGGCACTTATCATTTGAGATGACCATAAATATTTTATCAAACCATATCTCCATCAACATTGCAATCAAATGTTGGTAAACAAATAAAAATCAATAAATAAAGATCAATGGGATAGATGTTGGCACACGTTGATGCAATTTTGGTAGACCGCAACCATAGATCAATCAACAGTTACTACGACCACAGCCACAGATTAATGGTTAGTTTCCTAACCACGGTACCCTAATTACTGACAGCCTGTCATTAAATGAAGCCGATAGAGTTTCAGCCACATTCAGGTCAGATGATTTCTGACGATGAAAGAAGGATGGTCAAATGTTAGCCCAACTGGCCCAAAGTGGACAGATATGTGACATACTTCATTTAAAAGAGATTCATATGCTGAGGATTTCTTATTAAGACTGTAATACAATCGGCTTTTGGAGAAAATAGTTATAAGCTAAAAAGATTTTCCAACGTGAGTCTTTTGTCTTCTCTCTCTTTCCTCTCTGACTGTTTATAGCAAAAGAAGATATTAAGTATCTAAACCAAGCACAATAGACTAATGTGTGTTATGTTTTTACTCAGATTTACACCAGAGGCCCAATTCACTAACCAAAAAATAGTTAAAATAGAGTTCGGATCATGTTTCGATCTTGTGTCGATGTCTTAAATGTCAGAAATGGTATTCTAACATAAAATACAACACTGTATCGTGATTATATCGAAATGTGACCGAAACCTGAACGATTCAAAGTTTTTTCGTTAATTTTAGCATAAGTAGATGGAGTCTCTCTTTACTCTTTCCAATTATATATATAACTATCCTACTCTAATGGTAGTCACCATGAATTGAAAGTAGACTAAATTGTTATTTATGAGAGAACAGAATACCAACTTTCTGTCAATTTACAATAACTATATGTGTATTTTTAAAATAACTTAGAGAATTGGGCCTCAGGTTTTTGAGTCCCGTACGATGCATCGAGTCATTGCAATGAAACCACTGCAATCGAGCATTGATACAAAGTTAATCAATGTGTGTGAGGGCGTTCATAACTCTACTCATATTGTATATGTAAAAGTTTGTAAAGATGGATGGATGGATGTTTGTTGCTATTCACGCAAAAACTACTAAACCGATATTGATGAAACTTTATAGTATTATACATCAGAATAACATTAGGCTATAATTAATAATAGAGGTTCCACGCGGGCGGAGCCACGAACAAATGCTAGTTTCAGATATATTCGCACAAAATGTAGAGTAGGAGTAGGTAGGCATAAAGTGCAAATACATGCAAAGCCAGGTACAGGCAGATATATAGATAGATTATAAATTTATTGTACACCATAAACAAAAAAATAAGGATACAAAGTTTTAAATCAGAGGTACGATGGACGTCTTATCGCTTAAGATCGATCTCTTCCAGACAACCTTTGGATAAACAGAAACTATTTAACAAATAAGGACGGTGGCGTACATCTTAGTATAATCACAAAAAGACAAGTACCTACAGTAAAACAAATTGATTTAAAAAACAAAATAATAAATATATTATAAATATATTCTACCAGTATAATACACACAATTATATACCTACATATATATTATTGATACATAATATACCTACATACAATAATAATACATAATGGTGATATTAGAAGAATGTACAATACAAAACAATCTCAGGAATACATTATCCTGAGATTCTGTTTCTAGAACGGTAAACGACGTTCTTTTTGCTACCTACTACTATTACTTAATTTCATTGGTTCTTTCTTAGTTATCCTGCGTTATGTCAGAGAGCAGTCTGAGGTATGTTGGCCCTAAGAAGGCCTGATGGCCGATGGTGTGACACTGGTCACACCATCGGCCATGAAAAAATAATTCGGCATGGTGAAATAATTTATTGCGACTCGCATGGATTTCTTTCAGTCACATTCATTTTTCTTTATGTTAGCGCCGAGCCAGTAAGCTGATACCTGCATTGTAAGAGAATGCACTCAAGATTTACTACAGAACTCTTTAGTGCCGGACGATGTACCGAGTGATGGCATGTAAGCACCACATCACTATAAACGCATCGTTTTGATACTACGTAAATCAATGCCCAGTAATGCATGTGTGTAGAGCAACCAACAATTCAGATTAATTGGGACAAAATGCTGTGATTTTTTTGTTATTTTGACTTCAATCGAAAAGTGGTTACTTCTACTTAAGCGTATCTATGTAAATGTGCGTAAATGTTCCATTTGTTTACTTTCTTTTGGAATGAATTGTCTGAGAAGTAACTCTCCATCGTCATCATCATCAGCCGTAAGATGTCCCCATTGCATTTCCTCCATAATTTTTATGTGTATAAAATTTTTATACACATTTTCTCAATACGAGTATTTTCCTTTTCCCGTAGGAATTTGAAGATTTATGATTTTCATTAAGGTTTTCCTGTAAAGTATGAGTATTTATTTCAACATTTTTGGCTCAGTAGTTATAAGTAGGATTAAGTGGCATTTGTTTTAATATTAACTAAACCAATCTGCCTCCTACCCCATCTCTAGAGTTTACACTTTCGTTTATTTATGCGGGCTTGTTCGTCACACTGCTGTAGTTTTTTCTGCTAAATAAGCTGTTTGGATATTGAGAATATTCAAATATTGACCAGATTATAAGCATAACAAACACAAAAGTTTTAGTAGTTCCGATAGGACAAATATCATGGTCACACGCCCTCTGTAGCAATCGTATCGCGGTCGTCTTGTTCTTCCAGTAGCGCCATTTATTTTATTTGATGCGCAAACGCAGTGTCAATGACCGCGGCATATGTTACTGAACAAATGCACTTTGTTTCATGAATGTAAATATGTCCTTGTGAACTTTCAATACCAGTTTCTTTTAAGATATCTCTGTCTGTCATTTGACGAGTGATAAATAGCGGAGGATGGAGGTGGCTTCAAGATGTCTTCAAAGGATGCAAGATACGTTGTATTATATGGGGGAGGTCTGGTGGAGGGAGGTTGTCCAGCAATGTACTTTGTCCAGCGGATAATGACGACAGCGGTGGAAGACAATACATGTTAAAAAAAATATCTCTCTTTCCTAATATTACCACCACCAAACAACCAACGCGTTCTGCTAGGTAACCCTTGCCCGTGGTATTCTGTGATGGATCCCAAAAGATCGATTTCATCAATTTTTCCATCTTCCCTGAAGCTGAAGAGACGAGTTATTCGGCCGGGGAAGTACTACCACCGTACCTATTACTGCCGCCAAGCAGTAGTGCTCGCATTGCTGTGTTCTGGTTTGAAGTGTGTAGACAAGCCTCTGAAGCTGAGCCTCTGGAAATCCACTGCCGGATGTCTTCCCCATAGAATGCAAAGAAAAACATTCCTGAGCCGCCTCTATCCACCGGCTTCTATCAAGAGGAGGGGCCTTCATATACTGTATCCGTCTTATCATGATGAATGATGATAGATTTATAGAAAGTGTTATAATTCCGACCTATATTTTACAAAGAACGAGAAATCATTATTAATTTTTAACCGACTTCAAAAAAGGAGGTTCTTAATACGGTTGTATATTTTTAACCGACTTCCCAAAAAGGAGGAGGTTCTCAATTCGGTTGTATTATTTTTTTTTTTTTTGTATGTTTGTTACCGCATATCTCCGGCGTTTATGAACCGATTTGGAAAATTCTTTTTTTATTTGAATACTTCCAGATTGGTCCCATTTCAGAATCCAGTTCTGATGATGGGATCCATGAGGAATTGAGGGAACTCCTCAAATATTGTAGGCATACATATGGCGATTTTGATATTTTCAGCAACAAACCAAGCATTTGCATTCAAAAAGTATCATAATCCTTTCACCACTATGGTTCTTTCATCATTTTTTTTCATCCAAATATTTACCTAGTCGAAAACAATGGCGGAAGCCGGTTTTTTAAATGAAAAGTTATAATTTTTTTATACAAGCTTTTATTTTTCGTCGGATTTTGATATTGGGAGTTATTGTCACAAAGAATCTCACGTTAAACTAATTTGGAGCATCTCATTAATTAATGTAAAACTATTAGGTTTCCGTAATGAAGAGTCATCAATCTGGTCCAAGTAGTCCAACATGACCATATTGACCATAGTCTGACAATAGGGTTGTCTCTTCCAAAGAGTTCGCAAATTTTTTGCTTCTCTTCTGAATTCAAAAAGGTCTTATATTGGGAAAACTAAGATAGTAATACCTATGGTTAGGAATAAGAAATACTATACATACAAACATACTTGAAGGGATAGGCAGTGCCTCAAAGGGCCTCTTCACCGTGGGTGAAAAAACAGGCAACTTTGAACGATATCGCTTTATGTTAGATGCGGATGCATAAGTTAGCAAATTTTCCAAACCAGTTATTTCGGTTTCCTAAACTGTGAGCGTGAAAAGTGAATAGGTTTGAATTTAAGGGATTCACATCACGTAAGCTCAAATCGCTGAGATGTTTATATTGCGCCTATATTTTCCACAAGTCAAAGATCAATACAAGATATCTGAGGCCTTACCATGAGCTCTTATGGCGATTCAGTTCAAAAACTATTCAGTACAAAATATCGGTTCCGTGATGTCCGCAGCTATATTTAAAGGCACAGTAGCAGAAGGTCTATAGACTTCTGCGATAAAAGTTATTCAATGATGACGAATGTCAACGACGAACCGATATTTTGTACTGAATAGTTTTTTAACTGAATCGCTATAAGAGTTCATGGAGAAGCCTCTGAAGTGTTTTATTGGCATCTCAACGACTAAATTTTGACATCGAGAGGCCATCTGCCAACCCTGGTGCCTGACCACTTGTCGCTGATTGGTCAAAGTGGTTGATAGTAGCCCGCTGATTGCTTGATTGATTCGACCACGTTCCTCTGCTTCCTCTTGTCGAGTGGTCGATTTGTTCCACTAATTGAATTGTATATTTTGTTTTCGGTCTCACCGCAATTTTATTTTGACAAATTAATTCAATTTAATAGCATCCTTAATTGATATATTCCTTAATTAATATTATTTAGTTTACCTATAACAATTATATATTTAGGTATTGCTTTCAGGAAACTCCTGAAACAATTAAAGTTTGTGGTTAGCGCGTTCGTTGGTCGTGTCACTTGTTGATTCTTGGTCACCTAATAATATGAACTTGCACTAGCATACGCCCACAGTTATGCTTTCATGCCATGACATATAAATCGACTATGGCCATCCAACTTCCTAATTGTAATCGATTTCGATCGCAGTTAATTGCACCGCGTGTATTAGTTTCATTTTAAGAGGAAAATATTCAAAAAATACAACGCAATGAACTTTAAAATACATAGTACGTCTTACTACGAAATTTAATCGAAATCGACTCAGCCTTGAATTGAACAACAAATATAAAAGATTTCGAAATATTAATACGATATTTATAGCCGATATATAATTGAATTTTATTTAGGCATCTTCAGTATCTTTTTACGAAAAGAACCGTATAAATTAATTTAATATACCTACTTGAATTCAATATCTATTCCCATTGTTGGTTGTTGTCTGTTCAAGAAGCCACTTCACATAAAAATTTCGTAATTACATACCTACGTCGTGATCACGTAGCTCGCATCCAGTTTATACAACCACAATACTCGATTCGATTACAGAGCAAACAACGGCCGAATCATTCGGATAGAGTAATCGAGTCGGACCGTGTTGTAGTCACTTGACATCATCTTTAGACTGGTTATGTGCAAGCAGAGACAATACGCCAGTTTTATGATTATAATTTATGTATCATGAATCATGATCAAATAGTAGATTTTGACTAGCTTCAAGTTTCAATTCAAGCAGCTTGACTATTTTAACATAACATACATAATTAGATTTTGTAAAACAAGTGGAGCCACCTTCAATGTTTTGACTCGATTAAGAGACTTTTTTTACAAATTAGATGAAATAGTTTTTTGCTCGAGTGTGGCAAACAAAAAGGATGGTTATGAGTTTGACCGGTATGTTTAGTAAATAGAATAGAAAGATAATTTTTAAGTAAGTATCAATTTTTTTTTCAAGTTTTTGAATGGACGAACTATTGTAAACTATAGAATATTGATTCTATATTTCAAAATGTCTAAATAAGAGAGATACATCGCTCTGCCACTGTTCTTAGGATACTGTTATGACTGCCCCGTACCCTGGTCATCAGAGATGTCGTCTTTTTACGGACGATGATGGCATGAAAGCCATCCGCGAACATCTCTGAGGCTCTACAAAAGCGTGGCAGCGGCAACATTATACTAAAAGTTTTACTATACTGGACACGCAAGACAATCAGTGATTTTTTTGGTATAGTTGACCCATAGGTTTCCCGTGTAAAAACTCTGAGAGAACGCTTTGAAGAGCGTTATATTCACCGTGTTAGTACAGCGGGCAAATCTACGAGCCAATATAATATTACCTCTGACCACCAATGCCTTCCGCTCCCTTTAAATTTTTACCTACTCCAAACTCTAGCAAAAATGTATGTTTAAAAAAAGACAGATAATGTATTGATCGATAGGTAATAATTTTTATCTACCCTTTTATTAAAATCGGTCATTCTAATTAATAGAACAATAGAGTTCAGCTGTTCATAGCCCACACTAATGATAAATTGATGAACCTAATTAAAGTCTTCAATTATATAATAAATTACAATAATTTATAATATCCTCTTTGCTCCATTGGAAACAAAGAGGAAATTATAAATTATTGTTGTAAAATGAGTTCTTATTACAGTTATCGGCTGTTGCTGTGGAATATTGTGAATAAGAGATGTTTGACAAAATCATTATAATCACCGTCAGACGATAGACGTCCTCTGCTGGGAATAGCCCTCTTCCAAAGACGCAGACACTTGAGCATGGTCGCATGGTCTTGAGCTACTTTCCTATTTATGCACTTCCTGCGACATTACAATGTCATCGGTCCGTCGTCGAGGAGGGAGGCCCCCCTCTTATGGTTCTTAGTAGCTACTCGAGATAAAAGTTCCCGCTGTTGGTGGTTGGGTCTGCAATCTTTATGACCTGCCTATTACTACACAGATTGGTCAGATCGGTAATTTTGTAGAGCGTTTTTTCTATTGCACTTCACACGTTTCTGGATGACACTGACGTATGATATAGTCAATGATGGCGGCGGTATAGAAAACAAAAACTGAACACTGAGCCACGATGTGCCACAGCAAAAGCCAGTGACTGTAGACGTTCTTGCAATCAGGGGCCAAGCCCTCAGAAAACGACGAATGATTATAATAAACTTGCATGTTTTTGTGTTTATATATATTTCAGACCGGATGTTCGAAACTTTTGATCTATTGTAAAAGGTGTTTTATGATATATAATAAACTGTTATACCTTACTAATAAACTGTTTTAGGTCTATACCATGTCTCGAGTGAAAAAAAAACAAAATAAAAAATCATAATTATCAATAATAATGGATAGGTATTAGTTAAAATATTTTAACTTTAAAGGGAACTGGGCAAATTGGTGTGACGACTGGTCCAGGGCTAGAATGGACAGGCTGGAACTTTCTGGAATTGTCATATAGTTGTAGCCAGTCATCTTAGTATAATCATTAGACAGTATAATCATTTTTTACCGACTATTCTTAACGATTGAAGCGTATCACAACACAACCACATGAGTTTCGATTCAAATATTCCCTTCATATTATTATGGTATTATGATCGATGTTCCTACACTGACTACTGAATGAGACTTTCATTAGCCACTGAACCGAATCATTGACTTAATGTACGTGTCTTTGTGTATTAAAAACGGTGAAGTAGGAAATATTACCGTTTTTAATAAGGGGAACGGATTTTAGGGGGTTTGAACGGAGGGATGTGTGATTTGTTGAACTTGTGTGTTTTTAAATGTGTTGTAGTCACGACATGTCTCGTCTGCATATTGTAAATAAACATAAAACTCTAGACTCATGTCTTCCCATCAAAAGTAACGATTGTAAATTGTAAATTCAGAAGAGAAAGAAACGAAGCCCTAAATTACTGAACAAGAAAGCCGCACATATTAATAAATTTTACAAAATATCCCGTTTATATGCTTTACTGATAAAATCATGCGACATTATCGTTGGAGCACCATGAAATCTGTTGAAAGACATACGACCATTATTGAGCCGTCAATCATACAAAAAACTGTCCAAAAACATTGGCCGTCCAATAATACGCATCCAGTTCCCATCAATTTTTTCACCGATAAGACATATACGGCGTCCAATCATATTAGACTTTACGTCCGTCTCCTTTATGATGGGCACTGGCCACCATAAAAGTTAAGAGATTGATGCTGCTTACAGCTTTATGTCTTAATGCAAACCAGCTAATTACCGATCGTGCGTCAATCACTGATATGCCATGATTACACCGTTTGTTTTCATCGACGTATCATTTCATGTTATAGGTCTGTAATTTCGCGTGTGATTGTACATCAAGGCGTATAAGGCATGACGTATAGGCCATTATCTGTATCGGGAGAGATAAAAATCTGGCTGTACGCTTTTGGAAAGCTTTTACGCTGAAAAAACAAACATGGGGCGGGGGGGTAACGGAGCTTAAAGATATATTATCAGTGGTCATTTACATTGTATTTTGGAAGGCAAAAAAGAAACATTACGCCTCAATGAGAAAAAAAATTCTGACTGTATGAGATTCTCGTAAAATACTTTTTCCACACAATTGCTCAAAAAACATTGTTCGAAAGTTAAAAATTACGCACCATACAACGGAACCTAAGTACCTTCTTTATACCGCATTCTCCGTTGTATAGCGCCGTGCGTATCCTTTACGATTTTTTTTAATATCCATAAAGATGTATAAGAATTCCAACAAGGAGTTTCAGATTATGAGGATAAATTATGCTGAATGATCGAACATCTTTGGAAGCGCTTTTGCTCAATACGTTTGTTTCACTTTAATACCAAAGAGAAAATAAGACGAAAGATTTAGTTCTAATTTTCACCACGTGCACGTGGCGCTATTTGCAAATTCGCGCCATTTTCATATTAGAAACGCCAAAGATTGTTGCAGCTTTCCAGAATTGAGTTACTGATATTTATAATCAAAGTTTGTGTCATTGCCCATTGTACTGTTTTCTCGCAAATGTGTTTTGAAAAACGTTGTATGGCACACGTGCGGAAATTGGTATTTACAAACTCGTGACTATGGTAAGCCCTCAACTTCGTCTCGGGCTTAAATTCGTCTACTCGTTTGTAAAAACCAACTTACCACATTAGTATCATAAATAACTATTACATTATCTAAAAGTTAAATTCAAAATTCTCAACGAATGACTCACGTCGTGTATTCAGATTTCAATTTAAAATTCTTCATTGAGCCGATAAATAACTGGTCGAAATGCATTAGTAAGTGTTGTGGTCATTACTGGCCCATTAAGTGGTCACTAATGCTTAGTAAAAATAAAATAAAAAGTCACGCGACATTCAGTAGCGGGAACAAGGAGCATCTATAATGGTAATTATTGGTCACATGTGAAACTTAATTAAAGTTTTATGGTCTTATTAGCTATTGTCTATTGTATAGCCTATTGTCTATACCATCCTCTGTAATCTCTTATAATGTTGTAAATTTCTTTGGTCAGTATTTTGTCTATTAATCATCGAAATTACAATTACTTTAAAAGCCTGACCCTTGTTTGGGGTACGGCGAGGCGCAGTAAGGTCATTAACTCATTAACGACAGTAGACATTATGACGCTGCTTGTCACTTTGACGTTTTGCTTTCTTGTCCTAGAAATAACAAGCTTGTTAGAAATAACAAGCTTTTGTTTTTGTTGTTTGTAACTTTACGTACGTGTTGTCACAAAATCAAAAGTGTTTATTCATTGTAATCGCAAGGATAATTTTGTACCGTCTTTAAACTATGTGAATTTACTTGTGTTCCAATGCAACCAAACCCAGAAAAATCAGTCAACAAATATAGTCTGATTTAATAACAATAAATATTATATATAATATACAATTATATTACAAGATTTTAAGTTTACCTCAAACACAAAATTTATAATTCTAAGGGATCTGAATTTTTTTAAACATAATAGGAAGTTAGCTACCTATAATTTAGGGTTATTTTAGTTTGTTGTCAATATGATCCAAAAATGGTCAAAATCAAAGAAGAATCTAGAAAGGTAGTAAACTTTGCCCACCTTTGCGTTTTATAACCTCAGTAGACATTCAAAATTCTACTAAGATAACCTATGATTAAAATCATTAACATAATCCTTTACCCACATTTGTACATTCACCATCTGTTACATCACATGGCCCTTTCCATGACTACTCTCACCTAGCTCAGTGACCAAGAAATAACAAGTAACACGACGAACGAACGTTACAAGTTAACAATATACAATACACAATCCATATTACCCCATTCATCTTTGCGATGATAACTAAAACTGACCGAGAAATAATTAAAAGTAATAGCTCTTTCTCTTTGATATTAATTACTCCTGTCAAAATTAAGTTTCGCCCGGTTTTTGACATACGACGGTTTTGTTGATGAACGTGACACGCCCAGGTGCGAGTCCATTGTAGCGCGGCATTTTTCTCGTGCTCTATTTTTCTATTTTAGATTGAATTCAATATTAGATACTTTTTTAACTCTTACAAACGTTTAAATTTAAGTTTATGTGAAAGTGTAAGGAGAGTTTAAAATTATGCACTAGCGGGTCAAGGCATTTGTCTCTAAAAGTCAAGGGAGAATGGGTAAGGATGAACCTCGGTTCAAATTTAAAAAACAGAAAACAAAAAAAAACAAAAAACCACTATTACCTGTTCTCCTTTGGACATTGAATACATTTAAAACACACTCTATGATGCGATTGCTATCAGTAACTACGCACTAATCATCAGCTAGGTGCCTATTTTATTCTGCGTTCAGCAGTTCAGTTTGCAACAAGCGTATGAAAAGGTTCTTAGCTTGTGTTTTAATGCCTAACTACTAACGTTAAACACGCTTAACTACGTTCTGTGTAAGAAATGTGATCTTAGTATCTTGTTGCATCCACCTGCATCTAATCGCACTGAAAATGGACCCTCTGACTAAACACAGACAATTGGTATCATGTTCATCTAACTAAGGTCATAAAAGATAAATATATGTAGGATATATTGTAAACTAGCATCTACCCGCGCCTTCATTTGCGTTTATAAATACTTTTATGTCAATTCTCGCCATGTCGGCTCCACCGTTACGGTATGAACAAACAAAAATCCAAGCTTTCGCGTCTATAAAACCAGCAAGATATTTGTTACGTGACATGATAGATGTCGTGGCATGTCCGGCCTAAGCATAGACCCCTCCATCTCCTCCCGTGAATGTCGTAACCAGGGGACGGGCAGCAGTATGACTACATAACATGAATACTGTGATTCCCCCCATTGTTTTTCATGGGGGAGGCTTCGTTCAGCATTGGGCGTCTTAGCCTGATTATGACATGATAAGAATTGCACGTTTTGCAGCTGAACCCAAACCAAACTCATTTCAATTTCGTTTCGAAAAAGTTCTTGATTCTACTCCATAGAAAAGATTTTCATAAAACGTAAATATAATGAAAAGACACAGATTAAAAACTAAGGTTTACTATGAATGAGGTTCTGGCTACTTTAATGTTCTAGCGTCCATAAACAGCTAAACAGTATCAGAAATTCGGCAGCAATGGAAACAAGAGCCTGCAACATTTATCATTCCCGCCATTTTTCCCGTTACAAAATTGAATCCGGTGATAAATACTCACCGTCCAGAATTAAGCCATTACCGTCCATCTCACTGGCAACATTGAATATGGTACATGACCATTCTGGCCATATTGACCATATCAGCCGTATTTGGAGGATAATAATCGTTATTTATACGTCAGACGTTTAAGGCCATAAAAGTAAAGACTCCTTTATTTTGAGTGATGTATTATTTTGAGGAGAAAACAGTAATTTGTTGTTTTTAATACAGTTTAAGTTGTCAAGTTTCTCTGAAATTAAAATGATATGACCTACGGGTGAAGCGTGAATGATGTTTGGTCTTCATTACCTTGCTCTATCGAACTGTTTCTCCAAAATCTTTTTTATTCTACTTATATCGTTATCTCACTCTCATGAATGAATCTTACAGATCATTGGTCTCACAATATTTAATATTATTTATGACATTTACTGTCTATGTAAGTAGATGATAAGATTGTATGCCGGTGTATAGTTTTTGACGTGTTAACGTCTTATAAATCGATGGAGCCGGCTGCACGCTCGAAAAACCATGACTAATGCGTCGTTACCTCGTCATACGTCGTTACCTCGTCATGCGTCACCTCGCAAAACGCATGCGCATGCGCATGCGCGTAGCGCATGCAATATATATATATATATAGATATATATAGCGCATGCGATATATGTATATATCGCATGCGCATATATATATATAGCATATATACGCATGCGCCTAGCGCATGCGCTATATATGCGCATGCGCTATGCGCATGTGATATATATATATATATATATATATCGCATGCGCTATGCGCATATATATATATAATATATATAAATATAACGTATTTATATAACGTCGTCAGTATATATATATCTAACGCCGCATGCGCGCGAGCGCGGAACGAGCGACAAAGAAGCACAATAACGACGTTGACATGTTGAACTATCGTCAGTAAACCGACTTTACAGACAACCGTTTTTTTATAGTATAATATATGTACTTATTTATTGTCATTGTTATTTATTAATTAATTAGTCTATCAAATATGGTGTGCTTATAGTACGAATTGAAAGTCCGTTTATGTTTTATCTACTGCTACTTTAGTATACGTTTCAATCAAACTTTTGTGCACTACCTCTAAATTGTTATCCACAATACATAAAGGTTAGCTGGAAGAGAATGCTATCTAGCTAAGTTTGCCTATATACCTACAGTACTTTTATATTGTGCAATTAAAAATTTTCAATATTCTTCTTTTTTTTTCGCAGGAAACAGCGTGGACACCCATGGACATCAGATTGATCAGAAGTCGAATCAGTGGTTCGGAGCTACCCTCGCCAGCACTGGTCGCAACGGGCCCATTGTGGTAAGTGACCCTTTACATTTGAGTTCTACTTTTCAAAGGATCCGTTACTTATAACAATATTTCTGCACTGTCAGACATGATTGTTTTCATCAAATTCATCATTTCAACTCTTATGTTTTATGCGTAGGTTTTCCTTTTCTCGTTCGTACCTAAAAGCCAGAGATGTTAATGTAAATTTTAAAATATTCCTTTAACAGGGAATAGGTAGAGTTGGCCAAAGATCGAAAAGAGTGGAAGACAGTGGCGGAGTCCTTTGCTCAGCAGTGCACAGTAAAATACAAAAAAAGTAGATCAGTCAAAGTTATTGCAAACCGACCTATCTTTGTTCTACTAAGTAACATAAAGTTCACCTACACCGTAACAGTGACCTATAAAGCTAGCGTACGTCTTGATGGTCGGGCCCCACCCTTCCTGCTATACTTCCATCGATGTAATGTCACTGCGATGTTGGCTGACAATAAGGTAGCTTCGTTTATTTTATAGACTGTGCTTTTTCGAAACGAGACGTCGTCCATTTTTATTTCTAGTGTTTTTAATTAGATATATCCACAGATTTATAAGTATAGTACTAGATATATCGTGTAATTTTGGTGGCATTTTAACCGGTATCGCTTATTTAAAGAACATGTGGTAGTGAATTTTAAATATAAGTGTATTGCGTGTATTTTTAAATGGGTGGAAATTGTCCACGAAAATTCTAGTGAAACTGCCATCGCTTTAGTAGAACATGGCTTGACTAAGGCTTTGACGACTGACCTAACTTTATCAAAATAATTACTTGATATTGTCAAAATTGAGGAAAGTTTTCCTCACAGACCATTAATTATACAAGAAAGGAAAGAGAGTAAAATTATTCTACAGTTTTATTGATTAAAAACTTTAAAAAATAAAAAATTGGCTCGGTCTTGCGTGTCCGAGCCGTAGGATTTTACGTAAAAACGTCATGTTCTCCGATTTCTTTGCATCTTTGCAGAGTATCACTTTGACGTTTCTCAGGTGCTCCTTAATCATCCTCTGATTACTTTATCCATCGTTTCTTAAATGTCATTAATATTATGATAGATTCTTATTGTGACTTTTGTTAGTCCTTTGTTTTCCCACCTCCAAATTAGTTTGGCAAACATCAATCTGACCCGAGACAGTTGACATTTGGGCTATCAGGGTCACCTCAAGGCCTAAGGGTTGAGCCCCATTAGGTCAGGGGGCCGCCTTTACGATGAACAAACTGCTTGTATGGGAAATGGGTTTATGGGGGAAAGCTATTTGGGTCACGGTATTTTGCAAAGGTTAGTTGGAGCATATACTGTGAGGTAGACAAAAAAAAACACTAGTTAGTTTTTTTAAGAAATCTGAAATCTTATAGCTTTGGAAACAAATGTGATATTATCAAATATTTTATAAATACGGTTGACATAGTAAAATATCCGGGTGAATATTTTCTTTTTTTTCCATCTTCATCAGCCTGTAGAGGTCTGGATACCTATAGGCCTCCTTCCTAGGTTTTTACTGTACCTACCTATATTATTTTCGTAGAATATCAATGAAAAGTTACCTAAGTATAACATTTTCAAACTGGCGTATGTAGGTTGGTCTATATAATACCTATATATTTACTTATTTATAGTATATTTTAGGAATATGTAATTATCAACATATTTTTACACCAGCTGGCTGGTAGTATTCTACAGTAGCAGCTTTTACCATCCAGCATTCATCACAAGAAATTCTGTTTTGTGATCGTTGCTTGTTATTATAATTTTTATTGACTCTCGCCGCCATTACTCACGCCGATACAAATATATTCGCGTCTCAGTTTCAGATCGTTTTTCCCGCGCTTCCATATTTGAAATCACTCGGCAAACCCGCCATCCTTTGCAATGTTTCCAACTGATTGATACTAACTAAACTAGATATTAGTAAACATAATTTGTTATTTGTTTGCAAAGATATTAAATTTTTTTGAGGCAAATACTATATTAATCTTTATATAATATAGTTATAGGTCATTCAATGATTTTTTAAATCTCTATGATGTTTTTTATACTACGAATAGTCTTAGACCTTTTCAAAACGCGCCATGGCAGAAATTAATGCTATTGGCTTTGGTTACTTGAAAACTGGTCACATTTATCCAAAAGCTGTATAGATGGCAACTCATAGCTCCTTCTCCGAAGAGCTATCCAAGCGGCAACGTTCAGAAACGCGTCACTTTTTGCCATGCCCTTTATGGAGTGGAATTTTTATTTCGGAATGCCGAATTAGTGCAAAAACCCGACTCTCTCAGGACTGTTGTGTTGTCTGCAATTTGTTTAGGTATTTTGTTCCTTTTATACTGGACAAGCGAGACGTGCTTGGAATCCATTATTAGGTACTCCATAGGTCCTACCGATAAGACTGATCATTTTAATTTCTTTTTTATTGAGTTGGTTAAGAGGCGTCACCAATAGCTAGCAAAAGGAAGCTTGCTTCTAATTTGGCTGTTATTTCGTCAAACTCCATCGGCCTTATTACAGAACATGGACTGAATCTGAATTTAGTCCAGGCGTACTGGTCTAGGATTAAATGCCGACATTAGGCATATGCGACTTTAAACACGAAAGCAGATGGTTTGTTTTCCGAAATCAATTCTCGCGCTACATATAAATACATATACATTTTTTATCTAAATAAAAAAATCTTTTTTTTTTAAATTGGTGTACCATGTGTCTATGTGTGTACTGCTCACATGTACAAAATTTCATGGAGTAATAGCCAAAATAGAAGAAAACTTCGTTCGCGTATAAAAGGGCTTAAGCACCCTACCGGTAACCTTCCCTTAAGTATACTGTAATATATACCGAAGGCGGTGCTTTTAATAAAAAAAAACTATTCAGGAAGTAGCCACTCCTTCACCAAACGCGCCGACTCTTCTAAAAAAACAAGCAGAAAACAACCTGTTATTTTATGTTCCGTGCATCTTCTATCTTTATTATAATTGCAAATAGATGCTGCGGATAAATCACGAGATATACTGATCCACCGACGTATCTGCACTTGACGTGCGTCGCTGCATGCGCATACGCATCTCTCTAATCACAAAGAAGCACGCACAGAAAGGAAAGTCCCTTGAAAAATTTAACAATGTGCCTCGCACATTGTGTGCTGTGTTATGCATAAAAAAATAAAATCACTAGAATTTTTATTACAAATTTAACAATAACAGTTAGAAAAGAATGAGGTCGTATAATAAAAAAATAAATAATAAAACGCATCGTATTAACCTCTTAACAAAAGTTTTATAATATAACACTGAAAAAAAATCCAAATTTATTTTGTATTATGAGAATTTAAATAATTATAACATAACATAACACCCAACAGTCATATACGTAGTCTTAATCCCACACCAGGATTCCCTGTGTCGTGGGTATCAGGAATTACGAGTACCATGGTACCATAACACCCAGACCCGGAACAAATATTTTCAGATCAAACAAACTTTTGTCCCGCAGCGGGAATCAAACCCGTAACCTCTTGCATCTCAGCTAGCTACTCGCCTACCGCGCCATTGCGGTCGTCAAAAAAAAAACAAAAAAAAATATTAAAGAACATATTAAGTGTAAATTAAGCAAAACAGGTATGTGAGGATTGTAGCAAGTAGAAATCTCTAATCTCTGCCTGCCCCTCCGGGAAACATGCGTGAGTTTATGCACGTAGGTATATTTATTTTTAATACAAACTAGGCATATAACGATACCTTTCTCAATAGCCAATAATCAATTTCCAATACGACAAAAACCAATTAATAATCGGTCACTGCGCAGCATTACCAATTCATATCTCATTCGTCTCGTCTGTTTTTTGCCTTATCTACGACTCGCTTCTATGTAAGGAATAAGGCATCTCAGGTTTAGATTGATGCAACGATACCTAAGGAACTGTTACTTAGTCTATGGCATTACTTCTTAGGATATTTTCTTCATTGTTTGCTTCGGATATGGCCATGGTGAATATTTATAAGGATGGTATGCTACAAAGTAATTTGCTAGATTTAGACATAAAAACTACATACACAGCTTGCGCTACATTTTGTTCAAGTATAAAAACCTCTTTAGGTTTTTATATTTGAACAAAACCTTTGAGGTAGTATGTTACCCATTGTTGTCCATAGGAATCTTTCCAAGCAAAGTCCAAACTGTACCAATACTTTTTCTCATTACAAAATGTTGAATAAAATTGAGCGCTTATGTTATTTACTTATTTGTTTTCTTTATAAGTATGTATATGTTTATGTAAACTAATATATGAATCTAGTTATTTTAAGTAGGTAAGTAGTTAATTATGTTAACCTTATAATCTCGTTATGTATTATTTCCCTATAGCACTACCACCCACTCTACATTACACAAAGGTTAGCTGGAAGAAAATGCTAATTAGCATTAAGTTCGCCTATTTACTTGTTTTTTTGGCTTGTGCAATAAATTATTTTCTATCTATCTATCTATGTTACATTTCTGGGGACACAGACACTTTGGGCCAATCATACACCCTAATTGCACAACTTCCTTTCAAATTTTGGTCTAAAAACACTTTCACTAAACAATTGAAATCCGCCAAGTTAATTGTACTTAATGTTGTGTTTTATACAGAAAATATGTTTTTTTTTCAATTGAAATCATAAAAAACTGTCTCGAAAATAAAAACAGCAGCCAGTGAATTTTCAGCTAAATAACAAATTGTCCGGTGATTTGTCAGCGTCGCGAAACTTTCGTTTTTGTTGCGCGCGCGCACCCTATATGGCCGCTGGCACTTGACAGCTACACCACAGATTAAATAAGCTACACCCGCCTTTGCCCTACCTCCTTTTAGGAGCCGTAGCCTTTATTGTCTCCATTTGCGAAGTATTTGTTTTTTGGCGGCAAATTTTTGGCGTGCCAAGTTTATTGGGCAACGGTTAACAGAATATGAGACATGCGGCCATGTTGGGGAATTAGCGAATTTTTTGGAAGTAATTGAAGTACATACCGAATTAAATACTACGTTATGAGTTTACGAAACGGACGTCCCTAATTCCCACTTTGTTATATCCCCCCCACTAATATTATTAGTGGACTAATTTATTTATGTAAAAGTATGTGAGGATGGATGGATGGATGTTTGTTACTCATTCTAGCAGAAACTACTGAACGGATTTTGATGAAACTTTACAGTAATATAGGTTATACAACAGAATAATTTATAATGGAGGTTCTATGCAGGCGGAGCCGCGAGCAAATGCTAGTGGTTTAATAGTGTGTTCTTCTAGGTGCAATAGAATCACCTTAATTTCAACAAATAAAATATTTTGAATTGGCATTTATTTTCGTTTTTGTTTCCGTTTCGGCCTTCCTAAACGATATTGACTTAATATTGCTGTAAAATATCTGAGGGCCTAGCCAAACGGCATTCGCTTCGAAGCGATTCCATTTCTACAGTCTTAATACAATACAAAATACCACGTGACATATCGATAGCTTACGTCAATCTGATACATTTTGGACTTTTCTACTAGCGTCATCGCTATTAGAATGTTACTTTGTCTACGGCCTCAGAATTGTCATGAGAATCTACTGGTCTCACTGCCGTAACAGAAGTTCCCAAAAACCTGCCTTAAACTAAACTTACCTATCGATGCTTATTCGATTGCTCGATGGATCTACTCTTTCTAGGGCTCTGTCTGAAAACCAGCGCTGCTCCATATGCTTAGGCTTGTGGAGCAGCAATAAGCTGAGATAGGGCCTTTTCAGCTTCACATACGCATTGCGCAGAGCGGACTAATTAGCTATTGAGTTTTATTATTTCAAATTATTTCTTTATAAATTATGTATAATTATAATAGTATGTTTCTTGTGGCATTGTTTGTAATTTCTATGCTTTCCTTTATTCTACCTGTCTGTTCTGTGTATGTATATCTGTGTGTTGTTGAATGAATGTATTTCATTTTTTTTTCATTTTTATTTTTCTATGATGTAGAAGCGGTTGCAGTATCTGGTGATTATGGTGATATAACTAAGTTTACTTTATTTTAGAAAACTTTAAAGTTAAATGAAGATGAATGTTAACAATTAATGGGTCCAAGTTAATCACATCTCGTTGTGAGACGGGCATTAATAACACGGTGCTTAGTATCCCATTATCTTTGAACTAAAAGCAGAGCAATTATCTGGAATCAGTCACGCACGAGCTATAAGACCGATGTTTGGGAAACAGATGTTAAGGCAGATGGTAGTGGTTCAGTACGTTATAACGTTCGTATAACTTGACTTAATTTAACTTTAAAATTCCGACAATTTTTTACCATCCTTCGTATGTAAATTTAATCTATGTCAATAGTGATCCGCTCCGAACGGAGACCTCACGAATAGATGCGATGTATTTAGGAACTTACCTTTCTAAACTAAGTACTTCAAAAAATATTTAGTTAAAAATAGTTTTAATTTTATAAGAAAAAGTAAAAAACAATTTCAACATTTGTACCCATGTTGAAATTGTTTTTTACTTTTTCTTGTATTTTTGTCAAAAAAGCTAGCATGCAAATTTCAGCATTGTGGGATTACTGGAATTAGCCTAGTGCTTTTTTTTGTACTTTAGATTTTTTCTCGATATAATAAAATATAAGTCAATCAAATTATTTATTTGCTTCGAATAGGGTTACTAGGATGTTAATTATAAAAAGTAGCAACTATTTCTCTCATACAAGGCATGCAAAAATTACATTGAAAAAAAAAAAGTTCAAAATAAAAAGCTGAAGCTGTTGTAAGAAAACCAACAGAATCAAAATTTTATATTGCACCTATATCTACTATTATAGGACTCCCAGTAAAAGAGTTCTCCTAGGTTTGGTCGCGTTGGAACAGGAGTAATTTAATTTTATATAAGACGATTCAAAATGATCCTTGTGATTTCAATGAATAAAGTTCTTTTTGACTTTTTTTGACTTTGAGTTGTTGAGTATCAGAAACTGGTACACCACAATACAACATTTGCTACGTCGCAACAAATAATTGATATCATTAATAAAATCACTCAAAAAGGTAAAAAGTTAGGCAAACTATTCCTACAATGACGCTGCAATGTTCCGGTTATCAACTCACAAAAGATGGCAGAAGAACACAATTTAATAGCTACGGAACTCCAGAATAAAAACTATTAACATTTTTGGGTTCCCTTCATTAGAACCCATTCATTATTTCACCATTAAACCCTTTTCACGGTTGAGTTTAACTTAATTAAATTATTGTGTTGTTTTGTTGTGATAAATTCTTCAGATTTAATACTTATTAATATTTTAAAATTTACTGTAGCCTAAAAATACAATAGATATTATTTCATTGTAAGTATTTAGTTAATTTATTTTTTACTATTCGACATTTATTTTTGATAATCTATTTCCAGCTTAGTACATAATGACATTGTGTTACATTAATGGCGTGATACCGTGAAGCCCTTACAAAGATGCACACTATGCACAAGAAAAATCATGCGTCAGTTTAGTTATAATGCATTGTTAATTTTTAGCCCATAATTTAAAAAATAATAGGTTTGGCCGGAGCTATAACTAAACTATATAAACAGACCGAAATTTAAATACATTATTTTTTGATTAATAAAGTTTTTATAGACATACTTTTAAATACAATTGGCATAAATCTATGATTTTCCCTACAAATTTCAGAACATTATTATATTATCCCATTTAATTTTTTCCGAATTCCACTAAACACTATTATTTGAATTAGATTAACACACTATTACCAGTGTAGTATGGCAGAAGTTACTGCTTACAATCAGTTGGACCAACAGCCAGATCCGTCATTTAATTAAAAAAAAACAGAATGCGGCATGTCTTTTAAGTTAATTACAAAAATGTTGTGTAAACCCCTATCTTTTCGTTCAATCTTCCTACTCCTCCTACTACACTTCGAAAAAGGACAATGTTTAAAATCGTAGAGTCTAATGGACCCTCCTTTTAAAAGTAACTGCACTCATATCGAACATACCATCGGCGATCCGTCTCAGTGTCCATTTGCGGCCGGCACACTTTAACCAGATACAAATCTACTGTTATCGCTCTATCATCACATCGGGAGAGGCCAGAGAAACCTACCAACATGTATAACCTACCTACACACACACTGTTGACTATAACTTTGAAAGCTACGTGAGTTGCGTGACCATCAAAGGTACTAGTGGGACAAATTGGTACCAATTGTACTATCAATGGTACAACTCAATGGTACATCTGGGACGGAGGGGATTTTTTGAAAAAATGACAATTTATCTTATTAATAACTTTTCATTCAAAAACCGACTTCCGCCATTGAATTCGGCTATCTGCATGTCTTTATTTGCTAAAAATACCAAAATTGCTGTATGTATGCCTATAACATTTGAGATGTTCCCTCAATTCCTGATGGATTCCATCAAAAGAACTGGGTTTTAAAAAAATGGAACCAATCTGGAAGTATAATATGTATTCAAATAAAAAAAGAATTTTCCAAATCGATTTATAAACGACGGAGATATGAGGTAACAAACATAAAAAAAATAAAAAAATACAACCGAATTGAGAACCTCCTCCTTTTTGTGAAGTCGGTTAAAAAAGTAATTTTATTTAAACTTCTGTTATAGTATACGCTATACACACAATCTACATTATCATTATCTATTTACTCGTAGAAGACTAACTAAATGAGAATTTATAAACATTGTCTATGCAGCAATTCGCGACGTAATCAATTTTCTATACAAAAGACACGAACGCGCTAGGGCTCTACGCGGCTCTAGGTGCACATGATCATACCGCTCAATAATTATTCATTATGTTGGTTGAGCTATCTTTCGATCGTTTGCAACGGTCTTGAGATAGCTCAACTGTTTAATTTGTGTTTATGAATTACGTAAATGAGATATGCTTTTTTCTTTTATGCAGGTAGGCACAATAGTTGCTTTAATAATTTAATTAACGAATGTTGTTTCACTGAATCAGACTTAAAATATTTAGTGATGTTTATTTACATAACACCTAAAATTACTTTAAATTTAATAAAAATAATTAAAATGTCAAATTAAAAAATCAAGCTAATTCAGTGCACTAAGTCAGTTTAGTTTAGTTTAATATACAATAAATATTTTAGTTTTTATTGAAAATAACATCATAGATGAATACAAATTATTAATTCTATGTTATAATTGTACCTATTAGTTGCATTATTCTTTCTGTAAATAAAGATATTATTATATTAGTCTCTATTTTAGCTCATTTTGCAATCATTCATAAAACATACAGGGTGTATTAGCAAAAAAAAAAGTTTTTGTGAAATCTTACATTTCTTGTTTATAGGTCCCTGTTGAGCAAAGCAGACCGACTTTACTATTTTAAGATAAGAAATTTAGCAGATCGAGGGCACATGTTCGATAATATTTTCCTCTTTAAGCTCGTTAATGGCGTCCCACCCCCCTATTCCCTAACTGAAAGTCACTCGGTGACTAACGTTTGACAAGTAAAATTACCATCAATTGCTCAAAATTATCATTAAGAATTGTCAATTGATGGTCATTTTACTTGTCAAAACGTTATGACTTTCAGTTAGGAAATGGAAGGGCTGGACGCTCCATAGTAGCTAGCTTTATTTCGTTTTTCCGCTCCATCGAGGCTGGTCATAACCTCTAGCTTTATAGTTGTTCAGGCTGATTGCTGCAAGACCAAACTTGAGCTTAGTGCTCTTTTAGATAGAAAGGTTTGGCAGTACATAACTGCATGGCTAAGGGAGAAGGTGTAGACTTGTTCTCCGTAAGCTTGTCCATGTTCAAGAAAAGTCTCACTTCAAAATGTTAATTTATTTATTTTAACTTTGACATCATTTATAATGTTTCGTAGGTAGGTATATAATTATTTTAATTTTATGTTTGTACTATACTTAGGTACTGTTTACGTACTTTTAGGTTTTTACTACATGACTATCAACTCTGTATTATTTTGTTTTGTTTAATTTTAATTTTATTTGTAAGTCGTATTTTTTGTTTTTAGACTGTACTCGCTCATAGTATTTTAAAAGCATGCAGTCAGTCATATATGTATATGACATGTGTGGTCTGGTAGTCATGAATTATATTCACGTTTGTATCTTCTTGTAATGGTGTATATACTATGTTGGTGGCAATAATAAAACAATAAAAGTCATAAATGGAGGTAAGTCCTTAGAATAATCATTATTCTAAGGGTAAGCCCGATTTTTGACAGCAGGTGTCTCACAATAACGAAAGTCATTATTCTGAGGTGGTGTAGTAATATATTTTGTTTTTTTCTAACTTGGTTTGAACTGTATTCACCGCTATATTACGGCCAACGGTTACGGTTAGTCACTGCTTCTTAGGAATTTAGAGCTATAAACAGAGAGTCACATTCAAATTGCAAGCCGTATATTAATAAAAGCGATATCGTCAACATCAAAGGTCTACCTTTTCAATAACAAACGCAGCAGTAAACATTTTACGGAGGGTATTCGCAAATAGATTTTATTATGGAGTTTCATAAGGAGATCATTGCGTTTCCTGTCTCTCTGTAAGCATCGACATTAGAAATAGCGAATGCAATGTATTTCCTGTGATTGCAATGGTACATGCTAGAAGAAATTTACTTGAAAACGCAATACAAATCTTTTTTAACCGACTTCACAAAAAGGAGGAGGTTCTCAATTCGGTTCTATTTTTTTTTCACTGTTTCTCATGGTTCTTTCATCATTTTTTTTTCATCCAAATATTTAGTCGTATACAATGGCGGAAGTCGGTTTTTTAAATGAAAAGTTATTGTTATCTGACAGTAGGCAACAATGACAATTCAAATAACGGATTGGAATTCAACCTTGTTGAGGTCAATTTTAAAATGAGAGAATAAATTAAGAATTGTTTCTATCAACAAGTTTTTGTAGCAATTAAGAATAAAATTATTAAATTTCAAAGTAAGAATAATTTACCTACACCCTATATATATATTTTAAATGTCTGCTTTAAAAAAGATTTTAAAACTTGGACCACACAGGCAAGACCAGCTCGACGTCGACGTGTCGAATGCTGTAACTAATAAACACCCTATTGTCCTCCGGGCGGTATCCATATCTACATTACTGATGGCAAATTGCCGATAGGAATCGCACATGCTTGATTTAGCTATTGTGGTGAGAGCTAAAGGGCACGGATGCCTGGCTATTTTAATCGTTATGATTGAAATTATGCATATAACCCTGTTCATGAATGCCATCACGCCAACGCGCATGGATATAAGGGAACGTACCCATACTACGTGACCCATTTGCTAAGACCCCCCCCCTACCCCTAGAGTTTTCACGTAGTAATTCAGAAATATGGTTTTAAATAATTATTTGCAAACAGAAAATTTAAAAAATATATTTTAGCTCACGGTTCTCTTCTTGCCGCGTGACGCCAAGAATGCGTGCTAATAAGTTTAAAAAGCGCCCATATTTCACGCTCCTTCATCAGCCGGTAGACATCCACTGCTGGATGAGGCTTCTCCCATAAATGCATAGCGTGCAACTAATGGCGTATCAATGGGCGAATTTGCCAAATAACCACACTTGGCAGGCGGATTGGTGTTAAGTACCTCAGGTGGATACTGCTGCCCATCCCCTGGTGTAATCCTTTAGTCACCTTTTATGAGATTCACAGGAGTTGGAGGAGTCCTATTCTTAGACCAAGACTAGTAGGACATGTATATATACGTATATGTATATATATACCGCTGCGTCACCGGGCCAGATAAGTTTGTGGGGCTGTATACAGCCCCACAAACTTATCTGGCCCGGTGACGCGGCGTTGTTATCAAATTGTGTGTTTGAATAGAAATTTGATTTAAAGAGGGCGTGGTTAGTTCCACTTTTGGACACCTGGAACATTTCTGGTCCGGTGATGGCGACGATGTTATCAAATTGAGTGTTCGAATAGAAATCTGATATAAAGAGGGCGTAGTTAGTTCCATTTTTGGACACCTGGAACATATCTGGCCCGGTGACGGCGGCACTGTAGTAAAATTGAGTGTTCGAATAATAATCTGATTCAAAGAAAAGAGGGCGTGGTTAGTCCACTTTTAGACACCTCGAACATATCTGGCCTGATAACGGCGGCAGCGCTGTAATAAAATTGAGTGTTCGAATAGTAAGAGTTAGAATAGAATAGTAGTAGTTCAGTTTTGAACACTGGACCAGATGAATTTGTAAACATTTAGTCAATTTGAAAACTGAAATGCCCGACTTCTGTATCAATGTATTTTTACAAACCTTTCTTTTGATACCCAAATCTCGATGTGTTTGGAAAAAAAGTGAAAACGACAAATAACGACCGCTAATTTATTATTTTGACACCTTATGTTATACTTAGGAACATCATGAAGCCGTTTGGGTGCTACGAGGCAATAAAGAATCCCATATACAAAGATGCAAACGCTAAACGTAGGTAATCTTCCTTCACGCGTACTTTAAAGTACATACTTCAGGAAGATGGGACTTACATTGCAAAACAAAGACTTTATGAAACAAAACATCTTATTACCGTTGTTAGGTTTATAGGCTTTTGTCTAGAATGTCACAGTGCAATTTGAATAGACTGAAGTTGAAATGATGAATTTGATTTATGGCAAGACGTGTTGACATATTTTACACACTTTGAGCAAGATATGGTAAGCAGCGCACACCACACCATTGTCACAAAATATATAGGTACAGAAAGCTAGCTTAGTAGACACGCGTACACACGTAGAACTCGGTCGACTCGCGACTGGCGTTCGACCGAGTTCTAACGAGATCGTTGTTGGTACGCGTCTATGTGTGCATGCGCCTGTTACTGCTTCTTGTAATGAGTTTGCCTTCTGTTTCTATATATGTTGTGTTACTGTGGTATACCACAGATTCTACTTTAAACGATACCTTCATAACCCACCATCCGTGATAACACCGCCCTTTGTATAGGCTTTCTATCGTAAAATTACTTGTTTATTGTGTGGTGATCAATAAAGTGTTAATCTATCTGTTATTCGCTGCTGCTCCATTGTCAGTCATATCATCATTCATCGTCATCATCATCAGTTGGTAGACGTTTGCTGCTGAACGAGGCCTCCCCCCTAAAATACAATGTGGTGGTTTGTCATGACTATGCTTAGCAGGTGGATTAGTGATCGCAGTATCGGTGTTTCGGGTTTATGCTGCTACCCATCCTCTGGTATAATCCCTTAGACGACTTTTACTACAGCTACGGGAGGAGAAAGAGGGGTATATTTAAGGCCGGACACACCACGGCCCAGTTTGGGCAATGTTCATGTTAATCTTTCTAGCTGCAATCATTTGTTCTGCACATATTTATTAACCAACCACTTGACACTATTTTCCAAAGCTATTTATTGAACGGTAATTCCAACGTAGGGATGCTAAAAAAATGCATTACTCCATAGGCTTCCCGATACAGAACTTCCAGGGAGCTGATTGAGGGTAACGGGAGTCTCACAATTAGATGAGTGTATGGAAAAAGTTGTAACGTAAGAAGACAGTACTTATTATTTTATCTGTGGTTGGTGCCATTAAGGTCTCGGTACATTTAAAAAAACTTTGAGGTGTCATCGCATGACAGACAAGGTGCAAAAAGATTTGCCACTTTTTAAATTTTCTGTCCGGTGATGCAGTGAATTCTTCCTTATGAATTTATATTATACATAGATATACCTTAGTTTTATTTTAAGGTTTTGTTTATGGAATAAGCTGCCGACCAAGCCTTGCGTTATAATTGTCATCAGTATATAGACTTCCACTGCTAAACGATACCTCCCCCATAAAATTCGATTTACCATAAATGCTACTCTTGCCAGGCGGATTGGTGATCGCAGTATTGGTGTTGAGTACTCAGGTGGATGCTGCTGCCCAACCCCTGGTGACGGACGGAGATGGAGGGGTGTATTCTTAGGCCGGCACTAGTGTTAGTAGTAGAACTTCTTGTGAAAGAGTTCATCCGGGGAAGTACTACCACCGTACCTATTTCTGCCGCCAAGCAGTAGTGTTCGCATTGCTGTGTTTCGGTTTGAAGGGTACGGGTGCCGGTGAAATTACAGGCACATGAGACTTTTCATCTTTATGTCTCGGGGTCGGGTGCGCGCGTGTGATGCCTCTGGTGTTACAGGCGTTCATAGGCTACGGTAACTGCTTTCCATCTGGTGGGCCGTAAGCTTGTCTGCTTGCCAAGTAGCATAAAAAAAAAAAAAAAAAAAAAAGCAAGTCTTATTCTGTCTCTATTAAGTTTTGAATCTTGAAGCCAGTGTATGTAAATAATCCTTGTCAGTGATTTTAAGTTCTTACCCATGCTCTTTGATCAACATTCCTACCTTCGTTGTAGCTCGCTTATTATTACTCCATTTGTAGGAAGTAGGAGTGAGCCATTGAGAGTGAAGCTATAAACTGTTCAACTCTATGGATTTGAGATTTTATTTTTATTTTTATGACGATAAATTAAATAAAATCATTAGGTATCGTATTTATGGCGTCTTGACTGATTTAGTGCAAAATTGAGTTATTTTGGAGTCTGTTATTATGAAAGTGCATTAGCTTTTTAACATATAAAATATATCATAACCTCAGGCAAATAAGAGTGCGTCCCATTTAGTTGAAAACTTTGATCTATAATAATATCAATCAGAAATTTGTATCATAAAAGTCCAAAAACGTCAACCTACAGTATTAATTTCTTGATAAATTACAGCCCCACAAACTTATCTGGCTGGGTGACGAAGGTAGCGCTTTTATCAAACTGAGTGTTCGAATAGTAATCGGATTGAAAAAGTGCGTAGTTACACTTTTGTCCACCATGCCAGATAAGTTTGTGGGGCTGTACAATTTGCACACCATAAAAGGTTTGGTCAAAGCAGTCTAGTTGGCCACTAGTGAAAAATGTCTTGCCGTGTGAAAATGCATCCAAAATACGGTATCACTGCGTAAAATATTATGTATGTATGCGACTGTGCTATTTATACAATATCATTATGCTAGGTGACTATATTTTCTAGTATTTTTTTTTTGTATTCATGAATTATTTATTTAGTATATATAATCAAACTATTCTATTCTAAAAATCATACAAACGGTAAAAATCGAAACAACTAGATGCCTCTACAGAGTAAAAAGGGTTACCAAAAACACGCGTCGGTCGGTATATATACAAAGAGACTGCTGCGGCAATCAACATTAAAAAAATGATTTAAAAAAAATATACTACTTGATAAGCAGACAAACATACGGCCCACAGTAGTTACCGTAGCCTATGGACGTCGCAACACCAGAGGCAACACACGCGCGCTGCCGACCCTGAGACATAAAGATGAAAAGTCTCATGTGCCTGTAATTTCATCGGCACCCGTACCCTTCAAACCGAAACAAAGCAATGCAAGCATCACTTGCTTTCTTGCATAGTATCTATTTGTTATTAATATTAATTAATTAATTGTTAATAATAATTAATTATTGTGATTTATTTCATAATAATCATTAATGTTCACCCATAAACAAGATAATTATTACTGAAAAACATTCAGCCGCAAATCCTTAAATTGCTTACCCAATTCCTATAAAACTTTCACAAAACGATAACTCAACTTATTGGCGTAATTCAATGGCGAAAGTGGCAACATTTAAAATCGATTACGTGCGCGTGCGCAGATAAGGGCCCATTTACACGGGGTATAAAGTGGAATGCGCTGTTCACACGGCCCGCTACCTGCGATTTATGGAGTGTTTACATTGCACTGATGCTTTATCGATGGTGTAAACTTAGCCGATAAAGTGGTGTTGTATTGATGGGCTTTGCACATATTTTATTAAATCAATTTCCTGCTATAACTGTACCCTCAAAACTGTATTGGAAAACGCTAATTGACGCTTGTTGACGACCTCTGTGGCGAGGCGGGCGAGTAGCCGGCTGAGATGCAAGAGGCTGCGGGTTCGTTTTTTTTTTTTTTTTTACAATAATAGAACTTCGTCTGACCGCGATCTCACCTGATGGTAAGTGATGATGCGGCCGACGATGGAGCACGAAGGTCTAGAAGGCGCCTATTCACTCTTGCCTTGAAAAGACCCAAATTATAGTTATCAGGAAAGACAGACGATGGCAGCGAGTTCCACTCCTTAAGAGTTCGATTCCCGCAGCGGGACAAATATTTGTATGATCTGCAAATATTTGTACCATAGTACCATGGTACACGTAGTTTCTGATACCCAGGACACAGCGATTCCTTGTATGTGGTCAGAACTAAATATGTGACTGTTGGGTGTTATGTTAATTATAAGCTCTATATTGATGGAGCTATTCTAACCGACAAGATCATTTTGAACAGATCGTATTTTGACCCTTTTAGACAAAAGCATCATAATATCTTTAATAGCTTAAAATTACTATAAGAAACTGAATCCTAGATTAATAAAATAATAATGAAAAGCAACAAAACAGCACTCCTCATTGATATTTATATTATATTATTGATAGCCATTAGTTGACGACCTCTGTGGCGCGATGGGCGAAGGTTTGCCTGCGACGCAGGAGGTTGCGGGTTCCACTCCCGCCTCGCAAAAAATATTTATACGATCCGCAGATAATTTTTCCGGGTGTTTTGGGTATTTTCTATGTATAATAAAAAATATCTATCTGTGTATATCAGTTATCTAGTTGCCATAACACAAGCTCTGCTTAGCTTGGGGCTAGATAATGTTGTGTGAAATGTCCAGCATTTATTATTATTATTATTTAGTTTTATTTGATTGTTGTGTGTAAATTTCTTCACTAGTTTATAAGGAGTACAGTTAAGTATTTTCTTTCATTCATTCAATCATTCATTCAAAGCTCAAATTAAGTTACTTTGGATCATCTGTTCTACGCAGATTTATCTAAAACCGATAAATGATTAACTGCTATCAAGAATCACTGTTAAATCCGGCTCAGGTCCATATAAGAGCCAGGCCCGTTCGCACTGTACCTAATTGCAACTTTTTCTGTCTCTCCCTAAATAGCTTGTACGCGTTTGTTTCGCGAACCAACTGGACTAACCAGCTCTTATGAACTAACCTAGATAGTCTACATGCAGGAATGAAGAACCGTTGAAGGTCTGATAGAATAGGTCAATGCTTGGTGTTATGGAAGGGAAACGTTAGTAGTAGAACTTGTAGTTGTGTGTTTTTTAGTAGTTGAACTTCTTGTGAAAGAGTTTGTCCGGGGAAGTACTACCGCCGTACCTATTTCTGCCGCTAAGCATTAATGCTCGCATTGCTGTTTCGGTTTGAAGGGTACGGGTGCCGGTGAAATGACCTATATGAGACTTTTCATCTTTATGTCTCAGGGTCGGCAGCGCGCGTGTGATGCCTCTGGTGTTGCAGGCGTCCATAGGCTACGGTAACTACTTACCAAGCTTAACCATGCTTAAACATGCTTGCCAAGTAGTATATAAAAAAAGCGAGATTATAGGATTTGGCCATCCAACTAAAGCAGGCGTATTGTTAGAGGCTTGTCTACGTTTAGCAGTGGAATAAACGTGAATCAGCAGGCTTGGCAGGCGGATTGTTATTATGTACTTACTCAGGTGGATGCTGCTGCCCATCCGCTGGTGTAATTCTTTAGTCACCTTTTACGACATCCACAGGAGGTTGGAGGATTATTCTCAGGCCGAGACTATCTCCCCATGTAATGGTATGAAATTATTATTCAGTAATTGGATAATGGATTTCCCCATTCCAACTTCTCCAAGTGGTAGATAGGAGATTCTATAGATAGGGGGACACATTTATACACCCCCAAACCATATCTAGATGTTAAAAAGATATTCTTGTTGCATCTAAATACATTATAAGCGTCAGTGGATGGAGGCGGCTCAAGACCGTTCGTCGTGGCATTCTAAGGGGGAGGCCTATGTCCAGCAGTGGACTTCTACAGGCTGATGATACTGATGTACTTGTTGCTTTGATAAACTTTTGGAGTGAAACCTAATCTATCTCTACATTAAGATACTTTTTGAGTGTGTCTCGATAATGGCTCAAAATTATCAATAAGTACATAAGTGTACCAAACAAACATACTTATAAAACATGATGCGAAACGCTTAGCACCCATTCTATATTCTATAGTTCCGTAATGTCAACAGCACAATAGCTCACTAGTGCAAGGGCTAATGATGATAATTTTTACGTCATACCATTTCCACTATTCTCTCGTTGAATAACTGAATATCGATAAGCCTGCAACGTAGACATAGGGGCTTTAGGTGTAAAAAACCGACTTTAGTCTTGTGTACTTACAGTATTTCCATTTCCATCTCAAATAAAGCATTATTGCCGTATTTATTTATTTACACGCACAAAACACATTACAACTGCAAATAAATATAAGAGATACCAAAATTATTGTTTTGATCTTGGTAGCAACATAAACATATGTGCGTAGCGCACGTCTAAAATAAGTAATCATATCCAAATCCAGTTATAGGGACATAGAACCCATTTTTCGATAGAAAAATGCTACGTTTCGCCGACGAGTATTTCAGCAATATGACATAAGAAAATCATCACCGGCTCCTGCTCTGATAGTCACAGTCAACTGTCACGGCGCGTGTCGTAAATCAAATAACAATGCGGCCAAATAAAGTTGTTTGACATCTTCCATTGCGGCTGATTTACAATAAAAGGGCACTTATATTTTGGGAGTTTGACGTGTGCCATCGTTTAAAGGTTCCTATAAGTTATGGGGTCGGAGATCCATGGGGTTTAATGTGGGTTATTGTGTTGCCAGGTTATAGGCCCTAAAATTTAAGTTGTAAATCTTTTGATTGTTGGTTATTTTTGATATCCACTTCTGAATACCCACAAATCATTAGAGAAAATATTAGCGTTCTATTTTCAGTAATACAAAAACACGACCGTAAGGCCGTGGTAGTCCCAGCTTAAGAATAGGACTCCTCCAACTCCTCCTAAGGATTTCGTAAAAGACGACTAAGAGTTTACGTCAGAGGGTGGGCAGCAGCATCCACTTGAGTACTTAACACCAAACTGCGATCACCAATCCGCCTGCCGAGCGTGGTGATTATGGCAAATCCCCCCATTGCACGCTCTGCATGCTAAAGGGGAGGCCTCATTCAGCAGCGGATGTCTACCGGCTGATAAAGAAGAAGAGAATACAAAAACACGACAATGCTCTCTCATAATGAAATACTTACTCAACTTTTATTAAATAAATAAAAATGCCTATTTATTCCATAGTTAAATGTGTTTTACATTTTTTCCTTTGTACTGAAGATTATAACTAGGACCCCTCACGGGTAAAGGCCTCCTCCAGCTCCTTCCATTGCTAGCGGTCTTCTGCTAGTTCTGCCACTGGGCAATACCCCAAACTGTTGGGGTATTCGAAACCTTTAGTATATCATCTGACCATCGAGCAAGTGGTCTACCTGCTCTTCTTGTCCCTATCGGTCCTTTCCAGATGATTACCTTATTGACCCACTTTCCTTTATTAATTCTTGCCGTGTGTCCTGCCCACTGCCATTTTAGTTTTAGTGCTTGTTCTAGAGCATCTATAAATTTAGTTTTATTATTTCTGTGTTTTATTTATTGTGTTAGTCTTATTCGTAGCTTTTTATTAGCAACTTTTAAAAACCAAAACCCTTTAATAGGTTAAGTTTCACAATAGCTATTTCCCTTCCCTCTGGGCCCCAGTGACCGACATACGATATTTCCACTAGCCACAGAAGATACAGTTACTGCTACTAGCACGGCTATTCTCGTCTGTAAGTAGGGCACTGTCAATTGCTACAGACAGACAGTATGGTAGTGTTCTATGTGATTGTTGATATTTGTTAGTAGAACTTCTTGTGAAAGAGTTCGTCCGGGGAAGTACTACCACCGTACCTATTTCTGCCACCAAGCAGTGGTGCTCGCATTACTGTGTTTCGGTTTGACGGGTACAGGTGCCGGTGAAATTACAGGCACATGATAGAAGAGCGGAATTGTTACTATATATTTGTTCGTTTATTTAATGTTGTAAAATGGATTTCCGCAAAGTCACGCTTGAATCAATTAATTATCTAGACACATGAGACTTTTCATCTCTGTGTCCTTTTTTTTAATAATGTACCCTAATAATAAAAATAAAGTTTTTTATTCAGACACCTTAGTCCACAGTGTTAGTAAGCTTATGATTAAGGGTAGTACCTATTAACGAATAGTTTTGCCCTTTACCTTAGATAGATTCTTATATTACTGTTTTTTGTTACAAAAAAAAAGAATAGCCTGCCCCTCCATCTCCTTCCTCCCATAGCTAGAGTCTAGATGTAAGACACGTGCAAGAAAAGAACCTCTGCAATGCGCCTGACTAGACGTTTAAGAGATTTTGTAAGGATGACTAAGAAATCCACTACGTTTCTTAAGAATTCTTTGTTGACCAATCTGTTCATCATCAGTACTAAACGAAATGACTCAGGCGCATGATTACGGTTCTGAATCATCTCACCTTCACTTCCACCGACATGCACGCTTAATTTATGACTAAAGCAATTTTTTTTTTAACTTTTCAAATCAATAATACAATATTGCCTGCCTGATTTGACTATTAGAATTGGTAACTAATTTTTTTAGAATAAAAAACCTCTTTATGTGTTTTTATCTTAGACAATTTTTGTATACAAAGAAATGTCACTGTGGTATAAGTGTTATATCTAGACATTTCTTTGTTTACAAAAATTGTCTAAGACTAAAAATCAGATTATAGGTGTAATTTTTTTTTATACTACTTGACAATCAAACAAGCATACGGCCCACCTGATGGAAAGCAGTTACCGTGGCCTATGGACGCCTGAGACACTGAACCATGAGACATCATGTGCCTTTAATTTTACCAGCACCCGTACCCTTCAAACCGAAACACAGCAATGCGACCACTAACTGCTTGGCGGCAAAAATAGATACGGTGGTAGTACTTCCCGGACGAACTCTTTCACAAGAAATTCTACATACTAACAAAAAAAAACAATAATCAGTCCGGAAAGATATCTTTTAAATATAGGAAACATGTCCAACCGTATATAGTTCTCCGTAATGGGTACATATTATTCTAAGGGTACATATGAATCATTCAAATTAGGTTCGAATTAGAAAGAGAACGTTTACATAACTACTAATGTTTTAACATCATTTTATGAGCTCAAATATGTTTTTCAAATTGGTCATCGCTGAGTTGGTGTGGTGACTCATACCTATGTACTTAAAAGCCTTTTTTTAATGGTCATCGATCTCAGTGAATGAACTTACGAAACTAAAATCTTGTTAGGGCTGCTATCCACCATAGCTGCGAAGCGGAGATTTGTAAATTCAAGCAATAAAAAAAAAATGCAACCGAATTGAGAACCTCCTCCTTTTTTGGGAAGTCAGTTAAAAATCAATTGGAATCCACCTGAGTACAAAACACACCCGACAACCGCCTGACAGCTGTTGGGGAGCGTTGAGAAAGCGTATTACACTCTAGATTAATCATAAAGCCGCGAGTCCTGATGTCGCTCTGATCCTCGACTGCTAAAATTTCAATTTGCAGTACCTGCACTACATGGTGTTATTAGGTTGTTATTTATAAGTACTTATATCAAGCGTAGCGTGTGCTGCGATATTTTGTACTGAATAGTTTTTGAACTGAATCGTTATAAGAGCTCATAAGGCCTCTGAAATTGGTTTTCAAATCTTATTTCATAGATTTCCGGCAGATGGCTCACTGTTTTCATTACAGGATTATCTCACTGCATCACCTTCGTTAACCCAGAGCAGCGCATATGCGACTGTTTTCATTCCATTCCGAGGATGAGGGGCTTCTGTTAGGGTTGCCACTATATTTACTCTTCAAAAAACATTTTTCAGTTTTTGTTTTTCAAATTCATGTATTAAGTATAAGAAAATGTAAAAAGAACTTATCCAAAAATCCAATTGTGGATTCACACAGCATTTCCACAAAATAGGATGCAAAGAAGATTGTCTACAAATATTTATTTAAAAAAAAAGATTTAAAAAAAATAATAATCCTGAGTTGGTTTTGTTTGTTTATTTAGTTATTTATTTATTTATTGGAAGACCGACAGCTTAATTTAAAAACAATAAGTATATGGTAACAAAAATAGGCGTCGGAAAAGCCAATTGAGGCCGGCCACATACACTCGGAATTCCGTGTATGGAATTCCTTCGCGGAATTCCGTACAGACGCCACACACTTGGGTTTTTTTTTCATTCGAAGTTCAGAACTTCAGACATTTTGACAACAAATATGGAAAGCGTTCGTTCGGAATTAAGGAATGTGTGGTGCGACTCGTGCAAAATCTATGGAAGAGTTGCGTTCGGAACGGTTTTTTCCGTGCGGAATTCCGAACGCACAGGCCATCATGCGGAATTCCGAATCGAACAAAAATTCCGTACGGAAAATTACCTAATTACCCGGAAAAATACAAATCTATGGACCACACACACTAGGTAAACGGAATTCCGAGTGTATGTGGCCGGCCTTTTGGTCCTCACCATTACCTCACCATGGGATTGATAGTGTTAAATTAATTATTGGTGTTAAGTAAAAAAACAGCTCATATTTAATAAAAGTTTACGACTTTACCGCAACCTTTACTATTATCCTCCTTAAAATGTCGTAATTTTTCTAACATGATACCAAGGCACGATAGTTTCAATTATACAAAACTAAGAAAGATTTTGGACAAGGAATATAGACAGTTTTGTTATTAACGGCATTATTCCTTATTTCTTAACGCAGGTGGCATCCCTAATGCAAGGATTACCTAAAGTTTGGCGTGTGTTATGTTATAACGTCGGTTAAAATTAACTGGCAAACGGTTTTCAAGTTCATTTACACCATATTTACTACAGTTTATTTTAGTAAGCTACACGTTTGAGTGAGTTCTTTGAAATGCAGTGCAGTAGATATATAAACTATTTTATTTATTTCATTTTACAAAACCTTGTAAGATTGATGTTTTTGATCTGAAAATTAAATATTTTTAGTATCTTCATAACTTGGTTTCATCATCATCATGATGAGCTTGTAGAAGTCAACTGCTGGACATAGGCCTCCCCCCAAAAATGCCACAACGAACGGTCTTGGGAATAGAATAGAATATTTTTATTGCCATAAGTTAAATAACAAATGGAAAAATACTTAAATTTAGTGCACAGGCTATGGACTCGTCAACAATTTTCAACAATTTGAACAACAATGTTCTAAAATATAACAAATGTAAAATATTTCAATTAGGTTCAAAGGCTTATGACTCGACAACAATTTGAACAAAAATGTTCTAAAATATACCAATATAAAATATTTAAATTAGGTACACAGGCTACAATTTAATACAACTCGTCAATAATTCGAACAACAATGTTCTAAAATATAACAAATGTAAAATATTTAAATTAGGTTCACATGCTATGACTCGACAACAATTTGAACAACAATGTTCTAAAATATACCAATATAAAATATTTAAATTAGGTACACAGGCTACAATTTAATACAACTCGTCAATAATTCGAACAACAATGTTCTAAAATATAACAAATGTATAATATTTAAATTAGGTTCACATGCTATGACTCGAAAACAATTTGAACAACAATGTTCTAAAATATACCAATATAAAATATTTAAATTAGGTACACAGGCTACAATTTAATACAACTCGTCAATAATTCGAACAACAATGTTCTAAAATATAACAAATGTAAAATATTTAAATACGGTTCACATGCTATGACTCTACAACAATTTGAACAACAATGTTCTAAAATATACCAATATAAAATATTTAAATTAGGTACACAGGCTACAATTTAATACAACTCTTCAACAATTTGAAAAACAATGTTCTAGAATATCGAGGTTAATTGTAAAAAAATTGATTCTTCATCATAATTATGTTAGGTTTGATACAGTTTTCAGTATCATGTCAAGAGTTTAACCATCTTATTCATAATCAATTTTTAAACCTTTTTTATAGCTAAAATAGCTGTTGTCTTGTTTTAGCGTTTAAAAAATGATTATGAATAAGGGGGTTAGTGCCCTATTACAGCCCTCAGCGTGACGTCAGGTGCAGGTCTTAACACCCCCACTTAGAATTAGAAGGGCGTTAGGGGGGGGGGCGAGGGTAGCTAGAATATTATGTGTGTTTTAAAAGGGTAAAGTAGTAACTAAATAAAGTAAAACAGTATTTTACCCTCGCCTGCTTTCAAACCCAATATTACAACTGTTGGACTCCAGCAGGTCTAAAAAGATCACTTTATATGAATCATAACTTTATATAATCATAGGTGAATTGCTCAATGTGGCAAATTCATCTGGTAGTCATTCCTTTTCCGAATTGTCAGCAGATCCTTAGCAATTCCTTTATATGAATCGTTGTATTATGATTCATATAAAGTGGCCTTTTTAGACCTCAATTTCCTAACCCTTGAACATTAATCTAGCTCGTTTCAAGGTGTTTAAATTTCCATTGTATTGTTCTCAGGCATGTGCCCCTCGCTACGTCTCCTTCGTGTCTGCGAAGCTCAACCTTCGGGATCCAGTGGGAACCTGCTTCGTCGCCAAGTCTTCGAACCTTCAGGATGTCACGGAGTTCTCACCTTGCAGGACATGTAAGTTTGTCTACTTTGAATCAAAATACAGTATAACTCATCATCATCATCATAATTTAGACGGCCACTGCTGGACGAGGCTTTCCCCATAAAATACAATGGGAGGATTTACCATAATCACCACGCTTGGCAGGCGGATTGGTGATCGCAGTATTAGTGTTGAGTACTCAAGCGGATGCTGCAGCCCATCCCCTGTTCTTATCCCTAAGTCGGCTTTTACGATATCCATTGGAGGAGACGGAGGGGACGGACGCAACAAGGCCCACAATATTACTAAGAAAAAAAAACATCATGGCGTACAAAGGCCTACTCGTAGATTTTGCCCATAATAATAATAATAATAATACGGGGCTTTGCTCCGCGGTCGGTGGTTTACCGTTTTGTAATATATTTTTTACTATACTGTTTTTTATATACTATTTGTTTTTATAGATAAGTACTAGGTATTCCTTTATAGTAAAAAATGTATTTTATAACGAGTTTTTAAATAAATCAGTGTCATAATAATAATAATAATAATAATAAGCCATTTATTCCCAAATTTATAAATTACATAATTATCGCTCTAATTGTAATTAATAAAAATTCTCAATTATTTATTTCTCCGAATATAATTAAAAATACAAAAGCTTAACAGATTTTTTTATTTTTTTAATATTTTTTTTTATTTTTTTTAATTTTGATTTTGCCCATAGATGAGTTCTATTTAGTATAAAACTTTTTATTTGAGAAAAAAAAAAATACTGCATATAGCTTTTTCCTTGTGTCGTCATTATCATAATCCTGTAGAAGCCCACTTCTGGGCATAGGCCTTCCCCATGGAATACCACGACGAACGGTTTTAAGCCGCCACCATCCACAGACTTCCTGCTACCTTTAAAATTGTCGTCGGTACATCGAAAGAGAGGGGAGAGGTTCTTATAATGCGTCGTGATCGTCACTAGAGAACCTATTTCCAATGATTGTCATCTGTTTCATCATGATCTTTCTTTCGTAGATTTCGCTGAAAGTGCTAAGAAATCTTATTTCTGCCAAATAATTTTATGCTTCAGGTTCAAATAAAACTTTATTAGTCCACAAAACACCTTGAAAGCATGAAAGCACATTTCGACAGGGTTTATCATAAAACCACTATGGCGGACAACAATGGCGTCTGTAAAAGCGCGCGAAACCGGCACTCACTTCCGCCGGTAATGGCGCGCGCGGGAAAATTGCCGTGACGACCGCACTAAACTTTGATTTACGATTGTAAAGCGATATTTTTAAAATGTAACGTTACAGTTTCGGTTACGTAAGACCGCTTGTTTGTAAAATTATATTTTATGCAGTAAAAAATACCAGGGAACGTAAAAGATGAATTTCCTGGAAAGTCGCAGAACACAGAGTTCTGCTATGCGAACAACATAATTACATACATATTCTGAAAAAGCCTGTGTAACACAACATAACACCCAACAGTCACATACAGTCTTGACTGTCTTGACACACTAGGATTACCTGTGTCATGGGTATCAGCAACTACGAGTACCATCTTGCCATGACACCCAGACCCGGAACAAATACATATAGGCCATACAAACATTTGTCCCGCAGCGGGAATCGAACCCGCAACATCTTACATCTCAGCCGGCTACTCGCCAACCGCGCCACAGAGGTCGTCAAACGTCCATCTCTAGAAACTTTACTATATAATAAACCTATGTACTTTTATGTACAACGCTATAATTAAACAGTAAAAGCAACTCTTTACTACAATTTAGGCTCCCTCTTTAACGCACACGATAACCCGCGCGCCATCTCGCTCGCGCTAGCGAGTGTCGTGCACAACAATGAAGTTTTTTGTTTATTATGGCGAAAATAAAGTGTTTATCAAAAAACTGATTTTAGCATAAGAATAAATAGTTATTACCTACTTGTTCTAGTAAAATTTATTTTAAAACACCGTTGGATTCCTGAGATTTCTTTCAAAACGTGTGGGAAACAAGGGTTTTTTCATTAAATAAAACTATCGAGTTTTTTTTATATATCGTGTTTTCAACTTTACACAATAATTGCAAAATATAAAATTTTCATATTCCAAAATATTTAACTCGTAGAACCCGTAGATACTGTGAGTTCTAGATCGATTTTGTTGAGCAAAATCACATAGTACGCCCTCTGAAATAAATGTTTTACAATATATTTATTCGTTATTTATATTATGATATTGTTCAGTATTTCGTACTGAGGACGAGGGTGAGTTTAGAAAGATTTGAAACCACCATTTTATATGCACTTAGTTTTATGTCTTACACAAATTAATCTGTAAATAAAATAGACACATAGTTTTGCCAAATAATATATGGTTTAATTGAGATGTTACTAAACGCATATTATAGCTTTTACTGTTAATTATGATATAAACTTTTCTTTTTTTAATTTTCCAGCTAGCTACGGTCAGCGTAAAACTGGTGTCTGCCAAGCCGGGTTCTCTGCTACTATGTCTAAGGTTTGTACCACAATTTTATCTACTGATAATCAATTGAATGCTGATTGAACTACTGAGAATAGACCTGCCCCCTTATTCGCTATGACCAAACGTGACATAACGCGGACTCGTTACGATATCTGCGTGGAATCATCGCTAAATAGCATGGGTGACGTCACACGTTTTTGACAAGGAATCTCTTAGGTCATAGAGAATAACCACCCTGGTCTGACCATGAGCTCTTATAGCGATTCGGTTCAAAAACTATTCAGTACAAAATATCGGTTCCGTGGTGTCCGCAGCTATATTTAAGGGCACAGTAGCAGAAGGTCTATAGACTTCTGCGATTAAAGCTATTCAATGATGACGAATGTCAACGACGAACCGATATTTTGTACTGAATAGTTTTTGAACTGTATCGCTATAAGAGCTCATGGTAAGGCCTTAGGTACCTACTCTACTAGATGAATCGAACATCAAAGTAGAGCTATGATGATGTTAGATAGATAGATTATATTAACACTTTATTGTTCACCAGAAATAGGTACTTACATAATAGGATTTAATAAAATTAGTAGTACAATTAGCGGCTTTATCGTTGAAAGTGATTTTTTCCAGGCAACCTGTGATAAAGATAGATTTTGCAAAATAAACAAGCTATGGTTTATCAGAACACGCCCTACTCTATGTTATTTTTTAAGAACCATCGAAAGTTCGATTGATTTAAACCAAACATTATTTTAAAAAATGCAGTAATAGCAGCTTTTATACCATAATCATTATTCAAAAACAACAATTTGTGAATGTTTATTAATTTTAATTTCCACTTAAAATGAAGGTGGCCCGCCATTATCTTGAGGAATCACAAATGTTAATGTCAGAGTCGGTACTTAATACACGTAATTTCGTCAATTGAAATCGACACAAAAAGAAGGCATTTATCATTTCTGTCACGCCGATTATAATTCGATACGAATCATTTCGAGAGAAAATCGCAATCGTTTATAAAATAATTTCGGTGACACCGAACGGTACAGAGTTGTTAAAGTAATAACATGCTATGGGCATTTCTTTTTGTTTTTGCACTCATACACTCCGTACACTAATTGTAATTAATTTCTGCTAATTGGGGGTGATAAAAGGTCTTATAATCTTTTTCTCGTTTTGTGACCATATAATTAGGTAGGTATAATTTCCGAAATATTTATAATGTTAGTAGGACAACAAGAATCGCGCATTTCTGCTGTCAAGCAAAGAGCCTCTACTCAAGGAATTTTTATACTAGAGAGGTACTATATCTATGCCTCTACTTAGTTCGTGGTTTTGTATATCTAACTCTATGCAAGAACCAACTTTAGACGACCTTTTTTCATAAAATACTTACAAAAACTGTTGCGAAAAGAGGTTCTACCCTAGAACCAACGTGATTTTACTATCGTGGGAAGGAATAATAGCTACCTTACGCCCGTTGTAAGAGTTATCTTCGCGATCGCTTCGAGCGCGTGATCCGAATGCGCCTGCGCTTATGAATTATTAAAAACTTTTATTGTTCCGTGCACAAAAAAAGAAAACAAAATGGCGCACCGTATTCCTACTTTGAAAATAGTCACCGATTTTATTACTGTTTTATTTGTGACTTTATTTGGGAGACAATTGAAGATTTAATCTGCTTTTGAGTGCTTACTTTTGTGTTTATTATATATTATATCCACTGAGAAATTGGAAAGCTGCTTTACCTACCTACATAGTTGATTAATATGTAGACATAAGATAACAATATAACACCGAAAATTTACTTACGTAGTCATGATCCCACACTAGGATTCCCTGTGTCGCGGGTATCAGGAACTACGAGTACCATGGTACCATAACACCCAGACACGGACCAAATTTTTGCAGATCATACAAATATTTGTCCCGCTATGGGAATCGAACCCGCAACCTCTCACATCTCAGCCGAAAACTCGCCCGCCGCGCCACAGAGGTCACAATAATAAGTATTTTCCCCTCCCATCCCCTCCTGCTTGTGAATGGGTAGTGAAAAAAACTGTAGAACCTCCAAAACAATGATATTTGAACTCTATAGTACAAAACAAACAGTTTGAAAACATCAAATTAACTCAAATTGAGCAATTACAACCGAAAAAACAAATGTTGCATCCTTGTCGCACCTAAAATTATCTACCGTTATCGCAGGGACAAGACAGTGGACCCACATTAAAGACTGTCACCCAAAAAGATCACTTAAAAAAAAACTGTTATCTTGTTCGTGGACACACGGCTTTATACGTACCAAATGAGTATTTTACGACCCACCCTTGACACTTTTTTCAACCCAGCATTATTAAAAGACGTTATAAATCAGATAACCTAACTAGACTATGATCAAAATGTGGTAAAGATGAATCTCTTTCCTCGAATACGGAACATAATACTATTGTGTGAATCGTGGAGATGTGAAATCTTGTACGTGCTTGGATTATTAATTTGCGTCTTCATGTAGAATAGGCTTTACATGGAGGAAGTGCGGACAGAACGGCCCAATGTAAAAAAAACCCACCTTTAAAAATGCAAGGGCTCGATTAATTAACTTCTGCCATGCATCAACTACGATTATACATTTATAAATAAATAAAAGCTGGACATTTCACACAACATTATCTAGCCCCAAGCTAAGCGAAGCTTGTGTTATGAATACTAGATAACATATATTTTTTATTATGCATAGAAAATACCTAGAACACCCTGAACAAATATCTGCAGATCGTACAAAATTATTTGTTCCGAGGCAGGAATCGAACCCGCAACCTCCTGCGTCGCAGGCGTACCACAGAGGTCGTCGTATAGCTTCGATATAATCACTGATTATGAAGACATTTCATGATTTTCCAGAATCCAACTTGAAAACTCATCACAGTAAAATATTGAACCCAAAACAGCTTCTTTATTATAGGTAGAGTACCTACCTAAAATTATTTCAATGCTTTTTGGCATATTTTTTTTTGTTTTTGACAACTTAGGTAAGTCTACTAACTGTAGAACAGTAGGTCTATGCGGAAATAGTCGTGGCATATAACAGAATATAATAATAAGTATAGATAGATTCGGTTTTGTACATAACAACCCAACCAAGCCATATAAGACGTTTAATTTTATTACTTACTTTAAAAAAATATCCTGATCTTGTAGTGTATCTTGTGTGATCTTTAATGACGAGATAGTGTTGCTAACAATATAAAACGACCTCTGTGGCGCGGCGGGCGAAGATTCGCCTGCGACGCAGGAGGTTGCGGGTTCGATTCCCACCTCGGAACAAATATTTGTACGTTCTGCAGATATTTGTTCAGGGTGTTCTGGGTATTTTTCTATGTATAATAAAAAATATCTATCTATCTAATGTATTGTATTAAGTATATCAGTTATCTAATACCCATAACACAAGCTCTGCTTAGCTTGGGGCTAGATAACGGTGAGTGAAACGTCCAGCATTTATTAAAAAAAAAAAAAAAAAAAACCCTTCACGCTCACTATCTCTCCCGACCATTCTTCTAATATTATGTGCTGTGCCAGTAGGTAGTTAGTTCCCTATCTTATGACGAAGCAAGTGGTATTACTAATTTATTGCAACAATTTTAACGAGCAAAATGATATAATTTATATTGAATTGCCTATCGGTACTGTTGCTATAATAATTTGTCCCTCGTTTTCTATTAACGCGGGTAGGTGCGAACTGCAATTCATTACAAATTCATTGGGACAAGTCGATTCAGTGGCGACTCTCAATATGGCGAATACGGCCGCGTCTATACAACTTTCTTCAACTCGACGTGAAATATATATTTGTTAGTTTAGAAAGATTGATAGACGTTCATTTTGTGATTTGTACCAAACAGTTTCTTGTTTTCTTTTATTTTGTAACATTTTCTAACAGACTGGCAATAAAATTCAAAAATAGAAGTTTTATTTTTTTGTTTTGTTTGTATCCGTACAGATTTTACAGAAGAGCGTTTTTTTTTTTATGTTTTTACCTCATATCTCCGGCGTTTATGAACCGATTTGGAAACTCTTTTTTTATTTGAATAGATATACTTCCAGATTGGTCCCATTTTTTTCAGAATTCAGTTCTGATGATGGAATCCATAAGGAATTGAGGGAACTCCTCAAATATTGTAGGCATACATATGGCTATTTTGATATATTCAGCAACAAACCAAGGATTTGCATTCAGAAAGTATCATAACCCTTTCACCACTGGTTCTTTCATAATTTTTTTTTCATCCAGATTTTTAGTCGGATTGGGTACTATGGCGGAAGTCGGTTTTTTAAATGAAAAGTTATTGTTGATAATTTTTCTTTCCGCTTTCAATTCAAAAATAAAACTTTTGTTTTTCTTTTTCTTCTTTTTCGAAAGAAACCTCGTCCGTTTTTTATTTTTATTTTATTTAAATTTCTTGTGTTTTTTTGAGTTATATCGTGTAATTTTGGTGGCATTTTAACCGGTGTAGCTTATAAAGAGCACATGGTAGTGAATTTAAATAAAGTAAGTGTGTTGCGTGTCTTTTCGAAGGAGTGGAAAATTATAGTAAAACTGCCATCGCTTTTCTAGAACATGACTTGACCGATAACTTGACGACTTGACATTATTTGAAGTATAATCTATTACTTGACATTGGCTAAATTGAGATTATAATCAGAGGCCAAAATAAAAAAAATAAAGAAAAACTTCTGTTTTTGAACTAAATATACCCGAGATTATAATATTATGCTGCTCGAATTCTGGCAGTTCCAAGGAGGTTCCAAACATGGTTTCAGTACGCATACGCAAACGGCAAAGCAAGGCAGTCATTTGCAGACAATGGCACAGCGAAGCCCGCGCATTTGTCGGAGAAATTACGATTTCGTATTCGTATTGAAACAACTTGTTTTCATGTTATTGCGTTCTTTTATTCATTTGCTGTTTTAATCATTGGCTGATTTGTTTTTGATCTTCCCTTGTACCTAAGCTTCTACAAAGGTTGTATTTTAGTAGCTTGTGTTTCTGTAATCTGAGCATGACACAATTTTACGGGACTCGCATACTTACTTTAATTTGGTTTATCTAAAAATAATAAGTTATATTCATATACATTGTACCATGGTACTTGTAGTTCCTGATACCCACGACACAGGGAATCCTAGTGCGAGTATCAACAACTACTATAATTACTTATACCTTTATTTATACATAAATTGTACTTTCTCGCACCAAATAATTTTTTTTTTACAACCTGCCAATGCCGCACCATACTAAAGGCATAGGATTTATTCATTCGTTTCACCTGTCTTCATTTCCACACCGTGTATGCAAATTATATGGTATTTTAAACGCTTCCAGTGCTCATGCGAATTTAATTGAATATTCAATTATTCCGTGCCGTTAAAGCCTGACTTTCTTTGGCTTTTATGCCTTCATGCGTCGCCAGTGAACTGAAGAATGGTGCGCTAAAGGAATAACGACTTAGGTGTAAAATAGCTAAAGCTACAGTTATGAATAGTTTTGAATGGTTTAAACTGTGGCGTAGGTACTAATACTTTATATAAAAGGTCCCTTCCGGAACACGGAGTGTAAGGGCCTCGTTCACGATCTTCAAGTAAAGTGTTGATTAGTTACTTTCTAAGTAAAGTTAACCAGCAAGTAAAAGTGTTGATTAAATTTTATCAGTTTCACAAAAGAAAATTGAGTTCCGATTAGCAACTCGGTGGTTAGCTGAATGATTTAAAAAATCTTTCAATCTAACCGTTCAATAGACGCTATCACCAACGACAAATGTCAGCAGTCACACGTCACGGTTGTCAGATTTGCGCAGTGCGGGTAATTTTTTGATAGGCGAAATCTGGCAATAAAAACATATTCATCAAGTTCGGCAAAATAATTTACACGAACCTGAAATACACAACTCTCGGAATTGTTTGTCTAGATGAATTTTCTAATTCCTCTATTTGATGATCAACTCAATTCATTTCTAACACTTTTTAATAGGTTTTTTCGAAACAGTTTGATACTATCTACACAAAACCAGACGAAACTTGACTTTACTCGTTAATTAGACCGGCTAATCGGCAGAAGAAGCAAGAAGTAAGTTACAGGCTACTTTACCTCCAGGTTAGTGCTACTCGGCCTTTGTGAAACTCGTATGCACAGTTACATGGGACTTTAACCGACAACTAGCCTACTCGAGACTTTACTTGAAGATTGTGAAAGAAGCCCTAAGAGTGACAGTAATTGTAGCTAAATTGCAACAGCTATCGGCGTGTTGAGTACTCTGCTGTATTTTAAACTCTTGCTGATGTTTTTTTTACTTTTAACTACCTTCCTAAGATTTTTAAGTTCTCATTTACTATTATCAGCTTCTCCCTGCTCCGAGGAATTACACAGACACTTCCCACTTGGCGTGATCATCAAATTAAGCCAAGCAATGGTTGGTATCTGATTCTTCTAAGCTTAGTCGCATTGGAACAGGAGTACCTTTAATATATAAGACGATTCAAAATGATCTTTGTGATTTCAATGAACAAAAATGATTTTGATTTGATTTGATTTGTTTTTTTAAGTTTAAGCTTACCGTGGTTGCTCCTGATTGACGAATATTCTTGCAAAAATATCAGCTATTGTATTGGTTACAATGTTCAATTTCGCCGCGGTAGCCAATAGCCACATCTGTGTCGAAATAGGTATTTGAAGCTCAAAAGACAGTAACCATGGCTTAGACAGAATTCCTCAAACCATGCCAAACTTTAGCAAGAGTCACGTTTTCCTCATCCCACGTCAGAACAAAAGAAGTGCATGTGACATTCTGCCCCCACGAGACGTGGAAATGGGGCGTGCGAGGCGCGCATGCGCGGTGCTTGTCGCGCTTTATAAGGCGCATGTCGATGCGCGCGCGCTTATTTATTCATTGCTCAGCATTTGCCTGCCAGGGACGTAGTCTGGAAGCTTAATGCGGGGATCAGACACCCCCAAACAACTTGTTATTGTACAAGTTTAGGGCACAATATCCAAATTGCCTACGTACCAACACTTATAGCAAAGTCACTTATTTCAATCTTCTTGTATAAACCGTCATTTACGGTAGAAACATCAAGAAAAACATTTCATAAAAAAATATGTCGGACCAATTTTTTAAAAAAAGCTTCGTGTTATTTCTGGGCATTCTATGGGGAGACCTTTGTCTAGCAGTGGACTTCTAGATGTTGATGATAATGATGCATTGTTTTTATCTAATTTTATCAGCTTATCATCTTAATTATGTGACTCGAACATATACGCGTAGGTACCGGTACCGCTCACCAGCGGTATATGGATATCTAGATACTGCCTAATCTATAGTAAGCGCTCCTATATACCTAAAACCTCTTCACATAAAAAGCTTTTTGACCCCAAAAACAAATACTGTCTTACACAAAGCAGTAAGCAAGTAGTTCTCAGCAAGGAAAAACTTTCATACGTACAAAAACTAATTTCTTCAAAATCAATTGATAATTGGCGGACTTATAAAAAAACATACAGTCGAATTGAGAACCTCCTCCTTTTTTTGAAGCCGGTTAAAGGGGGACTGGTTACAGCCCCGTGCATTGCCTCAACGCATGCTGATTCAATGCTGAGTCTGCCAGCATTCTTATTTTAGAGTCATCAAGCTGACTCAATTGACCAAAAAGGCTATTTTTCGAGATTTTGTTTACAAGTAGAAAACCTCACCTACGTGAAGAAAGAATAGACCCCTCCGTCTTCTCCCGTGGGTATCGTAAAAGCCGAATAAGGGATTACACCGGGGATGGGCAGCTGCATCCACTAACACCAATACTGCGATCACCAATCCGCCTGCCAAGCGTAGCGATTATGGTAAATCCCCCCATTGTATTCTATGGGGGAGGCCTCGTCCAACAGTGGACGTCTAAAGGCGCGTGTGTAACAAATGTTTCACAGAAATAGTACGCTAAAAATAAAGCTAGAAAATTCGCAATCGTGAACTTTTAGGAAGCATTACTTTAGTTGTTTGTCGACAATACTTTGCCGCTCTTCTAGCAACACGGACTTTCTGCCGCGGGCCGGAAGGGAGTAGCCTTAGCGATATATTACCATTCAACTAGTTCTATAATTTTTTGCGGGGGGAAATGTGCACACAAGCGCAATTCCGCATATACACATCCAAATACAACACTGTAATGACGACGCTCACACTAACAAACCTTGCACACCTCCTCAGAATAACAACTAGTTTTATTAAACGCATATGCCTACTTTGGCTTATAGTTTGACAGAGGGGAACGCTGCGAATGGCTACTCCCTTCCGTGTTCCTCGAAGTTGCCGCTACATCACATCCGGTCTGTGACTATATTATGACACTTCAAAAGCAATCAGGGGCAGACATCAGTTCAGTTCTTGCATCCAAAACCAAACACATGTTAATGTTTTAAACCGAGTAGTTTTTGTGATAAGATGTAACTGGAGCCATTTCAGTCTTATCTTACATGTTCACACGACTGGCTTGTCGTCAGATCTGTATAGCTCTTGTTATTTAGCGACACGTTCAGACATATCCTTGTACAACAAAAAAGGAGCAAATACAAATTTACTGCTGTACCTACCTATTTTAGATTTACGTTGTACAGCACAGCCAGAGCCAAAATATTTCATAAGTTTTGGCAAAACTCTTTCAGTTCTAAAAGAAAATGGATTAGCAATTACCTACCATTTGTTGTTAGTAGTAGAACTTCTTGTGAAAGAGTTAGTCCGGTGTACCACCGTACCTGTTTCTGCCGCCAAGCAGTAGCTCGCATTGCTGTGTTTCGGTTTGAAGGGTACGGGTGCCGGTGAAATTATAGGCACACGAGACTTTTCATCTTTATGCCCCAGGGTCGGCAGCTCGCGTGTGATGCCTCTGGTGTTGTATACGTATTTTTAAGAAATCAAAATATTTGTTATCGGATTATAGATACCCTCAAATTCTCACCACTTAAACAACACATAATCAGACTATAAAAGGACTCAAATATCCCCTAAGTAGACTCTACCTACGTTTATCAGTTACACAATTAGAGCAGAGACCTTTCTCCTGCATTACCATAAGTGCCCCCATAAAAATGTAGGATAGCTCGTAAAGATGGTTTATAAATAAACAACTCTGTGACATATCGCTCAACGGTTTTATCGCTTGTAAAGCATCTGCTAGACCTCATTCGATAATTTACTCAAATTACTTTATTTTACTAAAATAACTTACGTGATAATAGCTCGCAGAACTGACAACCGTTGGGGAATAAAGGTTCTCGAGTGGCGACCATAAGTGTCGCGCCACATGCGGTAGAAGGCCCTCCACTCGATGGACTAAAGACATTATAAACGTCGTCGGTTTTTTTTAATGAAAACATATCATAGGGCATCGTTCTTATTTTAAATCTTAGAGTATTAAGGTTTTGCTAAAATTATTTTAAAATTTAAAGATTTAATATCTACTATATAAAAATAAGTCGGGTTTTCCTTCCTGACGCTATAACTCGAGAACGGCTGAACGGATTTATCTTATCTTGGTCTTGAAATGTTCGTGGAGCTCTAGGGTAGGTTTAAAAGGTGAGAAAAATTCGAATAACTGCCGGGAACACCAGGACCACGCGAACGAAGTCACGCGCGGGCCGCTAGTCCGTATATAATTTTAACACGTCTTATGTTGACAGTCTATTAAGCAACTAATTTTTGTTCGTATCTTCAAAAAACCTTATCTTGGTTTGGATGAAGTTCAAATTCAATCATGATCAAATTGAAAATGTTTTATTTTCAGGATGGAGAACGACTTTTCATGGGAGCACCTGGCAGCTTCTACTGGCAAGGTAAATTTCTGTCATTTAATTTGTGTCAATTTTGTGAATCGTGTCGTCCCCATCCGGTAGACGGTGTAACTCCTGTGTGGTGAAAGGAATCACGGGACCATGTCAACCATGTGTACTCATTGGAATTACGAATTACTTATAAGTTTTTCTGTGATCAGTTTAAGACTAAGGAAGGGAATCCTCCTTGACAGCAAAACTCAAAATGTTATCAAAGCACGAGAACTTTTTTCTTAAAAGAAATATATATTTATTTGTTGCACAAACACACTAGAATACTTAGGTTACTAAATAAAACTATAACAACAATTTGTTTGTCAATACAGAGGTTTTAGTAGTCCAATTAATTATATTTCTAGTGATCTCCACACTAGGCAAGACTGTGTCGTGGAGATCTAATACAGGTTTACAGGAAATAAATTTGTTAGGACTTTTATTTGTTAAGCTGATACAAATTATGAATCACAAAAGTTATCTACCCGTAGATGGAAATGTTGTTTTTTCATATTCCATTGAATAGGCATTTGATTAGATGAACTCCTCAAACACCATTTGAGACGTATCACAATCCTCTCAAAAACCCCACGTAAGTATGATACTGACAATTTTACTCCCGATCCACAGGGCGAACGTTATCCATAGACTCAAACGAAAGGTTCTTCTACTATATGCCGAAAATACCGGAGGAAGGTAAAACGATTCGCCGATTGAAAACATCCTAACTTTTAACCGCAATAACATAGTGACAGGCTTACAGCGCCTAATCCTTGATAAACCATTAAAATGCAGTAATTTTAAATGCTATTTCTAATCATGATCAAGTATAATTTGATTTATACCAGAATCCACTAAAATTATCACAGCTTTAAACTACGTAAGATGTTGCTAACAATATTTTGCTTGTTATTAATTACTAAAAACTAAACAAAAATGTTATCATTTTCCATTATTTTTTCGAAGCATCAATTTTTTTAGCAAGTTACAAAAAAATTCAACGAACATTTGTATTATACCAAATATATTATTTGATCATGAGGAAATACATTTGATTTGCAGCTGCAATTTCAGCTATTGATTTCATTGATAACTTCGTTACTATGTCGATGATATCAATAGTGGAATATATCATTAAAATTCCTACCAGTCATGGTTTACAATCAACCTATAGATTTCAAATACCTTCGTATATTCCAAAATCACTTCTAGTTCAATACACCCAATTCGAAAACCAATAGAAAAGTAGAAGTAGTTGTGGATTTTAGAACTCCCGTGCACGAAAACACTTTTTTAGATGTTCATAGATCATACCCATTTCTGTGCTAACGTGTACATGGATGATGTCATAATACGCGCTGTTGGAATGAAACACCTGCCATACATTTTGTACATGATTTTCTTTTCTTCTACAGTGCAGAACCTTGTATCCTACGATTTCTAATCATTGTAAATAGGAATGTCGAATCCTTTACCATATTACATTATCTACTAGGATTGGTTGAACAGGTTTATTTTAATGCTTTTCATTGTAACACATAATTGTGTTTACGCTTCAAAACTAATTGACTATTGAATTTTAAGAAATCATCATCTGGCTTATCGATTAATCGTTTGAGGATTTGGTGATATTGATCTCTAAATATTTATGCTTTATTGAAGTCTGACTTCTAGTTCATCACCAGAAGTAAAAAGAACAAAATATACATAATTATCATCATGATATACATGGCATATTATATTGGTGTTGAGAATTTCTAATACCTATTGATGATGCACACACGACATCAGCATCATATTTGCCGTTAATTTATTTCAGATGCTTTTCATTTTCAACATTTTTGTCATCTAATTCGAGTTCAAGAATATTGTTTTCATTTGGACAAGCTTAATTTAATTTGATTAAATTCCACATCATTTTTGTTTTGATAAGTAATTGTTTTGGTAATGTTTCAAATAGTTATCTAAATTTAACTTTCAGCTTGTCCAAATGAGAAAATATCGAACAGAATAGGTTCAACAAAACTCAAACTCCTTGATCTGTTGTAGGTCAGTTGATGTCTCAGACTCTGAATAGTAAACCAGCGCTGATAGCCACGCCAGAAGCTAGCGTCCAATATGATGACTCCTATATGGGATACTCTATCACTGTTGGTGACTTCGCTGGTGAGGGCATTCAGAGTGTCGCTGTGGGCATGCCAAGAGGCTCAGATTTGAAGGGATTGGTAAGTTATTGAAAACTAGATTTTGTGGTTTCTTTGATGTCTTTTTAATGAGGAACTTATAATGTTTGTACTTCATCTTACAGCTTGTTCGAATCTAATTTACCCTTCCTTCCCTTCCAGGTAATTCTCTACACATGGGAGCTCCAAATCATCAAAAACATAAGTGGATCTCAGATTGGCGCTTACTTCGGCTACAGCCTCGCCTGCGGAGACATTGATGGTGATGGTGCAGAGGATGTTATTGTTGGCGCACCAATGTTTACCAAGCCAAAGAGCGATGGATATGAACATGGACGAATCTATGTTATTTACCAGGGGAAAGATAGGGTTAGTTTTCTTTAACTAAATTTATTTTGATCCTAGCTTTTGATACGGAATAGAATCTGAAAAAAAACGAAAGTAGTTCATTAATATTAATTTTATATTGTACTATAGGTACTTAATTATGAAATATTTGTTCTTACCAATTTCAGAATTTCATTAAAATCCACGCACGTACTGGAGAAATATCTCAGGGCAGATTTGGATTAGCGATTACTTCACTTGGTGACATCAACTACGACGGATTCGGAGGTAAGGATTTATCAGTCTAAATATTGAAGTTGAGAGACACACAAAGAGACATAAAAATACATTATTTCATAGCTTTGGACAAAGATTCCCTTCTGAAATCAAAATTCTTCGGTCAACCCTGTCAATACTGTGTATTCACGGTTGAAATTGACGATGACATTTGAATTTGTTTTATCTTTTTTACCACCAACTCATAATTTCGCTTCTTGTTTCAGACATTGCAGTGGGCGCTCCATACGGTGGAGAAAATGGTCGGGGTGTCGTCTACATCTACCACGGCAGTGAGCTAGGCATCCTCGAGAAATACTCCCAGGCCATCACGGCTGAGGAGATCTCTCCTACACTGACGACATTCGGCTTTGCTCTCTCTGGGGGTGTCGATCTGGACGACAACAAATACACGGATTTGGTAGTTGGTTCTTACAAGTCTGACAGCGTCGTGTTTTTGAAGTAAGTTCATCAATCTACCTACATAAAACAGTCTTACTACTAGTTTCCTCCCAAGATACTCCTTTCCGTACAGACAACGTTTCCATGCCGACTGTCACTGCATTTAGTCAGGGAGCGCCCGCGCGCCCTTAAATGTATTATCTCCATTCAAAAGCTCATTAAAATAACATAACACCCAACAGTCACATACATAGTCCGGATACCACACTAGGATTCCCTGTGTCGTGGGTAATTCACGACACAGATTACTATGACTCACTATGTTTCTGTCTTTACTGCTTGCATTCATCATCATAATCAGCCTATCAGACTTGTTGGGCTATTTTAGTTGGTATGTTATTACTAGAAGGAAGCGTTAGCCGAGTTAGTCGTGGAAAGCAATGGCGGCTATGAGCACACCACTTGTCAATGTTTATAATTCTGCGATGTGTGCAACTCACGGTGAAATGAAGCCCTTGGAGGCTCTACCTATCCCCTTTCGGAGATAATGGCGTGTTTTTATGTCTGCTGGACATGGGTTTCCCCGTTAGAATGCCACGTCTTTGGTACCTTAGATTAATTTAATTATGTTCTCATTTGCAGGTCTCGTCCTGTAGTTAAAGTGACCGCGGACGTCAAGTTCATGGGTGAGAGTAAGCTCATCTCCCTGGACGATCGAAGTTGCACTCTGGCTAACGGAAGCCAGGTCGCCTGCGCTCATCTCAAGTTCTGCCTGTCGTATGACGGCATCAATGTGGATCAGCAAATCAGTGAGTAGTTTATCTTCTTTGAAAGATCCGTTTTTTGTCATCTTCTTCATTGTGTAGATGGTGGTTAAAATTATCATTGTTCTTATTTCTATTGTTGTCAATGTCAACATTAGTTACCTATTGCTGTAGTTTACTTATTTTTAGAGATTCCTTTTTTAAGAACGGTGTAACTTTGATTTAATCGTTACTTTCTTTCAAATAGAGTGGTAGCATACTTAACTTGAATAAATAATTAACTTTTTGCATGATTATTGTGTGTGTCGTGAAACATTGTCATGTTTGAAGAAATAAAAAATAATGTTTTCATAAAATGAGCCTTCGTGACAGCCATTTAATTTATTGTTTGTTTCCAAGCGGAGGGATATATCTGCTACTTTGGTGAGTGGGTGAGGTAGCCAGCTAATTGGAACATTACACCAAAATTTACTTGTACATAATCGTAATAAGTACCAACCACTCAGTAGCAACTCGATGTTAGACAACACCTGTCTATGTGTTAGCTATTTGTGTTTAGCAGCACCATTCCACACCACTTCATTCATTGGTGTTTCATTATCCACATGAAGATGAATCATCTGGTGGACACGGTATCTACTACAGAGCATGAAATGCTCCATGTTCTGCTCTTTTATACGGCGGACCCTATGATATTTTTGCACTGTGGTAAACCATGACAAGACCAATAGACGAAAATTCGAAAAATACATTAATACCATTATATTCTATGCCTTATTTGCCTATGCCTTCTTCGAGCAAAGAATAGTAGTTGACTTTCTAATGTGGACTTTAAATGTAGATTTTGAAGTAACCCTTGAGCTGGACTCCCGTCAGAAGACCAGCAAGCGGCTGTTCCTGGCGGAGAGCCGCGATACCTTCTACACCACGCACATACTGCTGACCAGGAGGCAAGAGGAGTGCAAAGATGTCACCGTCTTCTTGGATGTAAGAACCTTTATACTAACCACAGTGTAGGTCACGTTTTCAAGTGTCAATTTTAATACGGTACCTATGTACTGTATACCCGTACAAATAGGCCTGAGTAAGATGGATGGGAAAATCACTTGAAACATCCCTAAGCTCTTCGCGCTGCTATCATAAAAGGAGCCTTTGCTCACTGAGTCCTTTCACATGCTGTTGCCACAACTATCAGCCACAAGCTCTTTTTCAAGTTCCTTTACCTCAAGCTCACTTGGTCACTGACCCAACGAAGGGAACTGACCAAAACAAAACCGGTGTCATAACGATCAAATTGTTATTACTACGAGATCTCTCTGAAAGTATTTTAAGAGCTTTCGAAAATCAATCGAGAATCTTTTGAATCGAGGTCAATCATGTTTTGTATTCTAAATAATATCCATCGTTTTCAAGGAGGAAATCCGCGATAAATTAACCCCTATCGAGGTGAAGATGACGTACAACCTCACCACGCAACCTTCCGGCGACGTGGTACCTCCCGTGCTCGACTTGACTACTATCAGCCATGCCGACTCGCTGAACATACAGAAGAACTGCGGACCGGATAATATCTGTATACCAGATCTAAAGATGGCTGCCACTACGTAAGTTCAACAAATCTTTTCAGTAGATAATGTCTTCCATCACCATCAAATCAAATCTTGTACAAATAGATTATTGAATTCAGAAACATTCATTCCTCATTACCAGCATTAGCTGGAAAACGTCTACATAGGCATCCCCAAAGAATGCCCAAATGCTTAAAAAATTACCTAAAATTAGACAGTCCACACTGTGATGATCTATAGACATATCAGCGAAAGCATCATGTATAAATAAATATCCATTCACCTACAACCGGTACAATGCCATCGGTACTTCTGGTGGGTCGCCTTACACTGCGTAGTCCGGTGGTTTTTCCAAGCAGTTGTTGGTTCTACGAGTTATATGACCATTGCTATATCAACATGAATTAGCATGTTCTCAGTAGTGCCTTAACTTTGCTTTAAGTCAATTATACAAGCATTATTTTCATAAAAATCACACGACCTATTGTCTTCTCTTCAGCCCAACAGTAAACTACGTGCTCGGTTCCGGGGAGAATGTCCACATCGATGTGAAAGTCATCAACTCGGCTGAGGACGCCTTCGAAGCCGCCTACTACCTGCGCATTCCCGCCGGGGTCACCTATACCAAGATGGAGAGACTGGACAAGGATGCTGAGACACCCATCTACTGCTCCATTTCTAATAGAGATGCATCTGGGAATAGTACCCTGAAGTGTGACTTAGGAAACCCTATGGCTAGTGGAGAGAAGGTGAATTATTAGAAATATTATTTGACGTTGTTAAATTAGCATTCGGCTCCGATGAAATGTCTGGCCCCCTACCAAGGCGTTTCTGGCTTAAAAATAGACCCCTCCGTCTCCTCCCGTGGATTTTGTAAAAGCCGTCTAAGGGATTACAACATGAGATAGGCACCAGCATCGACCTGAGTCCTCAACACCAAAACCAATACCAATCCGCCTGCATCATAATTAAACAATATTCACTGTAATGTTTTACGAGAAAAATACTACTGAATTAAGAACCTCTTCCTTTTTTTCAAGTCGGTTAAAAATGGCACCAATGCCAATGCCAGCACGAGTCTATGGATTGATGACCTGAGCTTTAGAAACTGACAGACTTTTTATATGATTAAAATCAACTGTGTGTTCATCGATGGCCATGACGTCACCTTCACCTCCGATAAGTAGAACTTAGTAGATTTAACAAATAGCACATTCAAATGTTTTTAGTGGTATCTATATCCTTGCTATAAGATGACAAACCTTTGCCATTCTAAAAAGTTATTTATCATCAATGAAAAATTTTCAGGTGAACTTCCGTGTAATTTTGGAAGTGGATGCGAGAGTGACGACTCTTCATTTCGACATGGAGGCCAACTCCACCAACCCCGAGCAAGGCACCAACTACGACAACATCATGCAGATGGTTATTGGCGTCGTGGTCAAAGCGCACCTATCTATTATTGGGTAAGAAATGCTGAACACCTTTATCCACACATACCTGCTGCTAGAGGTACCTGATTCAGGGACAACTGGAAAAATTGAAAAATAACAGGTTCATCATCATCACCAGCCTGTTTACGTCCACTGCTGGACGAAGCCTCCCCCATTATAACAACATAACATAACACCCAACAGTCACATACGTAGTCCTGATCCCACACTAAGATTCCCTGTGTCGTAGATATCAGGAACTACGAATACCATGGTACCATGACACCCAGACCCGGAACAAATATTTGCAGATCATAAAACATTTGTCCCACATTGGGATTCGAACCCGCAACCTCTCGCATCTCAGCCGGCTTCTCGCCGGCCGCACCATAGACGTCGTCACCAATCCGCCTGCCAAGCATGGTGATTATGAGAAATCCCCCTATTTTATTATATGGGGTTGTAATCGTCTACTGGCTGATGATGATTAGAAAATATAAGATGGAAAGAACCAACTTCCCTCTTCCAGCACTTCTGACCCTCCCGAGCTGCACTACAACGCGTCACTGTACGAGACTCAGGATGTCAAGGACGACACGAAGCTGGGTCCTCAGATCATACACAAGTACAACATCAAAAACGAGGGGCCCTTCACTGTGGACGAGGCGGAGATCTACTTCATGTGGCCCTACCAAACTCTTGAAGGTTAGACTATGTGATAAATAGACCCATGATCCCTCTTGAAACTCTCATGAAGATGGGGCGATGGACGTACGACATTGACTCCTCAGGCATTATCTATAGTTACCAGCATGTGACCACCATTTCCATAAAAGCATTATAAAGCATAAGCATTATTTTTTTTTTTTATACTCCGTCTATAAAAAAAAAAAAAATGCTGGACATTTCACACAACATTATCTAGCCCCAAGCTAAGCAGAGCTTGTGTTATGGCAACTAGATAACTGATATACGCAATATAATACATTAAATAGATAGATATTTTATTATACATAGAAAATACCCAGAACACCCGGAACAAACGACTCTGCAGATCGCACAAATATTTGTTCCGAGGCGGGGATCGAACCCGCAATCTCCTGCGTCGCAGGCGAACCTTCGCCCGCCGCGCCACAGAGGTCGTCGAGTATGCTAGTATCGCAAATTATCCTAATCAGCTAATCTAATATTTCCAGGCGAGAACCTGATGTACATGCTGGTCCAGCCGCAGTGGCTCGGAGACGTGAAGTGCGACGTGGCACGGCACGTGAACCCCGACAGCCTCTTCGTGCAGAACCCGTACGCCTTCATGCTGGGCAAGGAGAAGGAGGCCATGATGAGCAGCGAACTTTATACCGCCTCACAGATTGCCGGTGGAGGGGGGTACTATGGACAAAGTAAGTGTAGCACAATTGTGGTGTTTTGTCCACCATCAGCCTGTAATACCTCACTGCTGGGCAAGGTCACCTCCCCACTATATTATCTTGAAGCTACGTCGCCTTTCGTCTAGACGCCAAAGTGATTTATGATGTTAGCCTATTTCTTGGCTGGCTGACCCATCCAGGTTCATTAGAGTAGATCCTTTTTGCTTCCCACATCGAGAAGCATAATATAGTTCCGTACTCGGTTAATGCGTTTAAATCTGAGAATGCTGCGTTCTATTAGCCCTCTGGAAAATCTTCAGCCTGAAGGTTTTGTAACTAGCCTACAACCTAACGTATTTGTTTGTAATTTTCAGCTTTCTGGGAAGAACAATACACGAATAGAAACGGTGAAGTGACGTCACAGAGTGGAGGCAACCGATTCTCTGCCAACGAAGGATCATCAAGTGGTCAATTCAGTTCCAACCAGGGCTCCAGAGGCCAATACTCAGGAAGTCAGAATTCTGGTGGATTTAGCAGTAGTCAATCTGGTGGCCAATTCAGTCAGGGTTCAGGCCAGTTCAGTGGAAACCGGGGTCAAAATGGAGTATCTGGAAGCCAATCATATAATAGAACCTGGACTAGTACTGGCCAAGGTCTTACGGCTGAAGAACAGGCGAAATTTCAGAAGGATCTGCATAGCGTTGCTGGGAATCAAGGCCAAGGGAGCTACCAGAGTAATTCCCAAGGTAGCTACGGCCAAGGATATGGCCAAGGCGGTGAGATAGTGCGAGTCAAGAATAAGACCATTGTATATGATGAGAACCACAACATAGTGTCTCAGACGGAGACGAGCACTGAATACGGGTCTTTGGGACATGAAGGCGAAGAAGGCAGCTCTTTTAATAGGTAAGTTTAAACCGTTTTTTTACCATTATAATCTCAGCAAATAATGTCATAATGACCTCATGCCTCATCATCATCATCATCATCAGGCGTAAGAGGCCCACTGTTAGACCACCATAGTCTGAAATGGGGAATTTGCCATAAATCACCACGCTTGGCAGGCGGTTACACTCCTGACTTTTGAAATATATGCAACATTTTATATCTGTTTCAGGTATGCCAACAACCAAGAAAATAGCCAACGCGGTTCAGGCCAAGCATTTGCCGGTTCAGGCTACATCCAAGGATCCCAAAGTTCCCAGGGATCCCAAAACGGATACGCCCAGGGGTCCCAAAGCGGATACGCCTCAGGGTCCCAGAGTGGGTATAATGCAAACAGACAAGGATCGCAAGGTTCTCAAGGTCAAGGCTTTGTCCACGGAAACTGGGCGACCACAGAGACGGTCAATGCTGACGTCATGAAGGCTGGATCCTCTACCTTCCGAGGAGCTGGAACAGTTACTATGGTCGGTGATGAAGAAGAGGACAAACTTGAGGGTTTTGGAACGTATGCTGCGAGTAACCCCAACAATGAGTTCAGATATGGGATAGCTGATGTGTCAGGCAGTGGGGGATCCAGTTCCGGAAGTCAGAATGGAGTCAGACAGACTGGAGCGGCTGGTCAATCAGGAGGGGGTAGTTACCAAACTGGTGGGGGAAGCTACCGGTCTGGTGGGGGAAGTTATCAGTCCAGTGGTGGAAGCTACCAGTCTGGTGGGGGAAGTTCTCAGTCTGGTGGTGGAAGCTACCAGTCTGGTGGGGGGAGATCTCAGTCTGGTGGCGGAAGTTACCAGTCTGGCGGGAGTTCGCAGTCTGTCGGTGGAAGCTCCCAGTCTGCTGGTGGAGATTACAACCAGGCTGGTGGTTACTCTTATTCTTCACAATCAGGTAATCCATCAATCAACCTTTCTTTGACAAAACTAACTGGAACAAGAGTAATTGCAAGAACTTGACTAACTTCTGTTGGTTGTTTTAGGAGGTACTTCATACAACACTCGGAGCGGTGGAAGCTACAGCTCTTCAAGTGAGAGTCGGGATAACACGAGGCGACGAAGACAAACAGACAACCAGGTACGACTTAAATACCAAGATACGAAAGGTTGCGGGTTCGATTCCCGCTGCGGGACAAATGTTTGTATGATCAGCAAACATTTTTTCCGGGTTTGGGTGTTATGGTACCATGGTACTCGTATAGTTCCTAATACCCTGTGACACAGGGAATCCTAGTGTGGAATCAGGACTACGTATGTGGCTGTTGGGTGTTATGTTATGTTATAAAAAGTTCGATAGGGAAAGTTCTACCACCATACCTATTGCTGCATCTAAGCAGTACCTATAGTGTTCGCATTGATGTGTTCTGTTCTGAAGGGTATGGGTGCCGGTGAAATTACAGGTATATGAGACAGTGATCTTTTTGTCTGTTTTTGGATGTGTGGACGTAATCTACGAAGTATTGCAGTTGTAATGGGCAAAGGTTACCACTTAATGGTCAGTTGCGCCACATATCAGCTCCATGACCTTCCGGCAGTTGGGTAACAATGGGACTCCAACTATGGACATAATTTCTTTATTTTGACAAACACTTCCAATCACAGGTAGACCAGCAACTCAAAGAGATCCTGGAGAAGTGCCAGGAGAAGTACAAGTGCGAAGTTCTGCGCTGCGCCACCGGCCGGATGGTAAAAGGACAAGAAGTATGGTTCGCTCTACGCTCAAGAATCAATGCGACTGTGCTAACACAGGTTAGTTACTTGGGTACCCTGCCCTGGAAAGGGCTTTGTGACTGATTGTGAAAGAACCATTGCGGTGAAAGGTTTTAGTGTGCCTCGTAAAGGCTACTTAGCAAGTTAGGGACCATAGCGGCAGAATTCACCTTCAAACAATTGAAAATGACTGTCGTAATTTTCTGTCAAAAGTTCTGAACGTAATAAAACTTGATGCTTGGACATGTTGATCTCCTCACAATAAGTTAGTCCCAATAATCCATATAACTTCTTGAAGACCGGAGAGGCCAGCTAGGGTCCCTAATCCTATGGATCGGCTTGATAGGGAATTTGACGTTTTCGTTCACTGTATGAGAACTTCATTTAATTTAATATTAAGTTAATTTAGCTTAACCTTACTTAACTTAACTTCTAGAGCTCAACCCCCCTAGCAATACACTCCTCTTAAAGTTTTCCTGTAATCGAATCAAGCTTCTTTCATTAACTTGCAGATTTCCAAAGAGCGAGCTGTGATCCTCTCGACGCTGGCGACCACTCGCGTGTCCCGGCTCCCCATGATCGAGCGGCCCAGTGACCCCTCGTGGCACACCGCGGAGGCACAGACAGTGGTGACCCCACAACTGGAGGCCTTGGAGAACGGAAGCATTCCACTGTGGGTGGTCGTGTTGGCTGCTCTGCTAGGAGCTTTGCTGCTTCTGTTATTGATCTTCGCTCTGTACAAAGTAAGTTTCAGTAATTTATCGGTCAAAAGTGGGATCAATTGAACCAAACTTGAAACAATTGGTCCAAAGTGCGACGCATTGGGCAAAAAGGACGAATTGGTCCAAAATGGGACCATTCGTAGCAGATAGTTATTACAAATCTGGTTACTAAAGATGGAGCACCAATCAACTTGATTACTTTGGCCGAAGCTCCATCAAAGTGATTCGTGGTAGGTACACCGCGGGGGCACAGACAGTGGTGACCCCTGTTATTTAGCTTTAGAGAATGGAAGCATTCCTCTATGGGCTGTGGCTGCTGTTATTGGAGCCTTGCTGTTGTACTTCTGTTAATTTATCACCGCTCATAGATAAATTGTCAATTTGTACTATGTACAAAGTGGGCTCATCATTTCTAGCCTTTAGACGTTTTCTGCTGGACGAGGCCTCTCCCATAACATACAATTGGGAAGGTTGCTATAATCACCACGCTTGGAAGGCAGATCGGTGATCGCAGTATTTGTGTTAAGTACTCGGTTGGATGCTTCTCCCATCCCTGGTATAATCCCTTAGTTGGCTTTTAAGACATCCACGATCCACGGACATATGGAGGGATCTATTCTTAGGTCGGATATTCCACGGCCTCTAGAAAAGTAGGATTACTTGTTGCTAAAGATGGACCATATGGAACCATGGGTTCCATGTACCACATGGTACACGGAATCTGTAGAAAATAGTGTTCCGAAATATAATCTATCTGTACCTACTTACCAAAATTGTTTAGAGGTCTGGGAAACTGGGATATGTAATTTATGATCACATTTAAATTCTATAAACAGAGGCGTGTTGTTTTAATATTTTTGCTTCCACCGTCTACAAAATATATTTTTATTTATAGTGTGGATTCTTCAAGCGTAACCGTCCCTCGGACCACGCCGAGCGACAACCTCTCAACGGTGACGAACATCTCTGATATCCGACCACTGAGACCGGGGTCACCAGTGACACCGGGGGCACATCTGACCCCGGGGCCACCAGTGATCCTGGGGGCACGAGTGACCCCTCGCGCTCGTCCAGCTCCTTGACCGACGCAGCCAGTGACATTACAAGCAGAGACTCCACGAGTTTGGATCGGTACTAACCAAAACATCACACCCATCTTGTCTTTAAATTTTAGTTCTAATATGTGTCACTGTTTCTATCTTGGTGACCCTTTCTAAAGTGGTCCTGTAAAGTGCCTATAGTAACTGATTGTAGAAAGAACCACAGTGGTGACAGGTCACAAAACATTCTAGTGAACGCTGCGTCGGTTTTGAGTGGAATTGTGTACGCCAATCAATAAAATGCTGTGAAGGATTAAAAAAAAATGTGAGCAATAAAATGTTGCCGTCGTTTTTGCATTACAAAGATTGCTAGCGTAGTTCCGCTTGTAAATACATTTTTGCCTTATGTCTTTCATACTAAAATTTACAATAATGTAAAAGTATCAATATAATACATCCAGATTATGTATTAAAACGTGAAATTTTATGCAGTTCATCGACGAAGTCACCGACGAGTATAGACTCGAATTCAGAGTCTTTTTTAGGATGATGAGTCTTGTTTTGCGCTTGGTGTATCAATAGTTTTACCTCATGCATGTTATATCGAACCTGTAGAGAAAACAAAAGCACCTTAAATGTTTTTAAGATAGTAAAAATATTCCAAGGTGTACAACATTCTGTAATTGTAAAAATATTAGTAATAACATTGTAACATAACGACTAGTCACGTTACATTAATTACATTAAATCTTGGTGCGCCATATTAAGGAATTAAATGGAGTTGAATATAAAAATTCTGCGTTTAGAAAGCTTAATTTAAGTAAATATACTCGAATGTAACATATTCAGTCACTTGGTCCATATTGGTCCCTTTGGGAATTTATTTCGTACATTTGACCCCACTTTGTTACAAAGGGACCCAGGACACATAGTTTGAATTACGCTTTGCCAAACGCAGATGAACGAAAGGTTATATCTCGAAGTGTGATACTGTGAAAAGTGTGTCTTAATGTATGCGAGTTGTTGAGAAATGTGATCTAAGTTAATTTATTAATAAGGTATGTTTTGCTAAAACAATGTTATGCGTATTTTGGGGCGATAAACACGTACTAAAGCTTAATTTACATAAAAAAACTAGGAGGCACCATATCTCATTTTGTAATAGATAGAGATAAAATATCTCCAGTCAATTGACTGGATATGTTTTGTTTGATTTCTATCAATAATTAAATAAAAAAATAAATATATATTCTTCAGGCTGGTCTTAAAAAGCAATTACTGCTTTTCCAGGATTATTTAAACAAATTATGTAACTTCCCCCCCTACAACCACCACAACTTCTGTCTACTTCTCACGTCTTTTGTTTAATCTAATGCTGACTGTATAGGTATATGAACCTATAAACTTTCTATTTAAGTTATCCCTATTTGTTGATACCTACTTACTTATTTAATGTGGCCAAAATGATCGTCTAGTCTAGTGGTAGGAACGTACATTGTGTAGTGTAATAACTCAGATCCTTTAAAGTTTTAAAAAGTCCTGTGCTACCTAATGACATAATTAACTAACCTATTCTTATTTAGATCACTGATATAATTACCTGTTTATCTTATTGAATATTCTTCAAATCTAACAGAAGGTCTAATTATTAAAATATTACAAAGCTTAACTATGAACTGTAAGTACAATTAGGAATGTTAATGTAAACTCAATCTCTCAAAATAATCTATAGTTATTTAAACTGACTAATTTCTATAAATTGATCTAGGTAATCTATTGCAAGTTAATAATCCTAACATGAGATAGTGATCTAAGATTTACTGTCTTTCTATCTATCTAAAAAGGTTACTCGCTTGTATATTAGTTCAAGATCGCTTCATCATACCTATCTATGAAAGAGTTAGTAAGTTGAGACTTAATTATGATTATCTACCTCATACCTATAATGATACTACTCTATCTATCTTTCTAATGACAATATTGATTTGATTTCACGTTCTAGAATAAGATATATTTACAGAGGTTTTTAACATAACATTATAGTAATCACTTTCTTTCCATTCTGAAGTTACTCTACTGTATGATTTAATCAAAGCAAGGGACATTTCATTAATGTCTGAATTGTTCTCTAATAGTTTAGTCTCTGTATTTCTAGTAAAACAATAAACTTCCTTTAAATGTTGATGTTGATAAGTCATCACTAGGGGATATCAATTTAGCAGCTTGATTTAAGGCTCCTCCTTCGCCTTAAATAATAATTTTCTACCCGTAAAGTCTTGGTCAAATTCCTTCTGCTTTTATATAGATTTAACTATATATAGTGGAGGACAATCAGAATGATATTCTAATAAGCAAACTCTTTCGGTACTTTACTGCAAATGACAAGAGGAATTTTACTTGAGTATGTCGGAAGTAAGTCATTCTGTTTCATTCCAAATAAAGTTACATTTACTTCATGAACGCAAAATCAAATATTACCTCCCTAGTTAAAGTGGAACCTAATGGTTCCGTAAGGCAGTCCTGATCACACCGCTGGCCACTGGTCTAAACTATGTGTTCTCATTCTAAATAAACTTAATCAACATAGATTCGAACTATGATTCTGCGTACAATGAATGTATGGTTATGTAGGCAATTATTAAATAGCCCTTTTAGCAATCTTACTTCTGATTCTAATAATATTGAAAAGAAATATAGTACCCATTTTATTCTGAATTAACTAATCTCTGAAACATATACTTATCTAAATCAAAATCTTCTAATTTCTGTTAAAATAATAGTCTATAATAACTACTCTTTTTGGTATATACCTATAAATAAATCTGATAAAGCAAGAGTCCTGCTAGGTACTCAAACTTATATCTAGATAACATGAAGTTTACACAACTTGTGAATTTCTTCATACATTTTCATTATAAGAATTATTCTTCTATTATTTGAAGTTACTATATGTTTATTTGTATAAAATCATCTCTAGAATGCTATTGATTCTATCAGATATTTCTAATAATCTATTAGATTTAACCTGAAATCAAGCTGAACTAAAACATGAGGATCCTTTTTTTTTTTGGTTCCTGTATTTAATTATTATAATTATTTTAATCTAAAATCCCAACTTTACAAAGAATAGATTTAATTTGAACTTTAAGAACTTCTAGGCTGAATTTAGACTCCACAATCTCCTTAAAATAATACAAGAGATAAGTAGATATTCACCTTAGATATCTTGGATCATTGACTCAAGTTTAATCTTCTTTTCTAGTCAGATTTAACTTTAGCATTGCTCTTGCTTGGCTATAGAGTTTATACCACTGGTATCGAAATTGAACATCTTTATACCTCAACTTATTCATATAAAATTAATCTGAAACATCTTCCTTTTAAAATCAGCTCAGAAGTTCATATTACTTTTAAGTATCTCACGTAATAAGTTGGATTTAAGATTCAATGAACTAAAATTCATAAAAAGTAATGACTAACTTTCGAATTTGTAGTTAATAAAGACGAAGTAGATAAAGGTTACGTAGGTATTTAAATGGTACAAGTATTTTCATTCTTGTTAAGTAAATTTTGTAGAATTAATTGACGTTAATCTCATAATTAAGAAGAGCACAGCTTAAAAATGTTATGCACACAAAATGTAGTAGAACACATGAAAATATCAGTCTAGAGCATATAAAAAATTCAAAGATAAAAGCTGAAAGGAAACGGATTATCTTAAATACAACAATATGACACACATAATGGTGTAGTGAAATTAAGTCTCGAAGATAATCTGAAAGAGAGCGGGTTAGATTCCTACTTCAATAAATTTAAGGTTCCTAAATCCATAATGACACGCAACAACAAACAGGTAAACGCTTCTTTATCATCATCAGTATCTCGTAGAAGTATTTCAAGTCGTAATGACTTCATAATGACTCCAGCAAACACAACATCTTCAGCCTGCAGAAGTCCACTGCTGTACGGAGCCTTCACTATTAAAATGCCACAACGAACAGTATTGAGCCGATATAATAAAATAGGTAAGTATCTACAGATAAGTGAAGTTAAATCTCAAAGACATAAGCTGAAAGAGAACGGGTTAAACTTACAAGTCGCAATGACACATTCATTAATAAAATAGATAGTCAGGTGAAATTCAGTCTCGAAGGCCGCTGAAGAAGTCTATAATCTAGGGAACCTAGAACCTAGAATTTTGAAAGTAAACTCTCGTCCTTTCTCAGATAATCACTAGTAAATAGATGTATGTAACCCTTTTGAAATTATCTATTGAAATCTGTAAATAAATCATCATCCATTAATCAGTATTCACTGAATTGAAGTCTTCCCATAGTAGATATAGATGTAGGTATCTACTATTATTTAAGTAGTTCCAACAATAAAATTCTATCTGAGATTTTACTAGATCTTAAAAATTCTGTCAAGTCCTAAACACAAGTTACACTAAATAAATCAAACACACTGATAAAATAAAATACATAAACACTTACCAATGATGCACCAACTATATCCAAATCACTGAAATCCAAAATTAGGGCACTCACGTCACAGCACTTTTTATCGGAACTAGGGTTCTGTACCCATCCGCGACTCTAGCTTCACTTAGTTGCCCGTAACCGCCCGCGGTTCAATAAAAACTCAGTAGCCCGTAGCCGCCCGCGACTCAGTCATAACTTCGACTTCCGCTCCTGCCCGCGATTCCATAATAACTCAGTAGCCCGTAGCCGCCCGCGACTCAGTCATAACTTCGACTTCCGCTCCTGCCCGCGATTCCATAATAACTCCGTTATTCACCCGCCCGCGATTCAGTCATAACTTCGACTTCCGCTCCTGCCCGCGATTCAATAATAACTAACGCTCCCCCAGAGCCCTGCTTTATTTATATCCATTTCCGAGATGCATTCCCACATCATCTGAACCTCCCCTCCCCCCAACTTTTACAGCAATCCTACATCAATTCGCACGAAATTTCTACAGTGTAAATTTCTGTCACAGCCCGCCCATCTAACAACACAGCTCGCCACGACGTAAAACACGCAATGGCTTGGGTGTACAAACTCTTTGTTCTCGCTGTGATATCACAGTCGTGCCCATTCGCAATGGCTCGTGTGTACCGACTTTTGGTTCTTGCTGTGTTATCACAGCCGTGCCACTAGCAATGGCTCGTGTGTACCGACTCTTGGTTCTCGCTGTGTTGTCACACACAAGCCAAACTTAATTCCATTCACTAGAATACTTTCAGTTTTCAGTTCAAACTGCTTAACTCATTATTTTGAATGATTTTTTCCCCTTTTCTTTTTTTTAAAATAAATTTATATACATGTTTTTTTTAACATTTTTCTAAATTTTAAATATTATTATTTATTTATTTTTTTAATTATTATATTTTTTAATGCCACGGAAAAAGTAACTAAAAATCAACCATGAATATTTGTTGAGATTTTGCTGCTTATGCCCAATTATTGTGAAATCTTCATTTTGTGTACTTAATTTTTCTGCCGTAAAAGCCAATAATTGTGCAAAATATACTGCTATCTCAAAGTAGTTTTTGTATGTTTACGTCGAAATAATTTATGATTTTTAGTGAAACTAAATTTGAAGTGACGCAACTTGAATGATTATTTTACCTACATTTTTTTTATTTTATTATTTGAGAAACTCAAACAATAAAACTGACCGACTGACTGATTGACGGTTTGCGCATCTTGCATCATCAACTTATATTTGACTTTTCTCAACTTTATGAAATAATTTGTAGAAGTACCAGAAACATTTTCTGCAAAACCTTTAATCTTTGTCATGAACGAATATAATTTTCAAGCTTGAATCTGATTGCCAGGTAATTGAATCCCTTTCAGCATTGTGATTCGTTACAGCTCGACCCCCTGCAAATTTTCGCAGTCAATTTTCCCAAAATTTACCAAAGGAAAGTTGTCAAAATCCATTTTTAAATAAAAATTTAACTCTATTAAAATCAGATTCAAACAGTTTGATAGGCGTGTGTGTCGGTGGGTGTGTAACTTATGTGAGTGTATTTATACCCAAATATTAACAACCGTACTTCGTATCAATGTTCAAATCGATTACATGATACAACATTATTAGCTTGTACCCCCATCCAAGGATGATTAAACTGCACGAGGAAAAGTGAGTCGTGAATTCACCGCATCCCTAATGGAACTAAGAGCCTATTGCCTGGCCAAGCCCTTGCTCGCCAAGTTGTTTGTGCCTACTCAATAGTATCCCTGTCCTCTACAGTCCACTCCGCCCTAAAGTCCAGAAGTATATGCCAAGCATGCTCCATCACATCTCGATCGAACCTCGATATTTTGTTACAATTGCTTATATTTCGGAGCTTGTATAGTGTGCTTAGTTCGAACCTAACCACGTATAATAGATCCGCTAATGAAGGCACCTTGTGTCGAAGATAATTGTCTGCTGACGTAACCTAACTCCAAATCTCCTCCTTCATTCAACGTTCTTTGTAAGTGTGCTGTCTATCTGAATCTGGTCTCAACAAAGCGTCTCACAATGAAAAGGTCATTAGGTTCCCAGAGCCCCTCATATCGTTCCACACCGTGCCTACTCATAATGTAAACATTCATACTTTCATCCTTTTAATATTGTAATAACCAATTTTTCATCTCTTGTCATACATCATCACAACCTATCTGTTAAATAATTATTCAAATTCATTCATACCCCTTTTTAATTTCCCCCCATTTAAAGTCATTCATTATACCCTAGAATTCTAAAGACCCTTAATTCATTTGAAACTGTTTATTTTTTATTTATTTTTTTCTTTAAAATTACTAACACTTTAGTAATTTCCCCATTGACGATCTACTCATTAATAGATTCCCCCTTTTCAACCATAATCTCCCTGAATATTATTACTATTGCAAAACGCAATATATAATTTTTTATTTTATTTTTATATATTAGTAGCTAGTCCACTGCTGAATCAATTTTCTACCAAACAAATTATTATCCATTTTTCTGGTGCAAACTAAACCCAATTCACACGGTGAATGCAATTAAAATGCACGACAGATACCTTTAAGCCGCGTAATTAAGTAATTTCCATTCGCTCCTTCATCATCATCATCATCACCAGTCGTACAGCAGCTTTAAAACGCGTGTCTAAAATCCATTTATTCCATCATCATCATCATTATCTCCAGTCGTAGGTACTGCAACTTCAGGCCGTGTATAAAGAATCCATTTAACCCATCATCATCATCACCAGTCACACTGCTACTTGAAACTGCGTATTTTAATATTATTTACCTTCATCATCATCATCAGCAGACGTACTGCTACTTCAAACAGCATATCTTAATATTATTTACCTTCGTCATCATCATCATCATCACCAGACGTACTGCTACTTCAACCTGAGTATCTAAACTCTTTCAACTCCATCAACATATCAGTCCGTTGAGTAACTTCAACCTGTGTATCAAAATCCAACCCCACCATCATAACAGTCCATAAAGTAACTTCAACCTGTGTATCAAAATCCTTTTGACCCCATCCTCTTCATCAACAGACCTCTGATATCCACTACTAAACAAGGCCTAGACTTATGTTATCTCTTTTTTTTTTAAAAGTCACGTTTTAATATTGGTTGAGTTAAAATCTTGTTCAGTTCCTGTGCTATTGGAAAAGTTGTTCGTACGATGATAAATCTCGAGTAGGCGTGTGGTGTAAATATTACCAATTAAAATAAAACATAACATATCAAACAGATGTTTATTCATAAGTCAAAAATGCTTTTACTTATATTTTCATGCATTTAAAGTTTAATTAACCTATATTTCAAACTTGCTCCATTCCATTTTACGTAAGTAACCTTTATCTTTCATCTGAATAAATATTAAATTACTGATTTCAAACACCGTTGAATAACCAGAGCCTTTCATACGAAAATTAAACATACACTCTAGTTTTTTTTTCAACATCGCTACTTAGAATTGAAACTATGAATTTATAACAACAATTAGAATAATTGATCTAATCATTAAGTACTTTTCTTATTATGAATCTCTCCTATCAAAATTTAAATTACTCTAGTTCTAGTTCCCCTTACATTTTTTTGTTTTTATTTAAGTACCTAGGTATTTTTATTTTATTTAATATACCTAAAAGTGACTCTACTTATTTTTTTTATTTTGTAATATTTTACAAAAGTTTTAGTTTGCTGCCTTAAGTAATTAGTTAGTCTAGTATTTTAGAAGTAAACTTGAATTGTTTAAATTTTAAATTATTTAATCGAAAAAGTTCTAAAATTAATCTAATCGATGATAAGTGATTATGAAAATAACAATAATTCATCTAAAACTAATTTTGATTTTACTAGTAGGCAGGTACTCAATTTTTAAAACTTTTTGTTATACCTACCTAGCTACATTTTTTTTGTTAAGATTTATATGACTAACCCTAATTTTGCTTCTAATCATAGTTCTATCTACCTACTCTACCTAGGATGTTTATTTACACCAAGCTGAAATCTCTTAAATCAAAAATGTATAAGTACCTAAGCAAAGTTTTATTCCATCTGGTCTCTGCAATACACCAGATTAAAGAATACGTTATCATAAAACTAGCCATTCTACTCATGATTTTTCCTGTGCATATAGACAGCTAGATATGAACGCACTTTCCATAGCTACCTATTATTAAACAATGTTAATTAGTTTGTGAATTTTTTTGTTCCTTTTAGGTATGTCCTACCAAGCTAAAACCCAGCTAAGTTTATCAATGCAGCAGATTCCATTATAGATCACACAAACAAGTGACCCAAGACAGACTGTTCATCCTGACACATTTTTATAAGCCCTGATCTATATTTAGCACTAGCTGACCCGCTCGCGATTTCGTCCGCATGGAAGACGATAACGCAGCCGCAGTGAAACAAACAAACAAACGCCTAAAATAATCACAAAACCTATTTAAACCCTGTTTTTCAGTTTGGGGTCACATTTTTTCCTGTAAATACTGAAATATCAACAACCACACCGTGAAACTACATTTGAAACGACACCACACTTGAGTTGTTCAATTTAATGGTCCTATTTTAAACTTAAGGTCCTGAAAATATTTCCATCTCATCAACTACACCATGTACTTAGTTACCTAACTTTTACTGCATCGAAATAAACTAAAATCAGGCCAAAACGTAGTGTATTTTTTTACAAATATACCGTTTTCATGCCTGTTTTCAGGAAAATTTCAGGAATTGTTGAATCACATGTTTGTTAATTTCATTTAAGGAATCTACATGTAAAATTTCAAGTATACGCTATAAACCGGTTCCGAAATACAGAGCACTTTTGTTTTACATTCTAAAGCCCATTTTGTACCTCTTAGAAGGTGAACTTTCCAAATTCCTTCCTTAGTAGACCCTAACACTTTAAAAGGAATATACACTCCAAATTTCAAGTCTCTACGACCAGCGGTTTAGGCTACGCGTTAAGACTCAGTCAGACAGTCAAGACTTTGTCTCCTATTATAATAGATTAGACCCATCCCAGATGACGATGAATATGACAGTTACGAGACAACTCGGTCGCTACGCACCTATCAATCATCTCCCTTCCATTGTTAACCATCGAAGAGAACCAATGCCCCTCGCGCTTACATCTTCGGTCACTGGCTACCTATCAATCTACCGAAATACAACCTAAACGAGCCTTAACACGATTATTCTAAGTAAGTATTGCAAATCGTTGAGGAGTTCAGTTAACGCTTTCCGAGACCATCATCAGATCTGGTATTTGAGTAGGCATCAGCCTTTAAATGACGCCGTTTTGAATCATCATCAGCCTGATGAAAACACCATTGGCTATAGGTCCTCCTTACAAAATTACTGAATTAGATTCAATCCATTTTATCTAACATCTAAACTCGCGAGAAATTTGCCAAAAATTAACTGGTTTGGTGACTCATCACTAATTTGCTAATTATTGCTAAACTACTAAAGCTATCATAAAACTGATACCTGTACAAGAATCCTGATGAATTTGCCCATTGTTTTCTTGTATTCACATGTAGTAATAAACTTGGGTAATAAAAACAAAATACAATTATGTAAATATTTGTTTACGTTATTGTAAGTTTTTTGTTTTTACGCCAACAAAAATTCAAAATACTGTTATTTATGCAAACAGCATCACAAATAAATCGGTAAATATGTATTACGTACATTTACCAGCACTTTTCGTCGTTTTCATAGCACAAAAACCACAAAATCACAATTTATTTTCAACATTTGATTGAAAAAACGGCCGAGACTAAAAATCTGACACAGAAAAAAATATTAATTTCACGTAATTCTGATAAATAGCCGAACCAGTCTATGGTTTATGGTCAAGCCGTGTTCGGCACCGTTCCGCCAGTTCCAAAAGCTTGTGTATTGACCCTATACCATGGAATTGAGTTGTTTTTATTTTGCAAGTGCGGGTAAGAACTGGCCCATAGGGGCCGACAACGAGCGGACAAGCTAGTAGGTACGTCAAATAATAGATCCGTAGAACAATACGCCAAAGAAATTACCTATCAACTTCACTATACCTACTCTTATAATATCCACACAAAATTCACAATCCACTTTCTCATTCCAACTAAATGTAGATTTCTATTTATTGTTAAACAAGTTAAACTTAACTCTAATGTGCTAAAACCCCGTAAACTATAAAACCCTATTCATATTTGCTGCGTACAATAATCGAAGATCCTACTAAAACATCGATTCACTCGATTAGATTTTTTTATCTTTTCTCCTTGGGTAGAATGACATCGCCTATCCTTTGCCCGTCTTATGGCTTTATAAGCAAAATTCAGTGTGACCAACGCAAGGGAATTATCGCTTATTTAGGCTACCCAGGACGATAATTGGTGACGAAAAAAAAACTGAAAGGCGACTAGTCTCTTATTAATTGAACATAATAATATGCCTAGAATAAAAATCCACTCCCACATATGTTCAGAATCAAAGGTGTTACCCTAATGTCTGTTCTAAAATGAAAAACCGATAGAGTCGTCATTCATTTCTGTGATGCAACCAAGAACGCATTATCTATAGTGTTTATGAATTAATTTTGCTGTTACTGGTTACCGCAATTATTCCTATTTATTATGACTATGTAATTCGGGTAAATTACACAACTTGCTGTGCTTATTCAAAGTAATTTCCATTGTTCCTACCTTTTCTGTATTTTGCAAGGAATTAGACTGCGTTATGCTATTTATGCAGTGAAAAATAGCGACATCAGGTTTAGCGTGTTGGCAACACTTGAACACTGACAGTTTTTATGACAGGGGAAAAAATACCACTTGTTGTTTGTGAACTAACTAAATTAAGTCTTGCAAAATGTTTTAAAACAACCAAAATTGCCTTAATAGTGGAAACAACAAGCTAATAGTTATGTAATTGACATCAGCTATAGCAACTTTTAGACTTACGATCACTTTCAAAGTTTGCAAAACTATAACGCTTCGATGTGATTTAGACAGTGTTTTCTTATGAAGAATTGCGTCGCAATTCACTTCACAAAGGGCATCCTATATTATGAGCATGGTAAGTCACCTTAATTCTTATAATCTTTTGTCGAAAACAGTCTTCAGCTAATTCACAAGAATTTACCCTCATTTTGTTGTTTCAGAATTTTATAAATCGTGACTGCGTCGTGTTTCCTGAAATTTTTGTGGCTATAATTGGACGTCACAGAAAGAATTTGGAAAGTCCACCAGAGCCCAGACTGCTGTGATATGAAAGAAACCAATAACGAGAGTTGAAAAGATATGTTAAAATGATTTGAATACCTATGTACCTAATATGGATGAAAGTAAATTGCATGCGCAAAATAAACAAATGTGATTGGGCCACTTGAAAAGGGTCACTTTAATGTACTTATTCTGTCCATAATGGACTCCTTTGGAGAAAGACCAGGTCAAAAATATAAATGAAACTAAGAGATATATTAGGAACGCAGCAAGTGGACATCAGCAGTCTCTGCCCATCCCTTTAGAAACAAGTGTAATTGTATGTATGTTTGTTGCTGACACATGGCTGCGTCAATTCAAATTCTTCAGTATACTAACCTAATGGTAATTTCCTGAAGAACAAGTTGCCTACTACCTACACAGGGTCCCTCTACGTACCCTCCTAAGATCCATCAAGATTGACTTCTACTATGAAATACACTCCTCGGCTATCTATCGGTGGATGTCCGTTAACACAGACACATCTACCATGATAGTTCGCACTGCTGGTAATATACTTAATTAATTTTACTGTTGCTTGAATGTAATTTCTTTGATCTAGTAAATTAACTTGCTGGAGGCATCCTATATTTCATTCTAACCTTAAATTTCCACTTAACTAACAATTGCAAAACATCTAAGAAGGACATACAACACTCCGACTGAATCTAGTTGGTAAACTATTATTTTTCATATCAAAATAACTATATAGCACTCATCCTACATATCTTATTTTATTTGAGCAATCCTTAGTCCCCTTTAGAAGAAAAGATGCAGCAATCTAACACGTAACTAAATAATATTGACATAGACTTTCAAATCTGAAGTTCGAGATTGGTTAACATGTTTGTTTTTCTAAAATGCCTTAAACCGATGTCATCTGTAGTTTAACCTATATTTCATCATCACCAGACAGTAGACGTCTACTGCTGTATGAAGCCTTCCCCATGAATATTCTCTATTAGTGAAAATATTCCTACTTTTATTTAGAATTTTTTTGATAACATTACTTCATTATTTTTTTTTCAGCCAGGATCATAAGAACACTAACTCCAGAAGTGACATTAGCAACCGTGTTCTACTGTAAGCCTCACCTAACATCTACTCATACACAATTATGTCACCTGCCAGTGCGGTTCATCATCAAAAATGTGCAGCAGACTAACTCTTGATGCCACTTCAGGACCTATCCATCGTTCACTGTTCGTCTCATGGAGGTAAGAATGTTATAATTTACTACATTTTAAGTTTCATAAATCCTGTGTAAGTTTTTCTTTGTTAGGTAAAATACTAATTTCAAACTATGTACGTTTATCACTGAATGATTCAATCCTGTGATTAAACAAAGTATGACCCAAGAACATCTAACAAAGAAAGAATCAATCATACTATAGCAAGTTTTCTTTCCTTTTAATCGAATGACTAGGTTTGATTAACATTCAATTATTATTATATTTCAAAATAAATTCCTTGCCTTCATCCTCTAAGTTCAAGAAATCATCAATAAGTCCTACAACACAACAGAAAGAAAAGAGAGAAAACATTCAGTCTAATTTCCTTCTATTCAGCTAGTAACTAACATATTCCTCGGCTAATCCTTAGAAACAAATTTACCTTTGTGTAATATAGCTATGTTAAGATTATGTAAAATACCTATGTATGACCCTAATATATTATAACCGTCACTGGATGTCAGTGGATGGAGGCGGTCTAAAAAAGGGGGAGGAAAGCCTACGTCCAGCCATGTAAGACTGATGCTCTATGACCAATTATTAGAATACTAGCAGTTGCTCGTGGCTCCGCCCGCTCACAAATTATAACCTGTATGTTTCTTTTCATTGTAGAGAATGTACTGTAAAATTTCATCAAAATCCGTCTGTTTTCGCTAAGAAATAACAAACATACCCACAACCTTTCGCATTTATAATACTAGTTTGATTCCCTAAATATGTATTTAATTAAGCATTATTTTTCAGTTCAGCATTTTCGTACGTACCTATGCATACACTGAACACTCATACAAATTACAACCTATGTTCATGCATGCTAGTTACCTATATCATAACTAGGTGGCGCAGCCAAAATTGTACATTTCCTAGAACGCGCTATTGAAGCGTTTTGCATATTTTATGACCTCAGTGCGCTTATTTTAGTAAAACTTTTTTCTTCTACTAAGTCGGTTCGTTCCACTGACAACGAAACGAGCTGCTAGTTACCTGTATTCAAACTAGAGGGCGCTGCCAAAAATGCACACTTTGTAGAACGCGCTATCGATGCGTTTTGCCTATATTACTACATCAGTGCAATTTTATATGTAAAGTTTTTTTATTTTTACTAAGTTGGTTCGCCCCACTCACAACGAAATAAACCCAATTCCAATCCTGGTTAGAATCTACCTGCACACTTCAACTGTTAAACTAGCAAAACCTTGCATTGGTTATTTCTTGGTAACGTTAGAACACAACCTTTAAAAGTAATCGGTGATTTAAGAAAATTGCAAATTCTATTTTGAATATTTAGTAAGTACCTTTCGTGTTTAATTTCAGGTTGAATGACTGTTCTACGACTATCAGCGGGGTGGCAGGTCTACGTCTACCAGCGGGGTGGCAGTTCTACCTACCTACTTACTAATTAGACATAAGGCTTGTGAACGTTAATTTATTTTTCAAAACTGCTTTTAAGTAAGTACTTTCGTAATAAATATCTACGTTTGTGTGGTTTTACTTAGCGAAACAAAATTAACCTCGCCTTAATAGGTAGATAATTTTGATTTCCAACAACAAGACAACTTTGAGTTAGACGGGCTTTGAATTCAAAATATTTAGGGTTCTGCATAGGTTTTTGCTAAAGATCCTTTGCCCCCCCATTATTCACTAACTCAATTAAGTAATAAGTTTCTGAGCTACGATCCCCAATTAAAGCATTCGACTTTACTTAAGAAAATGTAATTTATCAATCTAAAACTCAACCAAGATGTCAAAGACCATTCGGAATTGTTCTTTAATCCGAAAATTAATCCTATAGGTACTAACACGACCCCCCGTTCGAAATTTCACGACCCCCCGCTGAAAAAACTCCATAATTTTTTATTTATTTTACTATTTTAAGAATTCAATACCTGTGTCTATGTTATTTGAATACCTTTTGATCACGAATTTCCTGCATCTAGTTTTTTAAAAGATAGATTTAAGTTAATGTTTAATCCTGCCTAAGTACATGTTATTCTAATTCCTAATTTACACGAGGTAGTACCTACTCTAAGGTAACCCTTTAGCTATTGCAGCCTATTGTGTCCATATACTTAGCTCACAATCAATAATATAACATAGTAGTCACAAACATAGTTCCGATTCCTCACTAGGATTCCCTATGTTGTGCGAGTATCGGGATCATCGAGCTTCATGGTACCACACTATCTAGACTCGAACAAACACTTGCTAACCATACAAGTACTTGTCCCGCAGCAGGAGTCGAACCCGCACCTCTTACATCCCAGCCGGGTACTCTCCGTCATGCTACCAAGGTCGTCAAATAGTTATGCTGCTCATAAATTGCTCCTTTTGTGCCTAGCTCACCTACCTAGTGTTATATTTTATGGTTAAGCAATTATTTAGCTAGGAATTGAATCATTATATTGTTAGATATACATGTACCTGAACTAACTAGCTAGATAGGTTCCATGTTTTTTTAGAACGATGGTTCCAATCATTATGACTTCTAGCACATACGTGGAGTGGAAACATGTCAAATCAAATCAAAAGCATTCTATTCATTGAAAACACAATGATAATTTTGATCATTGTGTGATTATTGAAAGTAAGTTTTAATCATTTGTTAGCTAGCTAAACTGTCTCTAAATGAAAATAAAGTTCAACCTTAAGATAGGTAGGTATCTATTTGTTATATATTTAGAGTCACAGTTAAATAATCTAATCTAGATAGATACTTTTATATAGTAATAACGAATGAGCAGTGGTAGCTATTCTGAGCAACACCATCAAGCCCACTTTTCATCAAAGCTATCGCGCACCCTTTCTAACTTATTGAAATAAAAGAAACCGTCGTGGTCTCTACTCACTCTAGCTCAGTTCAACCCCAGAGAATGATACACAGAATCGACCCCCATTTCCCACTGACCAACTGACTCTTGATTTTATTAAGTCCTTATGACAAAAGACTACCTAAGTACTTAATTCTGTTGCATGAATCTACTTAAAAATGGTAATTTATCAGTAACTAAATGTGTCTACCTATAATCTGAATTAAAATAATACCTATTACCTATCAGTACTACACAGGACTTAAAACTCTCCTATATTTACGACAGCAAATTGTGCGGAAGACCGCGACTTTAAATGAAAAAGATTGAATTTAACTAGGTATGCTAATCAGAAATACCTACTATATTAATTTAGCTTATGAAATATGAACTATTTTAAAATTATTATCGTAGTAACTCAACAAATACATAATTATCCTGGTCATGGCTATCCCATATTGTAACTTCCCCCCCTACAACCACCACAACTTCTGTCTACTTCTCACGTCTTTTGTTTAATCTAATGCTGACTGTATAGGTATATGAACCTATAAACTTTCTATTTAAGTTATCCCTATTTGTTGATACCTACTTACTTATTTAATGTGGCCAAAATGATCGTCTAGTCTAGTGGTAGGAACGTACATTGTGTAGTGTAATAACTCAGATCCTTTAAAGTTTTAAAAAGTCCTGTGCTACCTAATGACATAATTAACTAACCTATTCTTATTTAGATCACTGATATAATTACCTGTTTATCTTATTGAATATTCTTCAAATCTAACAGAAGGTCTAATTATTAAAATATTACAAAGCTTAACTATGAACTGTAAGTACAATTAGGAATGTTAATGTAAACTCAATCTCTCAAAATAATCTATAGTTATTTAAACTGACTAATTTCTAAAAATTGATCTAGGTAATCTATTGCAAGTTAATAATCCTAACATGAGATAGTGATCTAAGATTTACTGTCTTTCTATCTATCTAAAAAGGTTACTCGCTTGTATATTAGTTCAAGATCGCTTCATCATACCTATCTATGAAAGAGTTAGTAAGTTGAGACTTAATTATGATTATCTACCTCATACCTATAATGATACTACTCTATCTATCTTTCTAATGACAATATTGATTTGATTTCACGTTCTAGAATAAGATATATTTACAGAGGTTTTTAACATAACATTATAGTAATCACTTTCTTTCCATTCTGAAGTTACTCTACTGTATGATTTAATCAAAGCAAGGGACATTTCATTAATGTCTGAATTGTTCTCTAATAGTTTAGTCTCTGTATTTCTAGTAAAACAATAAACTTCCTTTAAATGTTGATGTTGATAAGTCATCACTAGGGGATATCAATTTAGCAGCTTGATTTAAGGCTCCTCCTTCGCCTTAAATAATAATTTTCTACCCGTAAAGTCTTGGTCAAATTCCTTCTGCTTTTATATAGATTTAACTATATATAGTGGAGGACAATCAGAATGATATTCTAATAAGCAAACTCTTTCGGTACTTTACTGCAAATGACAAGAGGAATTTTACTTGAGTATGTCGGAAGTAAGTCATTCTGTTTCATTCCAAATAAAGTTACATTTACTTCATGAACGCAAAATCAAATATTACCTCCCTAGTTAAAGTGGAACCTAACGGTTCCGTAAGGCAGTCCTGATCACACCGCTGGCCACTGGTCTAAACTATGTGTTCTCATTCTAAATAAACTTAATCAACATAGATTCGAACTATGATTCTGCGTACAATGAATGTATGGTTATGTAGGCAATTATTAAATAGCCCTTTTAGCAATCTTACTTCTGATTCTAATAATATTGAAAAGAAATATAGTACCCATTTTATTCTGAATTAACTAATCTCTGAAACATATACTTATCTAAATCAAAATCTTCTAATTTCTGTTAAAATAATAGTCTATAATAACTACTCTTTTTGGTATATACCTATAAATAAATCTGATAAAGCAAGAGTCCTGCTAGGTACTCAAACTTATATCTAGATAACATGAAGTTTACACAACTTGTGAATTTCTTCATACATTTTCATTATAAGAATTATTCTTCTATTATTTGAAGTTACTATATGTTTATTTGTATAAAATCATCTCTAGAATGCTATTGATTCTATCAGATATTTCTAATAATCTATTAGATTTAACCTGAAATCAAGCTGAACTAAAACATGAGGATCCTTTTTTTTTTTGGTTCCTGTATTTAATTATTATAATTATTTTAATCTAAAATCCCAACTTTACAAAGAATAGATTTAATTTGAACTTTAAGAACTTCTAGGCTGAATTTAGACTCCACAATCTCCTTAAAATAATACAAGAGATAAGTAGATATTCACCTTAGATATCTTGGATCATTGACTCAAGTTTAATCTTCTTTTCTAGTCAGATTTAACTTTAGCATTGCTCTTGCTTGGCTATAGAGTTTATACCACTGGTATCGAAATTGAACATCTTTATACCTCAACTTATTCATATAAAATTAATCTGAAACATCTTCCTTTTAAAATCAGCTCAGAAGTTCATATTACTTTTAAGTATCTCACGTAATAAGTTGGATTTAAGATTCAATGAACTAAAATTCATAAAAAGTAATGACTAACTTTCGAATTTGTAGTTAATAAAGACGAAGTAGATAAAGGTTACGTAGGTATTTAAATGGTACAAGTATTTTCATTCTTGTTAAGTAAATTTTGTAGAATTAATTGACGTTAATCTCATAATTAAGAAGAGCACAGCTTAAAAATGTTATGCACACAAAATGTAGTAGAACACATGAAAATATCAGTCTAGAGCATATAAAAAATTCAAAGATAAAAGCTGAAAGGAAACGGATTATCTTAAATACAACAATATGACACACATAATGGTGTAGTGAAATTAAGTCTCGAAGATAATCTGAAAGAGAGCGGGTTAGATTCCTACTTCAATAAATTTAAGGTTCCTAAATCCATAATGACACGCAACAACAAACAGGTAAACGCTTCTTTATCATCATCAGTATCTCGTAGAAGTATTTCAAGTCGTAATGACTTCATAATGACTCCAGCAAACACAACATCTTCAGCCTGCAGAAGTCCACTGCTGTACGGAGCCTTCACTATTAAAATGCCACAACGAACAGTATTGAGCCGATATAATAAAATAGGTAAGTATCTACAGATAAGTGAAGTTAAATCTCAAAGACATAAGCTGAAAGAGAACGGGTTAAACTTACAAGTCGCAATGACACATTCATTAATAAAATAGATAGTCAGGTGAAATTCAGTCTCGAAGGCCGCTGAAGAAGTCTATAATCTAGGGAACCTAGAACCTAGAATTTTGAAAGTAAACTCTCGTCCTTTCTCAGATAATCACTAGTAAATAGATGTATGTAACCCTTTTGAAATTATCTATTGAAATCTGTAAATAAATCATCATCCATTAATCAGTATTCACTGAATTGAAGTCTTCCCATAGTAGATATAGATGTAGGTATCTACTATTATTTAAGTAGTTCCAACAATAAAATTCTATCTGAGATTTTACTAGATCTTAAAAATTCTGTCAAGTCCTAAACACAAGTTACACTAAATAAATCAAACACACTGATAAAATAAAATACATAAACACTTACCAATGATGCACCAACTATATCCAAATCACTGAAATCCAAAATTAGGGCACTCACGTCACAGCACTTTTTATCGGAACTAGGGTTCTGTACCCATCCGCGACTCTAGCTTCACTTAGTTGCCCGTAACCGCCCGCGGTTCAATAAAAACTCAGTAGCCCGTAGCCGCCCGCGACTCAGTCATAACTTCGACTTCCGCTCCTGCCCGCGATTCCATAATAACTCAGTAGCCCGTAGCCGCCCGCGACTCAGTCATAACTTCGACTTCCGCTCCTGCCCGCGATTCCATAATAACTCCGTTATTCACCCGCCCGCGATTCAGTCATAACTTCGACTTCCGCTCCTGCCCGCGATTCAATAATAACTAACGCTCCCCCAGAGCCCTGCTTTATTTATATCCATTTCCGAGATGCATTCCCACATCATCTGAACCTCCCCTCCCCCCAACTTTTACAGCAATCCTACATCAATTCGCACGAAATTTCTACAGTGTAAATTTCTGTCACAGCCCGCCCATCTAACAACACAGCTCGCCACGACGTAAAACACGCAATGGCTTGGGTGTACAAACTCTTTGTTCTCGCTGTGATATCACAGTCGTGCCCATTCGCAATGGCTCGTGTGTACCGACTTTTGGTTCTTGCTGTGTTATCACAGCCGTGCCACTAGCAATGGCTCGTGTGTACCGACTCTTGGTTCTCGCTGTGTTGTCACACACAAGCCAAACTTAATTCCATTCACTAGAATACTTTCAGTTTTCAGTTCAAACTGCTTAACTCATTATTTTGAATGATTTTTTCCCCTTTTCTTTTTTTTAAAATAAATTTATATACATGTTTTTTTTAACATTTTTCTAAATTTTAAATATTATTATTTATTTATTTTTTTAATTATTATATTTTTTAATGCCACGGAAAAAGTAACTAAAAATCAACCATGAATATTTGTTGAGATTTTGCTGCTTATGCCCAATTATTGTGAAATCTTCATTTTGTGTACTTAATTTTTCTGCCGTAAAAGCCAATAATTGTGCAAAATATACTGCTATCTCAAAGTAGTTTTTGTATGTTTACGTCGAAATAATTTATGATTTTTAGTGAAACTAAATTTGAAGTGACGCAACTTGAATGATTATTTTACCTACATTTTTTTTATTTTATTATTTGAGAAACTCAAACAATAAAACTGACCGACTGACTGATTGACGGTTTGCGCATCTTGCATCATCAACTTATATTTGACTTTTCTCAACTTTATGAAATAATTTGTAGAAGTACCAGAAACATTTTCTGCAAAACCTTTAATCTTTGTCATGAACGAATATAATTTTCAAGCTTGAATCTGATTGCCAGGTAATTGAATCCCTTTCAGCATTGTGATTCGTTACAATTACCGCATGTTAATAAAAAATAAGTATGTACATTTTAGCATGTAAGTGAACTAAATATCAAAATGAAGGTGCCTTATCTATAAAAAATTATATTAAATCAAAATATGCTGCTATATAAATCTAAATAAAATAATGTGCCTTCTAAAACTGCCAGTTACTAAATAAAATGTAAATATTATTAGAACAATAAATACATTATTTAATTACGACATTTTTTCACAGAACTATTTAAATTAAAATAAGATGAGTCGCAGAAATATTTTTTTTGGTGAATAAAATGGGATAAATGTTAAAATAGGTAAATCAGTTCATACTATACACCAATATGTTAGATAATGTACCTACCTAGTTGTTTTAAAAATCTTGCTTGTACTTAATATTTTTAATCTAAGAATGTAAAATAATAATTTAAATGAACACAATAGTAAGTATAGAAATAAATACCTTTAGGATATAATAAAAAATATTTATCAACTTCTGTGAAGAAATGTCATGTCCTAACATCATAAAAAGTACATTTTGTAATTATTTTATAATTATTTATTTACAACTAAGAATAGCGCTTCAACTTTTAGTTAATTTACTAAAATAATTTAGATGCCATAAATTTTATGTAATGGTTATATTTTGGTTGTTTTTCTCTCGGTAATTATTTTGCATTTACCAAAAAGAACTCTTAATAAATTTTTGTTTTTAATTTAGTTGTGTATAATTTTCCTTTTCATTCTATACCAAACATCTAACAATACTCACCAAATAAAAAAAATTATAATTATGACGGAGTACGTCAATTAGTTGTGCCATGTTTTGTTCAGCCTGAGAATATTCTCCTCCCGTGGATGTAGTAAAAGCCTTACTAAGGGATGGCACCAGGGGCTGGGCAGCAGCATCCACCTGAGTACTTACCGGCCTGCGATCACCAATCCGCCTGCCAAACGTGGTGATTATGGCAAATCCCCCCCATTGCATTCGATGGGGGAGGCTTCGTCCAGCAGTGGACATCCACCGGCTGTTGATGATGATAATGACATCAATTATTACAAAGAAGGTTCCGTTAGTACTTGATCCCACTTCAAACGAACTCTATTTTGTAGTTCTTAATAATTTCTGCTTTAAACTACTCAGTAGGTAGATACTACTAACAAAGCTTAGCATTCAGTTCTCGTTCACCATCTATCTGACTCCAATTACGAGCCGACGCTGACTTGCATTGACCACACACTATACAATAATACCATCTTGTACATTAATACAAGCTTGTACATTATATACCTTACACAACCTTGTTCTCCTTAAATTGGGTAAGAAGATAAACTGGCGATCGCTCGCTCGCAGATTAAATTAACTCTCTTAGGTGTACCGTCAGCAAAACAATTTATTTTGTACATGGTTGTTTTAAACAATTATGTCTCTCATGGGTCATAGGTACGAGTTCCTATCTCAAGCAGTCAAGGCCATTGCCTAGAACAATTGTAAATACTAGTGAGACAAATCAGTGTCAGCTGTACTATCAATGGTACAAATACGACAAGTTAGTACCAGATGTACCACCAGGGTAATTAGTGGGACAAAACAGTGCTAGTTGTTACTATCAATGTTACAAATGAGACAAGTCAGTGCCAGTTGTACCATCAATGGTCAATGTAACCAACGAAAATTACTCAACAAGTCCGGGTACAAAATAATTGCTACTATTGTTATGATATTGTAGCAAGACCACCAATAAAAAGCGATAAGACCGGCCATTGTTTATCATATTATGATTGTTTTGTTACTTGTTGAATTGTTATGTTTATGGTGTGCAGTAATGTATTTTATATATATCTTTCTTTCTATTGGTAGAAATTATTTTTCTATATTCATAATATCGGTTGGGATTGTATTGCTGACGGTACTATGTCTTAGATTCGTAAATCTTAGGGTCCGCCGCTCGACGTCTGTCTGCCTGATCGAACGCTAACGGAAATGAAATACAGATTCTCTGACGCTTGGTAGGTAATCTGTCCATTTAGAATCGGGTAGCCAATCTATCATTTAGGTACTTGTTGCCTTGGTGGTCTATCAACCTATGCTCGTATAAAAAGTTCTCTGTGACTCATAGTGGTCATGTGACATAGGCATGATTACCTACCTATAAATGTAACTAGATAGCAAACGGCTATTCTTTGTTCCCTTCGAGCAACACGGACTTCCTGTCGTGGGCCGGAAGGGACCCTTAGCGATATATTACCATTCAAATAGTTCTGTCTTTTTTTGCGAGGGGAAATGTGCACACAAGCGCATTTCCGCATATACACATCCAAATACAACACTGTAATGACGACACTCACACTAACAAACCTTGCACACCTCTTCAGAATAAGAACAAACCTCAACTAGTTTTATTAAACGCATATGCCTACTTTGGCTTGTAGTTTGACATAGGGGAACGCTGCGAATGGCTACTCCCTTCCGTGTTGCTCCAAGTTTCTTCCCAACATTCTTTCCTTATCTGCTCAAACGTAGAAACCTATTTAGCCTTATATGTTCCTATCTCTAGTTTCTATTTATACTTTTGAATCGCCGTTGGTTTCTCAAATCAAATAAAATATTTTAAAAAAACCAGCCAGTGGAACTGATTATGATAATTATGATAATAACTCATTGGGGTAGCCAATCACTAACCAATTATTTCTGGCTACGGCACAAATGACTAACCACTAACAGACCTCTGACGACTATCTATGACGACTGACGACTGCTAAGGGCTGCTTTGCTGATACTCATCATTATTTCAGTCAGTTGAAGTCCACTGCCAAACAAAGGCTCCATAGAATGCCACAATGAACGGTTGAGCTGCATCATAGCAGAATCGCTGGATGACCATTGCTGGTATTGCTGGTCGGTCAATTTTAAGACCTTTCTGGAAAGCAGAATGTACGCAATTCTTTATCCACCCGTCATGAAGCTTGCAACCTTCATGTCCATCAGTAAACTCCATAGAATGGAACGCAATTATCCGCGAACATAAAGGCAGGCCACATCGTTCCGTAGCGGTCCACCGGGCCGCCGCAGCATCCCTAGCTTACAGGGTTAATTAATCCTCCGCGGGGTAGTTACCCTTTAACCCTATGTTTAGATTTGATAAGGGTTCTGAGAACTTGCAATCTTTTTAACGTCTCCAATCTAAATTGAGTAATCTCTCGAAAAAACCTCTTTCGCGATTATTTCTGCCTAAAATCACAAAAATAGTTTAAACTCTAATTAAACTATTTAGTATATAGTAGAATTTAGATGTCTACATCGTAGACATTTCGTAGGCATCGCGTATACGTTACGTAGATGTTCCGTAGAGTCATGTAGACGCTACGTAGACTTTCCGTAGAATCACGTAGGCAGTCCGTAGAGCTTGGAAAATGACAAATTGTCAACACATTTTTCAACTCTGTAATGTATGATATTTTCAGTAATTTTTACCAGCCATATTTTTGCGTTTCACAGTTTCGTACGCCACCACGAACAATAAAGCAAAAGTACTTTACTGTCACGACAATAATCCCCAATCATAAAATTCCCGAACTCATCGAAAACTTGGCACTTATAAATCTCGGAGACGAAGGTACCGGGTACCAACAGCAAAACAATGGCTCGGCAGACTTCATAAAGTTGTCACAACAGGCGCCATAGAAGACACGAATGCATAATAAATCATATCGGTATTGGAATACCACATGGAACCTTGACGGTATACTTCAGAATACGAATGATAAACAAAACAAGTCAGTAGAAAAAAAGGACGAAAAAAGAGATCTATCAAACTGTAATGCCAATTTTCATAAACCTTACAGGAATATTCTCCGTAGAACCCTATCTTCAATTAAATGTTAGTTGAATGTAGCACATGCCAAACAGGCTTCTACAAAGATTTGGCATGTGTTAAGTATCCTGTAAGTCTGTTGTAACTGGTTGGTCGAAAAGTTAGTGGACAGTTAGGACCTTGTCTTACCGAAGGTGGGATATGCCCATATCCCACCTTCGGTAAGACAAGGTCCTAACTGTACATATTAAAAAACCTGTAATGATGTTAATGTCTCAATAAATAAATAAATAATAAACAATATTGTAATTTTACAGGAGCATTTTAAGTTTTTTTTTTGCATTTAATGTCGTACTGTTCTGATTATACTGCTCTGAAAAGATTGTTCTTTACATGAAATAAACCACATACTTTTATGAATCGGTGCATGTGTTTTACTTAACGTCATATTATGACGTATATCCTGAAAATACATACCTTCTACATACTAGAGGTGCCTAAACGAGACCCTGCCTGTAGGGTACCCCCTTTATCCCTTCCTCACTGGTTTTTTTTACCACCGGCTACAATCAAAGGCTTAATTTTTCAGAGCACCATACATCAGTTAGTTTTTCTACAAAGCTAGTGACACAAGATAATAAATAATAAATAAATGCTGGACATTTCACCCAACCATTATCTAGCCCCAAACTAAGCAGAGCTTGTGTTATGGGTACTAGATAACTGTTTACTTAATACAATACATTACATAGATAGATATTTTTTAAGAAGACTTGTCACTGAATTGAATACACATTTACAGCAACCGACCCTAAGAACACTGGTCACGGTAACTTCTCTTATGGTTTTGTGTTAGTGAACTTACAAACAAATTTTAAAAGGATGCTTCTGTAAGGAGCTTGTTGGTGAAAACGAGAATAAAAATCATAAAAATATCCAATAAATAAATTTTTATTCAAATATTGTATTGAGAATACGTAGACAAATATACCTTGCGAAAATATGAGTACCGCTAAATTATTAGCTAAAGTATATAGCGATAGACGAACGCCACGTCATCCTTTTCTTCTCCCGTGCATGCTGCCCTGTCTTTTGCTAGTGCGTAAGCGTTAGAACAGTTGTCTAATTGACCCTAGATACCTTGGCGTGTGATGTGCACAGAGATCATTAATTACATTTATATACATTTATTATATATATTTCTTAACTAAGGGTTCATAACTTTACAAGTTAAAGCTACGAATATGCCATCCGTGTCATATCATCGACAGATTTCTTCACACTATCGCCCATATTCTTAGCATTTTGGTTGATTTTTTGATTTGATGTATCCAATATATCTTTCTCTTTAGCGGCAACATTTTTAACGTTATCTTTTAAAGTATTTATAATTTCTCGACCCTTATCGTTCACGGCATTCATATTGTCATCTACCTTGTCATAAATATCATTGTCTACACCAGCATTTAAAGCATTGTCTTTCAAATCCTCACGAACATCAGCTAGGCGAACATCAATGAGTCCTTCACCATCATCCACTGGAGAGATGGTAGTAGTTTTTGGTTCGTTACGCATTTCTTGCAATTTCTTTCTTAGATTCTCAACAGCTTCATTAAACGCATTTTCTTCAATCCTTCTAGTGCCGTTAGCATAGAAAAGTTTATCCATTATTTCTTTGATAACCTTCTCTTCTTCGCTCGGTGGTCGTGTGTTTTGAGCATCGACGGGTTTGTCTCCATTGCCAAGTATGAAATTTTTTGCCTTTGCTAGACGTTGCTTCATGCGGTTATACATGTTCCACAGAAGTCCACTGTCATTAGGAATATCTTCAACTGCCCAGAGCTGCTCGTGAAGGGAGTGCATTTTCTCGTGAGTAGAATGAATCATTCCACCAATAAGACCTTCTTTTGGTTCTTCTGATGCCGTTTCATCATGTCTTACTAGTCCTTTGCTGTAGGTCCAAACATTTTTAACGTCCTGCTCGAGACCTATTGTTGTGTTTTTGATTCTTCCATATACTCCATCTATCAGCCCACCGTGACTTTCTATCACCAATATCAAAACTATCACTTTTATTATTATTATGTTTAAATTCATTTTGTTAATTATATGTGTTAGATATCACGTACTTTCAGACACACACGTAGAATATTACTGACGTTACTTTAATTAGTTTATCTGTCTTATTGACCCTTTTGGCTTTTGATGCTTCATGTTTTATCTCCAAACAGTTTCTGAACTTTAGAGCGTGAATAATTACACTGATTAGCATTTATTTGTTGTGCAGTCGCGTTAATCACGTGATCCTTGAGGATCAAAGTTCATCTACATTCTTAGTAAATATTGTCATTAATATGTTATGTTACTGTAGGTCAGTACTTATAAGATTAGCTGGAAAAGAAATAAGACTGTATTATTGGCTCTCGCATAGCTTAGGCCCTTTTTTAAAGAATGTGTTAGTTATTACGACCGTAAAAGTCCCAAATACGCCAGATTGTGCTATGATCCACAATATGTGTGTGGTCAAATCCGTTGTTTCTCCCTTCACAAGTGACACTCTCCATTCATCACATTTCATTTGTTGATTTAATCGCGGATGCCTTTAAATTAAACAAATTACGGACCCCTGGCTAAGTTTTGGTCATGTGCTCACTCATGTGGACACGTATTACTACTAACTTGGGTACACTTGTGTAAAGAGCATTCCTCAGCAGAGCCTGCATGTACTGTGGTATTTAGCATTCCTTTTCAGACATTATCCAATCAATGTATCTGTAACGTAACGTTTTTCATTAAATGTAACATCTTTAAGTTCATCTTTTCATATTTATAGAAAGAACAATACAACAAGTAACTAAATCATACATTTAAAAACTGACAACCACTGAGGAATACAGGTTCTCGAGTGGCGACCACAAACCGGACTATGCGGTAGAGGACGGCCCTCCATTCGATGAACTAAAGACATTGTAAATCGCAGGAAGTCGGTGGATGGAGGCAGCTCAAGACCGTTCGTCGTGGCATTCTAAGGGGGAGGCCTCTATGTCTAGCGGTGGACTTTTACAAGCTGGTGATGATGATGATGGTGACATTTAAAAAATACAATTAAAACAGTTGAGCTGATTAAAGAACGTTGGAAACGATCTAAAGATAGTCCAACTGATCCAAATCCCTAACAGACGGATGCGTCTGCAAGATGTAGGTATCATATATTTAAGTAAAGTACACCGTTATTCATTAATTAACATACAGTCCCTTCCATCCAAAGGTTGTCTGATAGAGAACGCTACTCAGCGATGTTGTGTAACACAGTCGAGGAAATATTCGTTTTTTTTTATAAAAAAAAATGTATTGTGTATTTTCTATCATTCTATTTTTCTTTGGGAATAAAATATTGAAAACTACTGAACTAATATGATTCTTGAAATATGAAGAAAGAAAAACCCATGAACGATATAATTATGCTTCTTAATTTTTTTTTTCTGTAAATTTTGCTGGAAACATTTTCTATATTATTTATAAATGAGAGCAGGGTGCAGCTTTCATAAGTAGGTACTGCAAAAATATTAAAACAGCATTATGAAACCACTAAAAACCTCATTTCACGCAACAAACTCGTTCGCACATCGTTATGTTATCGCAACATATTATCCCAAAATTCAATTTCATTCACTATTACTATTATAAAGGCCTCATATTTCCACATAAAGGCATCCTTATTGCTATCATGCTAGAGTATAAAATTAATATTTGCCAAGTACTTAAATCAGAAATAAGTTAGCAAAACCATTTACCGAATTCGGGCGATATCATAGAGAGTATTATTAAGAGCTCGTTTGGGATTCCCCTTGTGTTGTGTTCATGGTTTGGCCACTGTTTTCATTATACGGCGATAAAATATTGTTATTTATTTATTTTAGTTTTTATACATTAGACACTTTGCTACTCTCATGCAATAAATAAGAAGGACTCGATTATTTGTTAATAAATTATCGATCGTAATAGTAATCGATTAAGTATTAGTTTGGGAGTAAAAGTTCTCGAGTGGCGACCGCAAACTGGATGACGCGGTAGAGGAAGGCCTTCCACTTGGTGGACTAAATACATTATAAACGTCGTTGGAAGTCAGTGGATGGATGCGGCTCTAGACCGTTTGTCGTAACATTCTAGGGCGGAGGTCTTTGTCCAACAGTGGAAATCTATACGCTGAAATAGAAGAAAAAATAACCCTTACGTAAGGTGGTATAGACTAAAAGCCTGCCCGAAAGGGGAAAAAAATGGCTGCATTATAGCCCCTGCATAGATCCTGATCATATAATATACCATATATATCATATATCCTGGCTGTAGGTATATATCATATATATGTATATATCATATATGTGGCCCCATATTTCGACAAACAATTCGTCCCAAATCGTTATTATCAGTACTTATTAGCCGTGCATTGAAGACAGAAATCGTCGCAAAATGGAAACATACCGCTACACCATCATTGAATATTCCGGTCTCGCGCGCCTTATTGTCAATATTCCGCCTGCTGGCCACCACCAGCTCACACCAAATTATGATAGTGGTTAAGAGAGTTATTAAATAAAGAGGTCCGATCCGAAAGCATTGCCGGAAGCATACTAATGACTTGGCGAGGGGAGACAATTTGCGGAAATGGCTTGTGGGATTGATTGCTTTGTTAGAATATTTGGAGGATAACTCTACTACTTTGTATTACAATATTTAGAACCTCACGATATGTGGGAGTAACTTAGTTAGTTACAGGGGTAAACGGTTTTGAAACGAAAATTAATGGAATAAAATAGTTATTTGTTACACAAGAGTGCAAAGTTGCTTTTTAAACGCGTGCTCAATTTTGATGACCGAGGCGAGTGATTAAAAAATTAGAATCCTGAGCGTTAACTAGGGAATCAAAAGAGCACAAACACGTAACTTTACATCCCACCTCAGCGAGGAAATTCAGTCATTGCAGGTAGGGCGCGTCCTAGGTGGACTTGGTTAGAGTGGCTAAGGTAACAACATTTCAACAATATTTTATTTTATTTTCACACCACCTGCTCGACAATTTCCAATTACAAATCATGCAACCTCAACGTAAAGTACAGCATTGTCTCTCTAGGGATATAAAGTTGTATGAAACTCCCTAGGGATTAAAGTGATTTGAATTTAGAACGTCAAATTCGTGTTGGAAACTCGTGGAAAACTCTGAGTAAAAAATGCCCACATGGCATTGTAAAGAGATTTGTTCGAAAATCGAACTGGCCACTATAGCAAAACTCGAAATAAAAAAGAAATAGGCGCGATTTTAAAGAATGTGAAACAAAAGAGATGTTTGGTGCTGTGATTTTCAGTGAATTTTATTGCAATATTTTTGCAATATAATATTATGTCAGTGACAATATTAGTGTTAACAAAAAATGTCGAGCGGTAATGATTCTACTCCAGAGTTTATCAAAACAGACGATACTTATTTAATGGAGCCCTGCCTTTTATTGCCTCGCAGTAGGTGTGAAAAGTAGAGTATACTCCTCTGGAATAAAGCCTGTCTTCGTCTTGGGCAGCTTGAACCCCTTGCTTCACTCAGGACTCTATATAACTCCCTCGCTAAGGGTTCAATATGCCGCCCGCGACATAAGACACTGCTTTATTCCCTTAGTGCATAATCTACTATTATTTCAATATCAACATCGATAATATTACTAAAAGGAGATATTTTAAGAAGGTATTTTAATCTCAGCGTTATTCTATCTTCGTCTTGTCAAAAACTACGTTAAGTTAGCCAGTTAAGTTTTGCCCCACGTGTCTTGTAACATGCTGTGTAGTGTAATTAAGCAGCAGTCTAAGTTTAGGTACCTAATCCTTCATAACCAGGCTGAAACCTAATTGGCTGTTCGGGGTCTGTTATCTATATTCACATACCTACCAAGTTCGGCACTTACGTATGAGATGAAGACTTGTACTTACCTCACTTAACATACCACTTCAATGGTATCAATAGAGAGTGAATGTTTATAAAAAGAATTTCTTAACTTTATTCTCCAAATTCTTACAATTAATAGTAGTGCCTGCAAAAGTTAACATTTTGAATAAGTGACAACCGAAGGAAGGTATATCAAAACAGGAAGGTATATTAACCTTTTTCGGTTTTTTGATGCACCCTCAAACACAAATACAATCATGTTTTTGTATAAATAACAACTATGTAATAGAAGTTTTTAGATATATATACCTAGTAAATATGTAACAGACGTTTGGTATAAATAAAAATATTCTATTTTATTCTATAATTAATATAAGCCAGACGGCGGCTATTTCCTCTCCATAAAAAAAATATTTAGTTAATCAAGACATCGAAACAATGTAGTTAGGTACCTAATCATTCTCCGTAGCATGTAAGATTGCACTCGCCCCCCTCTTTCTCCCCTCTCCCTACCCCTAGCCAGCAATCAAGAGTATCTAAATAACTATCTAAAACGGTTGCAATTTTCTCCGGGATAAAAAGTTTAAAATGAAGGGGTTGATGTAGTGAATAATAGTGGAGGAAAAATCAACAAAACCACAATGGCTCGATCAGAAATTGTTCCCGGGTTCCGTAGGAATATAACTTTACAAAAAAAGGAAGAAAAGGTTCAAAAAGACTAATAAATTTATTTTACGTTTGATACATGCGAGGCATTGTTACTATTTGAACTTATAAGTACTATATTAAAAAGATAGAATCAGGTGTGTCTGTACATTGAAGAAAAGTAATAAAAATAGAAGGGCGGGGGGGGTGACTAATAAAGAGTCATCATCAACAGCCTTTGGACGTCCACTGCTGGACGAGGTCTCCCCCATAAAATACAATGGGAATTGCCATAATCACCACGCTTGGCAGGTGGATTGGTGATCGCAGTGTTCCTGTTGAATACTGCTGCCCATCCCCTGGTGTAATTTCTTAGTCGGCGTTTACGACATCCACGGGAAGAGATGACATATCATAGTCATAGTCATTTATTTCCTCTTTACACATGTACATGCACTTAGGTTAAAACAAATATTCAATTATAAATCTAATTAAGGTGATTGCTCTCGCATGTGGCGCGAAATTCAAATTTTATTGCGTTTTTGCTCATTACAGCTTATCAACACTTCTTGAGATAGTAAAAACTGATTTTGCGAAAACTAGGAGACCTAACACACATGTTTTAGTTTATAGTTTCACATATAGATCATTACTTCAGCTACGAATACTCTTCAATGATTTTTACAGTGTTTTTTTGGTTTAAAGGTATGCGTAGCTTAACTAATGACATTTATGAGATACTATCAATTAAAACATGTGTGCTAGGTCTCCTAGTTTTCGCAAAATCTGTTTTCTCTATCTCAAGAAGTGTTGATTAGCTGTGATTTACAATAAACACAATAAAATTTGAATTTCGCGCCACATGCGAGAGCAATCACCTTAAGTAAACAATTTAAAATACATCATATAAACAATACTGAGGTAAGTACATTTCGATAGAATTCAAATAAAATATAATTTGAGTTTCAGCTAAAAGCTTCGTCATATTTTAAAAATAAAACCACGGTACCAAAGAAAAGAGTAAAAAAAGAGTAATAGAACAAAAATTATTTTAATTATATCTTTCAAGGGTTTAAACTAGTTCTCGTTGTTGACAATCGTGCATCCTTTTCACATGTTATAGAGTGGAACTCTCCAAAAACGTTTTGTACGTAAGCTTCGATTTCTACGGAACCCTATTAGAAAAACAAACTGGTAAAGCACGGCGCTGACCGGCAGCAATTTTCCATGTTTAACGAGTTCCGTCTTGTTCTTCTTTAGTTGAATACTGGCACTTTGTTCCAAGCCAAATAAGTAGGTGCAGAATAGCCTAGGCACATACATACTTACGGAAGAAACTTTATTATTATTATTATTATTTTTTCAAGGTTTTATCGAAAAGTGTAACTTAATTTCTAAGCTGAGGCCTTACCATGAGCTCTTATAGCGATTCAGTTCAAAAACTATTCAGTACAAAATATCGGTTCCGTGATGTCTGCATCTATATTTAAAGGCACAGTAGCCGAAGGTCTATTAGACTTCTGCGATTAAAGATTTCCAATGATGACTGATGTCTACGACGCGACGAACCGATATTTTGTACTGAATATTTTTTGAACTGAATCGCTATAAGAGCTCATGGTTAGGCCTCTGAGCTGATAATTGGTTCTCATAAGGAACTTATCATTATCAGCCTTTAGACGAGATGTCCCCCATAGAATGCAATAGGGAGATTTGCCATAATCACCACGCTTGGTGGGCGGAATCGCTGTTTTGGTGTTGAGTATACCCAGGTTGATGCTGCTGCCCATCCCCTGGTGTAATCCTTTAGTTGGCTTTTACGACATACACAAGAGGAGACCGAGGGGTCTATTCTTAAGCTGGACACACCTAGGCCAATTATGAACGACCATTCGTAGGTATATGTACGAAGTAAAATAGTGTCCTATCCACCCAAACATATAACATAACATAACATTCAACAGACACATACGTAGTCTTAATCCCTTACTAGGATTCCCGTGTCGTGGGTATCAGGAACTACGAGTACCATGGTACCACAACACCCAGATTCGGAACAAATATTTGCAGATCATGCAAACATGATGTCCCACAGCGGGAATCAAACCCTTGCGTCTCCGCTAGATACTCGCCTACTGCGCCACGGAGGTCGTGCTACTACCTAAAAACTACTAACTAGCTAAAAAGCCAGCCTACGAAATTCAAAATGCAAACAAAATGTTTACATTAACACACACACACACACACACTAGCACACACTACACCTACACAAACACACTACTGTGTAACACTAGCCTACCTAATAATAATGAAAGAAAAAGAAGGTAGTCTGAGTTTCTTTATTTTGTAGAAATTATGTAGACGAACGTGTATACGTAACCTACTCATTCTTCAAAGATTTATTATTTTTTCTCGCACCGGCTCTACAATATTATCACACAAATAGTGGGTCAACATATCATTTAAATCTGACCCCAAGACAAGTTTAACCCTAATTCACGCTCTACAAGATTGTCGCGTCTTTTATCCGGGCATATTTACTGAGGACCCGGATAAAAATGTTATTATGAAACTGCCAAGAGCTGTTGACTTTATAAATAAGTATTTAGTGGCTTTAGGCTCTTATTCTTTTAGAAGATATATTTATAAGTTTTAGAAATATGTACTTTTCAAAAGAAGCTTTTATTAAATTAATGATCGGAACCGGGAGCTGATCAAAATGAGCCTAACACTGCCATTGTATTGTTATCAGAGGCCCAATCCTCTAATTTAAAAACATTAAATTCGCAGTATAATCTCGTCTCAGTCGCACTGTCACGTATAGTAACTATTACTGAATCTTCGCGTTTCTTGCGAAGAATATGTAATAGTTACTATACGAAACAGTGCGACTGACACGAGATTATATTGTGACTGGAATGTTTTAAATTAGAGAATTGGGCCTCTGAAGGTATGAAAATTTCAGCTCAATCGGTTAGGTGGATCTGGTTTTTCTAAAATCTTTTTTAGAAAATTGTCACACGCTACACAAAACCAGATTGTTGCCAGTGATGAGTTAGGACACTGAGACGTGGTCGCTAACTATTGGTCGTATGGACGACAAGCTCAAAGTCGCGCAGCGGGCTATGGAGAGAGCTATGCTAAGAGTACTTAGAGTAGTGCTACTTGATAGAATCCGAAATGAGAAAATCCGTAGAAAAACCAATATCATCAACATAGCTCTCAGAATAAGCAAGTTGAAGTGGCAATGAGCAGGTCATATAGAAAGCAGAACTGACAACCATTTTATTTAAAAAAAAAATAGAATAAAGGTTTTCGAGTGGCTACCACAAACCGGACGACGTATAGTAGAGGAAGGCTCTCACATTATAAAGGTAGCAGGAAGTTGGTGGATGGAGGCGGCACAAGACCATTCGTTGTGGAGTTCTAGGGGGGAACCCAATGTCCAGCAGTGGACTTCTATATGATGAAGATGAAGATACAAAAAACAGTCTACATAAATGACTTGATTAAAAAGGAAATTAAACAGAAATCAATAATTTAAAAAAAAAACAGTAATTAGTAATCGGAAATCACCGCAGTAGGTAATGCAAACTTGGCAAATTACGAATTATTTATTCAAAAAGAGTAACATTACAGAATATCAAATTTCAATAGTAAGTAACACATACAATAATATAAAACCAATGTTATGTCTCTAATAACGTAATAACAAAAGACATCCGTTTGAGGAAACCTGATTTTATCGAAGTATGCTAAAGATAAACGATATCACCGACACATCTAAAGAAAAATAACGCCTCAATTCAGCGAAACTTTGATTTTCTCCGCGATATAAAGTCAAGATAGCCTCTTCATAAGGCAAATAAGATTCCATCTTTACGAGTGGCTGGAACATCGCGATATAACAGCAATAAAATAAATTGGACACACGCCGGCCGGCGTTATAGCCTACTCCTATTTAGCCTCGGCGTAGCTATATTATTGTTTAGAAGCCAAACTGACATGCCCCAAAGATCTTTTATCTGAGACGATGATAAAATAAAGTTTATTTTGAGAAATCTCTTAAAACTGTTTTATTAAGACTACTAAATGGCAATATATTCGGACTTGTTGGGAAATTTTCGTTGGAGATTTGTCTTATTTGGCTTACCAAGAGTATGTTATTACTGGAAGAAAGCGTTAGCCGAGTTGGTCGTATGCTCACCACTTTTCACGTCTATATTCCTGCGATTGTGCAAGGCTCTGACTACTTCAGGGAAAAACTCGTTTGTTTTATGTACGTATTTATGTATATTGATGATATAATGAAATATATTTTTTGTAGGTGTATAACTTTTATAACCGGGTTATTAAGTTTAATTTATAGAGCTTCTGAAATGAGTTTAATCAAAACTTTTTTGTACAGAATATTTTATATTTAACAAATTATGTGTGCCTGTTGAGAGCTTTTTATGCTAGTCCATCGGTAGCAAAATAGATTCATCTAAAATTACTAATAAACCAGATGATTTTATTATTGTATTTTTATTTTTCTTGTGATGTATATCAAGATACAATACTCACTTTTATCCGGATATTTTCGGAGTACCCGGACGCAACTTTACATATTTTTTCAGTTTCAATTATTCTGACCGCTTCATCACGCACAAACGTGAAATATAATTTGCACGTATGGAACCCACGTGCAAATTTCCATGATGAAAGGGTTAGTTAGCCTTCAAAGGGGTTTTTTTTTTCATTTGAGTAATTGTAGCAGTGAGGAGCAATCGACTTCACAGCGGGGAGGTTTTGATAAATATTCGTACTTGTATGTACGTTTGGTAGAGCGTGGGTCCATTGTTGGTTTTAGTTCTTACGTACATAATATACTAGGCTCATGAGTTTAATTTCCCTACTCCAATCAGTGAGGACATTAGGTACATTGTTATTAGTGTGTAGTAATGAAAAAATTTATTTAATTTAAAAAGCAAATTTCTGCATGATTATTTATGATTATTTTATGATTATGATTATTTTTTTATCTTTAGTATTTAAAGTTATGGTAATTTACTTACCTTGGTAAGCATATAATCGATTTTGCTCTGTTTGTTTCCTATGTCCTATGCCTTTCTACTTCTCTTCTGTTTATTTTGTTAGGTTTCGTATCAAATAAACATTTTTCGTTTTATTTTCATTTTAAGATACCATTTCATTTTAGAAGTACCTACCATTCCATTGACAAACCAAATTTTTTCAAATTACTTGTAATATCTCAATTTTAACTAACTAATAAGTTGCTCAAAATGATTTCCATTGACTCCAATGCATAAGTTTATAAAATGATGAGAAATAAAAAATAAATGAGCTTTTTTTAAACTTTTTTTTATGTAAGCTTTCACCGTTTTGTAATGAGTTTTGTAAAGTTCGTTCTTGACGTAACCCCATAGGAAATAATCAAGTGGTGAGATGCCGGAAATCTCACTGGACCGTGAGTGCCAATCCATACATCCCCAAAATGTTCGTTCAGTATCTCTCTAAACACACGGCTGTTATGAGCCCCCGTCTTGCTTAATGCTACGAAGTATGTTGAAATTTTTAACGACGTGTTTGAAAACATAGAGATTTTGCCACTAGTTAGGATACGGGATCTGTATTTCCATCTAAACATGCAATTATTGTTAGAAAACAATAATTGCATGGCATTACTCCTTTCTCGACTTTTCACTAACTCTCGTGGTTTCGGACTTGGCCATCACCTGTATATATATATACATATAATATATAAACTAGCTGTAGAATCATGTCAACGAATATAATGTGTAGCAAGACCTGCTTTTCTTTTTTAAAAACTACACAGGGTTTTTATTCACATAAAGAAAATTAAATTTTGCGCTTTTATTTGATTTCACAAATCTAAGCATCATCGTCATACAAAGGTTGTCTGGAAGAGATCGCTTTTAGCGATAAGACCGCCCATTGTATGTTATGTTTATTTTTTTATGTTACCTTTGTTTTTGTTTTTTTATTTGGTGTGCAATAAAGAGTTTATCTATCTATCTATCTATATATCATAGTTCAGTGGGACCACGCTCACAGCTCACAGCACTTGTGAGGTACCGAGTACGCGAGTGGTTTGATTTACGATTTGGTCTTCCATCGTTTTATTCACATTCGCCTCAATACGCGCTCAAGGGCCAAAAGCCAATAGGATATGGAATTTTTCTCGTTCCGAACGAATAGGACGATTTGAGGCATGTTCACTTTGTATTATTGAATTGAAAAAACTTTGTAAAGTTCCTTTTTTTGGAATATGTAGGTAAGTTGTTAAGAGGAGGTCATCGCGCGGTAGTTAGTTACTAATTTGGTTATTACTTCTTCAAAATCCATGAAATTTGGTACACATTATCAGTACACTAATATCTAGACCCGTGGTGCGTTAGTTTCTTATAAAACTATATAGGTTATAAAATCATAAATAAAAACATATATTTTTTTGTAAAACTACCGCACCACATTATTAGTGTAAGTACTGATCATGTACACAATTTAATGGAGATTAAAGAAATAATAGCCAAAAAAGAAGCAAAGCTCGTTCGTGTACAAAAGGGCTTAAGTGCGCCCTACCAGTAACCTTTTCTTTACTTGTGGGCACTCGGGTTCTCATTTTCTCACAGTTTCTACTAATACTTCTTTCTATTTTTTTGTCACTAATTTTATATTACCATCCATTCAGACTAATTCGTTCGTTGATACCTTAGCGTCATCTTATCCGTCCGGGACATTATAGCTATGGCCGGTACAATTCGGCCGAGGATCTCAAAAGGCGCAAATATGCAAGTCTCAACAGAGCTTACGTATTTGAGCCTTTTCGAGTCGAGCGTGTGTGTTCGTGGGATACCGGAACCGTGCCTATTCACCTTTTCAAAATTATTCTAGGGCGTCGAAGCAACCCGTAAACCCATAGATGACGCTTATCTGGCTCAACGCTTTGGTATTGCTCATCAGCGTGGCAATGTAGACAGCATCTTAGAGATGCTTCTATCTGGTAGTGATTTGGATCAGTTGAGCTATCTTTAGATAATTTGCAACGGTCTTTATAGGTAGCCCAACTGATCCGTTGGTATTTTTTAAAATGTTGTATAAGTACTTATTTTAGTTGTATTATTATTCCCATAAGACTAATACCTATACCTTAAGCTCTCCGAAAGTATTTCTAAGTATTCTTCCAAACTCGTTTACTAATCGACGCGGATAATCCTTTTCAATAAACCAAAGTAAAACGCGAGAATAAGAAAGTTGAAGAGGCTTCGAAACAGTAAAAGCCTTTTGCAAACCAATATTTCTGATTAATGCAACCTTCCCCGAAGTGAGAAAAATCTCTGCCAGCAGCCCTATACCTCAAACATACTAAAATGAATCGTAAAAGGAGGAGATAAGAATCATTTTCGGTTGCAGGATGAAGAGATTCTAGGGTCACCACTCAAAAGTTCTCCGTAATGAAAAATGTAAGTTGGTGTTGAGTTTGAGTCTGGAGGGTACTTACCAAGTATCGCATGTTGAATGACAAATGACCGCCCCTAACGGTAACCCCCTTTGATCCTTTGAGAACTTCTTAAAAAGTTTCTTGAAGAATTTTATGGAAAACTTTGGTTCGTGTAAAATGTGATGACTTCAGGTGAGCGTCAAATTCTTGCCAATGAGATCATCATCATCATCATCAGACTGTAGAAGTGCATTGCTGGACGTAAGCCTCCCTCATAGAATGCCTCCTAGTTTGATGATGGTGGAGCAGATGAGATGAAGTCGATTAAAGATGAACTTTAAATCTGACTACTTACTAAGGTTTCTGGTTCTCTGTTCATCATAGATGACGATTTAAAACAAATATGTTATTTATTTTTTTGCGCCGTGGTCCGTGGTGTGTTTATTTTGGTTTTTACGCCATATTAAGTATAAGACTAAAAAACAAGATGTTAATATATTCACATAACTTAGTAAATTTTAATGCGTCCGCCCTTGGCTACAGATTTGGTTCATCTCTATTTTTTTTAAATGAAAAAACAACCCGTCTATTTAAGTAATGAGGGCTTTTCATCTTCGATTAAAAAGAAAAAAAGTAGTTTTAATTGGTTCGATAGATGGTGCTGACTCAACTGTATCAATCAAGATTGCCTGTGGTGCACGCGTACAAAACTATTATCTAAGTAGTCTGTGGCATGATATTCTGTTTGTGATTGCTTCTTGAGTGTGCGCTAGTGATTTCGTGGTGTTTTTAAAAGTAGGCAAAAATAAATACCACGAGACGAAAATTATTTCTTAGTTGTCGATGTTGACATTTCACTTTATTTTGACACTTGACTGCTACGTTACAGAGCAGCGCCATCTATTTTCACCGCTGAAAGCATGATTTGAAACGGCCGTGAAAACCCCTCATCTGAATCTGTCTAATTCCAACTATTTTGAGTTAAAGCGACGCAAAATACTGGTATAATAACTAATACTGACAATATACTTAATACTGCAAATTGTGATACCTAAAACTACCTTGTTGTAGTTCAAATCAAATATTTCATACTTAATTGAATTTTTTAATTGATTTGCCGAATGTTAGCCCTGCCCTGCATGGGTTAAAAGAACTAATGGATCATTTTTTTCCCACAAAAAAAATGAAAAAAATGTCCCATTGGAACTGCCAAAAAGAACTAGTGAGAATTAATCGATTTTAAGGCTGTTGTTCGTTCTACCAACGGTCCTCAGAAGTAATTATATACTTACTTAACTCTAGCAGAATGCACTACCCATATACGTTGCCATAATATTCAGCACATACAAATGGAATATTTTTTGTCTTCTTTTCACAATTTGGATTTCTTTTTTTACGTAAATACGATTCATAAGCAGGTACATATCTGTCTTCCTGTAAGATTGATCACACCTTTAGACAAGGCTTCTAAGATATTATTTCAGATGACTTGAGAGTTCCGTAGTCACGGCATTGTACCCGATACTTCCATTAGCCAAGACAACGGATCCCTAATTAATGCTTTCATTATCGCTTACTCATGATCGGCAAGTGGTATTGAATTCATTTGACTAATTGGATTGCCTAACTGAATAATGATCTTAGTATCATCAAATTCATCTTAAGTTCCCACGGCTGGGACCTGGGACTTAAGCAAGTCTACTCTCGCCCAGCAAGTTTGTTATGGCCATTTTCACTACATAACCAAAAAAAAAAAAAAAAGGTTTGTGTGTAAAAGTTTTCGAGTAGCGACAACAAACCGGATAACGCGGTAGAGAAAGGCCCTCCACTCGATGGACTAAAGACATTATAATCGTCGCTGGAAGTCGGTGGATGGAGGCGGCTCAAGACCGTTCGTCGTGGCATAATAGGCGTATGTCCAGTATTGGATTTCTACAGATGTATTGAGTCAAGTGTGACGTCATATAACCTTTGATACGCGGAACGTCAAGCCGCTTCATATGACACCTCATTTGTCAAAATCCGTCAAGTAGTTTCGGAGCTATGAGGGGGACAGATAAGCAACCCTGATTCTTGGACGTGTTTGGATTCCTTGAGATATTATCCTTCGTTTTGAGCACATTTACCACGTGCACAAAACACACGCGTGTACACACGTGCGTTTTACACGTGTGTATTGTTTTTCTTCTGGGAAAATTATTGGTGCATCTCTGTAGATAGGTACATAGAAGATAGATAATACTTATTTGCACACGTAAACGTATTGTACGTTATTACGTACGTTATTGTACGGCGTTTACGAGTCATGATCCCGCACTAGGATTCCCTGTGGCATAGGTATCAGGAACTACGAGTACCATGGTTCCATGACACCCAGACCCGGAACAAATATTTGCAGATCATACAAACATTTCTCCTGCGGCGGGAATCGAACCCACAACCTCTATCATCTCAGCCAGATACTCATCAGCCGCGCCAAAGAGGCAGGCAAAAAAAAATGTAAGCTTTGGTCTTATCTGCACACGGGATTCAAACCAAAACTATTTGAGTCAAGAGACAGACTCGGTTACCTTAGGCGCAGGCCAGACAGAAGAGACGTAAGACGAGGACGGGGCGCAGACAAATGTCTCTTCCGCGTCCTTTTCGTACAAAATGTATAGAAGCGTCGCGACGCAAAACAAACAGAAAAGACGGGGCGCAGGCGTAACGCTTTTCTCTCTTCTCTGCTCGCGACGCGTCCTCGTCTTACGTCTCTTCTGTCTGGCCTGCGCCTTAGGGTGCCATGGGTCTTATGTGTGGCTGTTGTTATTACTAAACAAACCTTTTTTTTAGTTCTAGGTAAATATGAGAAGATTTTGAGCAAATTAAAGATGGACGTATAAAAATATTAAATTTTATTCAAAAACAACTGATATGTTAGACTTGCTTACTGCAACATACATTATTTGAAAAATATTTTCATTAAACATAAATTGATAAAACTAAATTAAATGCACATTTACTAATGTTCTAATTTTATAACAATTAAAAATCACATTGTTTATACTTAATTTGATATATTGGTAACATTTTAACATAACTTTTAGTTGGTTAACTTAACAAAGAGCGTTTTTTCATACATTCATGTTTGTTGTGTTGTTTTCATTTTTTATCATGACCTAGTTATAGTACGTTTATGTGTTAGTGAACTTGGGACCTCGCAAACATCCTGCCGTAAGGAAAATGTCTTGTTATGAGTTTAGAATAGGTACCTATAGGCTCTCGAGTGGCGACTACCATTTGGTTCCTCACTCAACGGGGCGATGACATTGTCGGTGGATGGCAGCGGCTCATAGTGGAGTTCTATGTCCAGTATCGGAATTCATTTCTGGATGATGATTACATTTCTAGAATTCGTCATTTCTCCGTCGTCGTTTGAGGGCCAAGTCGTCGTGTTGGAACCACGTGGCGTACACCTTAAGAGGACCCGGCGAGGAGTGTTGGTGGAATGACACGGGTCGGTCTTGAGCTAGTACCTCTCGCGCGTAGTCTTGTGGACGGGCCTGGAACAACATAAATAAGTTTCTTATTGAAAAGTATTTTGTATAACAAGGTTTAATGAAATTAAGTATCTGAGTCGGAAAACTCGGGAAAACGCATTTTCCCAGAGATAAAACCTAGATAGATCGATTTTTTGACCCCAAAAATCCTCTTTTACCTTCATCAAAACAAAAATTCATTCATAAATAAATTCATTTTAGCTAAAAGTTAAACAGCACTACCTATTAGTCGCATCTCTACCTTGCGTTATTTAAGCATATTATGTAATTATTGGTAAGTATTATTTCATTGTTATACAGTTAACTTCGTATATATTATGTATTACTTTATTATGTCAATATATAAGTATTAGGATTATACTTAGGTAGGTATTAGTCAATATTGTTCATAACTTATATTTTTTTTAATTAATTTAGATTACTTCTTAGTTTTGCTTTGTAGGTACACCGCAGTCTATTATAGCGTTGATCATTTCGTTCCATCCAAAGGTTGCCTGGAAGAGATCGCTTTCAGCGATAAGGCCGCCCATTGTATTGCCTTTCTATAGTTATATTAATTGTTTATTGTTTCTGTGGTGATCAATAAAGTGTTAATCTATCTATCTATCATCAAAATCGTTAAAGCCGTTTTCAAGATCACAAAACATATAATACAAAAATTTGGGATATGTTATACAAGGATAACATATCCCAAAATTTGTATTATATACCTACGTTACCGGATGGAAGAGAGATGAGTGCGTGACATATACCTTGAGTCTTATGTCATGAGTGCGTGACATATACCTTGAGTCTTATGTCATGAGTGCGTGACATATACCTTGAGTCTTATGTCATGAGTGCGTGACATATACCTTGAGTCTTATGTCATGAGTGCGTGCCATATACCTTGAGTCTTATGTCATGAGTGCGTGACATATACCTTGAGTCTTATGTCATGAGTGCGTGACATATACCTTGAGCCTTATGTCATGAGTGCGTGACATATACCTTGAGTCTCATGTCACGAGTTACCTGATGGAAAAGTGATGAGTGCGTGACAGATACATTGAGTCGGTGTATCGCACATTCCCCGAGAGTCATGTCGTCGGGCACCGTCAGTCCCAGACAGACACAGCTCGATTGCAACTCTGCGGCGCCCACACTGAACACTGTGCCACCACCTCCAGTAATGTAGTCGAAACCTAAACAATAAATTGCTGATAGAAGGCAACTTCAAAAAGACATAAATGTCACAGAACAAACCAGCTTATGTGAAAAGCGTTGCTAAATTCTTAGGTACCTTTGGCAGTAGTTTCTTTCTTTCCGTATCCGTACTCATATCCGTATCCGTAGCGTTCACCCAGTATCGTTAAGTCACGTCCGCCACGGTAACAGCTCAGCACCTCGCACAGTCTCTGCACCCTGCACAATATTAAACTAATTTCGAAAGTATTCTTTGTTATTCTGTATTGTTCTTAAAAATATAACTTGAGTACTGCTCGACGGATTTGAATGCGGTTTTCACTGCATTGAAAGCACGTGCGCCATGGCACATAAAGATACAAAAGACAAAGGGGTTTTGTAGGTACGCATTTACTATTTGTCTTAAAACGATGAAGGAAAACTCCGTGCAAACTAAAAACTCAAAGGCGTGTTGCATTTCTACAGCCCGTGCTTTGCTCTGAACTGTGTCAATTCTTGCAGTTAGAACATCCTAGGCTGTTGATGATGATGGCAAAACAAGGAAATCTGCAGCAGAACCAGGGTCACCGATAAAATTCTCAGAATAGGTTATAACGTTGAATTGGCAATGGGCAAGCCATATAGCTCGCAAAGCCAACAACTGGGACTTGATGGACCGATAACGTTACAAGGACGCTGGAAGTCGGTGGATGATGCGGCTCAAGCCTGTACATAATGGCATTCTATGAAAAGGCCTATGTCTAGCAGTGGAAGTCTATTAACTGATGAAAATGTTTCTGAAAACACAAAAATACTCACCCAAGTATGGTGTCATCATCAGCCAGGAATATCCACTTGATATGTGTCATATTCCTGACTTTCTTGGCCACTTCTTTCAAAATCGCCACCGTTTTGGTGCAGTGGCCTTTCTTGCTGTTTGGCACACCGGTGTTTATTGCTGGTAGAGATGGATCTAGAAAACATATGTAATAAAGACACAGGTCTATTGTCATCAACCGTTAGGCGTCCAGCTGAACATAGGCCTCCTCCATGGAATGCTACGACAGCCAGCCCAGCACCTGACTTCTGATGGATAATGGTCGCACTTTATGACTTGACGTGTCGATACAATCTTATTCCTTATTACAACATTTATTAAAAGCGACATACCATCTTTATCGCTATAGAATTGCAGATTGGTGACATGCTGTCCCCAGGTCTTCTTCACAACCTTAGCGCGGGTCTCGTGGAAGCCACTCCAGGTCTTCACCGCGAAGAATATCGAGTCCTCCGGTATGGCACCACCCTGCCAATAGTTACACATTTAGAACCTATTTCATATGCATTTGAGGTGGAGAAATTTAAATCGAAACCAGTCGACAGAAAACCCAAGTTGAACGACTTGGATCGGTCTAGATCTAAGTGGAGTAAGCGTAGCGTAAAATGTCCTTACAAGGAGCCACGCATCGCGACCGAAGTTTGCTTCTAACTTGGCTATTATTTCTTCAAACTCTATGAAATTTTGTACATATGATCAGTACACTAATATGTAGAACTATGTTGCGTTAGTTTCTTATAAAATTAAATGGTTACTAACACATAAATAAAAAAAAAACTGACGCACCGCTGGTCTACATATTAGTGTGCTGATCATATGTACAAAATTTCATGGAGTTTGAAGAAATAATAGCCAAAAAAGAAGCAAATTCGTTCGCGTACAAAAGAGCGTAAAGCGCCCTCCCGGTAACCTCTTCTTAATGGAGTGAGGATCTGTGCAGGGTGAGTAAATAAATTAAATAAATAAATAACACTGGACATTTTACACAACATTATCTATAGCCCCAAGCTAAGCAGAGCTTGTGTTATGGATACTAGATAACATACAATACATTACGTAGATAGATATTTTTTATTATACATAGAAAAATACCCAGAAAACCCTGAATAAATATCTGCAGATCGTACAAATATTTGTTCTGAGGATGGAATCGAACCCGCAACCTCCTGCGTCGCAGGCGAACCTTCGCCTGCCGCGCCACAGAGGCCGTCAAAAATGGTTAAAAGCTACTGGTTTAACACTGTGTGAAATCTAAACCTGATAAAGTACTTAATGAGTTGGCTGGTAACGCTATTTCATTGTAATTTACAATGCCATTAGACAAATACTCACACAAGTTTGAAACTGCTTGGGGTAAGTGGCACAGTTATCACCAGAAACCATGCAGAAACTCAGATCTGGAGTTAGGAGGGGTCCGGGATCCCTCGCGTCTCCATACACGAGCTTAGCCAGCTCATATCCTGGGTCTATGGTCCAGTACGTTGGCAGTTCATGCATACCTCTCTTTATTTGTTTTAGAAGTCTGTATGGAAAGACTGACATTATAGTAAATAACATCTAAGTAAATTTTAAAATCTTTAAGTTTCCTCTGAAAAACTCGAATGAACTCAGGTAAATAGATATTTAATTCGATGCTAGTTTATGGAGGCGACTTGGCATTAATAAAAAATGAGAAGAAAAATAAACTATTTACTTTTAAAATGGGTTCTGTATCGCATGATAAAATTATATTGGTGACCTAAATCTATTTATAGATTGCCGTCATAATTCAAGGATGTCAAATGAGATAATGGTATGACAAATAGTACATATCGTTGGGCATGTTATCCAAAAAACAAGCAAAGCACTTCATATAATTTACAACAGAGGCCCAATTCTCTTAATTATTTTAAAACTACACTAAAAGTTGACCGAATCTAGACTAAACTGTGAATTGACAGAAAGTTGCATAAATCATTGGAAAGAGTAAAGAGAAACTCGATCAATTAAAGCTAAAATTATCAAAAAAACGTTGAATCTTTCAAGTTTGGTCACCAACGATCTTTAATACTTAAAGATCGTTGTTGGTCACACTTCGAATACCATTTCTGACATTCAAGAAATCGACACTAGATCGGAACGTAATCCAAACTTTATTTCGACTAATTTTTATTACGAGAACTGGGCCTTACAGCTCTTGCCAGATATTTTAAAATAACCAAATTTTAAGCATGAATTGATTCTCACTTCAAAATTCTGTAATGTAATTTCACTGTAACATTGAACTTACTTTCTAATAAGCTTCATTCTCATAGCGAATCCACTTGCAATGTTTGGATAGACGAAACCGCCTTTCTCTTCCAACTCCTCAAAGATATCGAAGTGGTGAATGATTGTTGGCTCCTCGTCGCTTAGTGGATATCCTATCCACATGGTGTCCTAGGAGAAATGAATTTAGGTACTCAACGAATCATCAAACGTGTACGTTTTCTGACAGAAAATAAACTTAACAATATTATAGCTTATAAATCAAAATAGGCTATAATTTATTTACCACTTACTGACTGAACCACCGAGACCATGCGGACGAAGTCAAGAGCGGGCCGCTAGTATTCCATAAGCTTGCAGGCATGAAGGCTCCTACACACTATGCCAGCGGCCCAGTCGGTGGGCTTGTTTAGATAGCAATCTAAACATCATTTAAATATTTAGACATATCGGACAGTTGGAAAACCAATGGATACTAACCTCCTTCTTGTCAGCAGCTTCTAGTGCCGCAAATAGCTTATCACACCTCACGGCAGTATGTGCTTCAACAAACAAGGCCCATCGCACGTCACTGCCAGCGTATGTAGTGTTCAGCGGGCCGAGGAGTGGGTGTACGGCCCACGCCCCGGGGAAAAGAAACTCTTCATGTGTGAGGTGGAGGTTTGGAAGACGCTGTTTGGACATTCAGAAAAGGACTTAATAATAGGTAAGGCTATAAGGTCCATATTAATAAATCGAACTTGACTCTGAGAACGATCTTGAGTGTGTTCCAATTTCAAAATTTTTATACAATAGACACATACATAAAGACACGCCTTTTTCCCCGAAGGGGTAGGCAAAGCCTCAAAGGGCCTCTTTTCACCGTGGGTTACACAATCGCTGGAATATAGACCTGACAAGTGGTGAGCTCATCGCCGCCATTCGTTTCCACGACAGACTCTGCTAACAGTAATAACACACACCTAAATAAACCAGCAGCCATGACAAATAAACGAAAATTTACCAACAAGTCCGGATACAAAAATAACATTTTCGGTGATCTCAAGATCGTCTCAGAGTTGAGTTCGGTCTATTAATACAAGCCTTGTGCTTTTAAGCATTAGTGGTTGAACACTAGCTCTAATCCCACAATAGTAACTTAATTCAGAGTTAGAGTGTCCTTCGATATTTTTTGTGATAATGCTTTCACTAAGTTTTATGCTCCCGTGATGCCGTAGTGTGTCCAGCCTAAGAATAAGCCACTCCATCTCCTCCCATGGATGTCATAAAAGCCGACTAAGAGATTACACCAAGGTATCAGCAACAGCATTCACTTGAGTACTCAACACCAATACTGCAATCATCAATCCGTCTGCCAAGCGTGGTGATTATGGCAAATCCCCCCATTGTATCTTATGGGGAAGGCCTCGTCTAACAGTGGACGTCTAATGGCTGATGATGATGATGATGATACTCACTTTTTCCAGCTGCATCACTTGTGACTCGATGTCCTGCTTGAGTCTAGTCGCCACGCTTGCATGGTAAGGCTCCGACTGACTTATTATAGTAAATACTACGTTTCTAGAATCTGCAACAAATAACATAAACATAATAACATAACACCCAACAGTCACATAGTCATGCCACACTAGGATTCCCTGTGTCATGTGCCATGGTACTCGTAGTTCCTATTACCCACGTATTAGGAACTACGAGTACCATGGCACCATAACACCCAGACCCGGAACAAATGCAGATCATACAAACATTTGTCCCACGACAGGAATCAAACCCGCAACCTATCGCATCTCAGCTGGCTGCTCGCTCGCCACGCCGTGTATATCATCGTGTAGAGTCAACTGCAATTGATTGGTGTATTGATACGATGCTATGCTATAGCCTATCCTGCCGCATAAAGCCATCAATCAGTATTACATCATGGCTTCGACATATGCGGCGTAATAAAGTTAGCATGTCGTGTGCTAACTCTGTCATGCCAGTCATGATACCGTCATATTATGACTAATAGTTCCCTGTTTGTCAGGATATTGGTGAGTTTATTAAAGAAATAAATTGGCAGCTTTTGTATGCTTTTTACCGACAATTCAGGACAGCAAATCGATTAAGAGACTTTCGTATTTTGTAAACTCATCCTCTAATGAATATTTTGCTTGTTTTTACAAGACTTTGGAAGTTTACAAAGTTGTAGCACACCGTACACACATACATTCATAAACACACGCCTTTTTCTCCGATGGGGTAAGGGCCTCTTTTCACCGTGGGTTGCACCAATCGCTGGAATACCTATATAGATTTGACAAGTAGTGAGGTCCTCAGAATAATAACAAAAGCAATGAGGTCATCGCCGCCATTGTTTTCCACGGCCAACTCGGCTAACGCTTTCTTCCAGTATCCATAACCATGGATATAGTAACGTAGTATAAAAATTCCTTGCTAATAACACACTTCTAAATAAGCCTGCAGCCAGGACAAATCTTATACCAACGAATATTGCCCAACAAATCCCAGAAATGTCACTGTGGTAACCTCGATCTCTGTGGCGCGATGGGCGAGTATATAGCCTGGCAAAATTGTGGAGCATGCTGCTAAGGGAGCATGTTACAGAAGCCATAATTAAAAATAGGAAAAAAAAAGAAGAGTAGCCGGTGTCACTGTGATAACGTCGATCTCTGTGGCGTTATGGGCGAGTAGCCGGATCAGATGCGAAAAATTCGGGGTTCATTGCCGCAGCAGGACAAATATTTGCATGATCTGCAAATACTTGTTCCCGCTCTAATAAAAATAATAATAATGCTGGACATTTCACACAACATTATCTAGCCCAAGGCTCAAGATAACTGATATATTATACTTAATACAATACATTACTTATATAGATATTTTTTATTATGCATAGAAAATACCCAGAACACCCTGAACAAATATCTGCAGAACGTACAAATATTTGTTTCGAGGCAGGAGTCGAACCCTCCTCCGTCGCAGGCGAACCTTCGCCCGCCGCGCCACAGAGGTCGTCAAGATGTCTGTTAAGAGGCCTTAACAGTTATCATGGATTCACCATAACTCACGTTAACAAAGCGGTCATTACGTCATCAACACAATCCCTTATTATGTGATGAATGGTAATGCAACAATACCTCGCACTGATTGATGCACTGATAGTTTGCAAAATGGCTCTAGCGGAAAACCATATGCTGTGTTGGCGCCTTTTTGCAACAACATTTTTTAAATATTGTATTCTATAAAAAATATACTTATGATGTTTTTTTTAATTTTTTCAATGTTGTTGCAAATATAATCTAATCTATTCTATTCTATTCATTTTGTCCGGGGAGTTTTCCCCCTAACATTAATGAATCAGTGATGCCAATGTGACCTTCTCCATTAGAGTTAAAAGTCTCATAAAATAACTATAGCTCGTGCGAAGCGTGCCAATATCTAAGTGGAATAAATCGCGGAATCAAACCGAAGTGGTAAGTCTATTTCAGGGAATCTCAAGCTCAAGTCGCACATAATGCGGTAGGTATTATGTAAGCGGGTGCAGATTTGAGCGTGAGCGAGTACGTGAGATAAACTTTCGTTTGCTTCTAGATTCAGTCAGTAGTATTTTTCCACATTTTTAGGGCTTCGCACCTCAAAGAAATAACGAGACCTTAACATGATCACTATGTTGTCCGTCTGTTTGTCTACATGTCTATGTGCCAAGATTATTTTTCTCAGGAACAGATACAAAAATTAAAATTTTAATATAGTAAATATAAAAGTCTGTTCTTTTACAGTGCTGTAAAAAACCAGCTTTTAACTTAATGCAGTAAAAATGTGTTAGTAAAAACGCAATTAATATCTTATTTTTGTATGGAAATAGTAATAGTAACTGTGCCGAAATATCGGGAATCAAAAAAAAAAAAAAAGTAAATATCCCGTTTCTAGTGATAATTATGTTATTAACCATGATAGTTTCAAAAGTTATATTGGAAATAGTAAGTCTAAAAATACGGATTTTTGTCTTTTTATCACTAAAATGGAATTGTGAAGTTTGTAGTAAAAAGCGGCTGAAACTCGAAAGGGATTTAACGATTTTGAAATAATCCCCGGAAACCCCTAGGGCACAATCACTTGTACTTGCCTGTTTTATTTATAATATTGTGCCTATAAATTGATCGACATGGTTAATCACTTAGACCCCAAAAATTATAATAAGTGAATTTGTGTAGAAAAGCAAAATTTAGTATGGAGTACCTAACGACAAAGTTTCGCTCAAAAGGATTTCAGTATCTACGAGGATAAAAAAAACACCTTATCTTATAACTACAAAGAGTATATACAAATATAATAATTCAAAATGATCCTTGTGACTTCAATGAATAAAATTCTTTTTGACTTTGAAATACACACACACACATAATAAACATAATAACATGACACAGGACAGGACACAATAAACGACGCAGAGGATGTGTCAATGTGTGTTGTGTGCCTAGTGTGGGATCAAGACGTTCAAGAAGTTATGTGACTGTTTGGTGTTATGTTATTGTTTGTTTGTCTATTAGCTAGATCTAGCATATCACAAAACTCCATAGACAAAATGTGTGAAAATATTCCCAATTTTATTTTTCACGAATATCATCGCATCGGCATCCGTTTCCGCTGTTTCTTTCCAAACTCCATGCATAATGCAAATCCAGATCACCTGAGGTGCGACCCATTAAAATCACATTCGGCTACTTTACGGCCCCCGGGCGGGAGACATATAGCCGGGAGGGGCGATAATGGCAGTTAGAAAGTCATGTTTGTGGGAAAATATTTGATAAGATGACGTACTTGCGGAACGGATGAGATTGAGGTAAAGACTTGCGTCTTATTTTATAATGTGGTGTTTTTGGCGTCATTTTCAACGCTAAGGCTAAGATGATGAAAGGTTATTTATCAGATACACATATACACACATTTATATATAGATACACATTTAACGACCTCTGTGGCGCGGAGGGCAAAGGTTCACCTGCGACGCAAGAGGTTACGGGTTCAATTCCCGCCTCGGAACAAATATTTGTACAATCTGCAGATATTTGTTCAGGGTGTTCTGGGTATTGTATAATAAAAAATATCTATATATGTAATGTTATTGTATTAAGTATATCAGTTATCTAGTACCCATAACACAAGCTCTGCTTAGCTTGGGGCTAGATAATGTTGTGTGAAATGGCATTTATTTATTTATTATTATTTATTACACATGCTATGTAAAAAGAAAAAAACTATTTAAGCCTACATTATATTAAAAATATATTTATATCTTCATATAAGTATTTATTTGTGAATTATTCACAATTCCTCTTGGCATTAATACACAAACCAATAAGGTAGTACCTATACCTTTCAAAGCTAGTTATAATAAAAACAAATGAATCTGTGCGCTCAAACAAGAACTAACAATACTTCCTTCAACAATTCAGCGTCATCACGTATGCATGCGCGTGCTAGAAGCATCAGAGTTCATTTATAATTCGGGAGCCCTACAAATGGACGGGTTTCTATCGGAGTCCTATGGGACACACTCCCAGCGAGTCTCTGATAGAGGAACGGAATTGAGGTGGTTCAATTCACCGAATCGGTAAGAATAAATGTTTGATAGATAGAGCAGATTGCAGCTAAATAGATTGTTTTTTTTTAAACTTTCGCTGATATACATTCATATGTGTTCTTTAAGAGCTTTTGGACGTCCACTGCTGGACAAAGCCTTCCCCATAGAATGCAATGGGGGAATTTGCCATCACCACCACACTTGGCAGGCGGATTGGTAATCGCAGTTGGTGTTACTCCTACAGTACCTACTCTGGTGGTGCTGCTGCCCATCCCCTGGTGTAATCCTTTAGCTTTTACTACATCCACGGGAGAAGAAGGGGGCTATTCTCAGGCCGAACACACCACGGCATATATGGTATAATGTAGTTTAACAATGATAAGATAAATGTAAGTGTTACCTTATCACAAACATCAAAAACTCATTATTTAGCGGACCGTCTGCTGACCCCTCAGGCTAACCCGTTCTCTATAAATGATCATTATCATCATCATCCTCATCAGCCACTTCAGTGTTCAGTGTTATTCTCTAGAATCTAATAATTTCTTCAGTAAGATCGAATTATGAGCAATTTTTATTTTTTAAATTTAATTTTACCAATTATTTTTCCAAAATTTTCTGATAAACAGTCGCATCTTTTTTCGCAAGAATGGATAAAATAAGGAATGAGTATATAAGAGGAAGTTTGAAAATTGCACCAGTGACAGAAAAGTTGAAAGGGAATCGTTTAGCTTGGTATGGGCATGTTATGAGGAAGGATGAAACACATGTAACTAGGAGAGTGATGAATATGAAGGTTAGTGGATGGAAAGGAAGAGGAAGACCTAAGAAAAGATGGATGGATTGCGTGAGAGATGATATGAATGAGAAGGGAGTGAATGATGAGGTGACGGCTGACAGGAGAGAGTGGAAGAGAAAGACGTACTGCGCCGACCCCAAATAAATTGGGATAAGGGCAAGACAATGATGATGATCTTTTTTCGCAATTTGGAAGAGAATGCTTTTTAATATTTAGTTCACCTTTGTACTTTTTATAAGTGTTATAAAGAATTTTCTATCTATAAGCCGGAAAGCCACTAGCCACTACAAACAGTCTTGAGCCATCTCCATCCACCGACTTACTACGACTTTTAAAATGTCTTGGGTCCATCGAGTAGGGAATCTCTACATAATTTGTAATTACTTGTTTTTATCCCAGTGCATTCACAGTCACATTCTGTCATAGTTTGCCCTACCAACTATGCAGTAATTCTTGTGTTAGTTTGCTATCTTGCAATGTCCAGTTCAGCTCAAGAAACTAATTAAATTAGTTATTTAATTACTCGAAACTTTTAGGACTGAAGTAAAAGGATGCCTGCCTGAAACCGACTTCAGCTGAAAAGCGTTGCAACGCAATTTCGAAACAGAAAATTACATTTCCAGTGAATAGAGCTTGAACTTTGTATCTAATTTCACATCTTTGATCAAGAAACTCACTTGAAAATGACTTGTTACCTGCAGAACTTATAAGAAATATTATGTTACAGGTTGAATTAAATAGGAGTTTTTTTGTAGAATATAGTTTTACTAAGAGGTAAATGATGTACAGGTAGGTATAGTATGCAGACGAAATCGTGGATAACAGAGGGGTTACCATCATGAGCTCTTATAGCGATTCAGTTTAAAAACTATTCAGTACAAAACATCGGTTTGTCGTTGACATTCGTCATCATTGAATAACTTTAATCGCAAAAGTCTATAGACCTTTTGCTATTATAGCTGCAGACATCACGGAACCGATATTTTGTACTGAATAGTTTTTGAACTGAATCGCTATAAGAGCTCATGGTAGGTAACCCAGCAGATCTTGGAATAAACACCAAATGTAAAAGTATGAGCATAGAGTGTCGAAAAAAACAAAATTTGAAAATATATGGCAATGATTGTCTAAACTTTTGAATGGAAATCGCGAATTTAAAACCTCTTTCTGTAATCTAACAATTCTGAAAAAAAAAAGTTCGAATAAAGAGAGACTTGAGTGTAAAACTGAAACTGAATATCCCTTAAGTTTAAACTTAACAAATATGACGTAACAGGAATGTATTTTAAGTATTTGCACCAAATCACACAGACAGGGATGTCACCCAGAGGCTCTTCTCATAACTATTTTAAAACTACACTGAAAGTTGACTCATTCGAGACTGAATTGTGAATCGACAGAAACTTGGCATTCTGCTATATAATATATAATCTGCATAATAACAATTTAATCTACTTTCTTTTTTTTGTTTTTTTTTGTTATTGGAAATCATAGATAGATACATCATTGGAATGAGCAAAGAGAGACTCCATCTATTAATAAGCTAAGCTAATACTATATATTTATATAGTTAAAACATCGACACTAAATCGGAACGTGACCCAAACTTTATTTTGACTTACCTTTGTTACGAGAATTAGCCCTCTTGATCATTGGAAAGCTATAGATGCGCAGATATCGGTACGGAGCACAACCTTGGAACTTGCCTGGTTAATGGGAGTTGCCTTTCAACATCACCAAGGTGCTTAATAACTAGCCAATTGCGTGATGGACCACGCACCGTTTAATTTTCGTAAAGCTGAGATCTATATCTTCTTCGTTCTTTCTTTATCAGCCTGTTTACGCTCACTGGTGGACTAAGCATCCCCCAATGAATACAATGAGGGGATTTGCCATAATCACCACGCTTGGCAGGCGGATTGGTGATCGCAGTTTTGTGTTAAGTACTCAGGTGGATGCTGCTGCCCATCCTCTTGTGTAATCCCTTAGTAAGACTTGTAACACATCCACGGGAGGAGAGGGAGTGGTCTATTCATAGGCCGGACACACCACGGTTACGGCTTGGAGCTGTGTATTTACTGTCAAATTACAGTCTGTGGTTTGGCACGAGTTTCTTGGTGACCCTATTTTTTTCAGTAAGGACTAAGGACAAAGTTTATTCTCTTGTTTCAAAGGACGCACATCCCTATACAGACTCAAGAGTTCTTAGGGTTTCCAAGAATTCTATTATGCAAACATTCAATTTACGAAGGTCAGTCACTCTGGAGAACCAATTTGCTAAATGTAAGAATGAATGAGACTGTAGCTGTAGATTGTATTCGCACAACACAGGGAATCCTAGTGTGGGAGCTTGTGTACAAAATTATGATTATGGTACCTACGTTAACATATTATTGTTATACTTAATGTAAACTTTTCTGGATCAATAAATGATTATTATTATTATTTAAATTAAGACTATTTCGATCGGTTTAAATTGAAAATAGTGTATTTAATAGATACACTTTCCTTCTGTTTTGAGAACAGCCCCCTCATCATTACTTCGTCTACTGTGTTTAAAGTGTCACCCTACTAACCGTTAGGTTATACGTGGTAGACACTTTAGCTGGCCGAGGCCAGGACCACCTACGGCAGGTCTTGCCGCCGTATTATAAGAAACTTACAACACGGTACTCATGCTGAGTGGTCTCGTGCGCATCAGCACACTACCATTTATCCAAAATGGTGTCGGAGCTGTTAATGTCGCTCACCACCCGCACCCCAAAGGACGCTAGCTTTAATCCCAGCTAGGGACGTTGGAGAAGCCAACTACCATTTACCAGAATGGTACCGGAGCTGTAAAGCTCGCTCACATCTCGGTACACATACACATGCACCTACCCATACCGACAGCTGGGTAACCGGAATCTATGCTAGCGTACAAGACTCTACTTACTCTCCAGGTAACTGCCGAAGATTACGACGCTCCGAAAGGATTGTCGCTTAAAGGATCACTCACTGACCCCGCTAGTGCCCACGTTCCAGCCCTTCGCCCTAGGCCTGAGAGGACACCAGCTAGTTGCTCGCGGAGGATTGCACCCGAAAACATTATCCGGGCAAACAAACATGCAATTCCCCTGCAACTCACCACATGCCACCACGAATCCAACTCCAGTCAGGACCTAAAGGTTTAACCCAAAAGGCGGCACCCTGACACCCGTGGTACCCTGATCCAAACAGCGGAACCCGTAGTTTCCGCTGCAAACCCTATCTACTCGGGTCCAGTAGATAGGGAAAAATCTGTTTTGAGAACAGTTGGATTTTCAGTAAAATACTTCTGGTAAGTATTTCTTAAACTATCGCTGTGTTGATATTATCTCGAGTCTCGAGTGGCGTGGTGCCATCGTGTATCCGGCCTAAGAGTAGACCCCTCCATCTACTCCCGTGGATGTCGTAAAAGAAAGAAGAAAGAATGGTAGGCTCCATTTACTCTAGTTTGTACCATAATTCAATAATTTATACCGTGTTTTTAACCGACTTCCCAAAAAAGGAGGACGTTCTCAATTTAGTTGTATTTTTTTTTTTAATGTTTGTTACCGCATGTCTCCGGCGTTTATGAACCGATTTGGAAAATTCTTTTTTTATTTGAATAGATATACTTCCAGATTGGTCCCATTTTTTTCAAAATCCAGTTCTGATGATGGGATCCATGAGGAATTGAGGGAACTCCTCAAATATTGTAGGCATACATATAGCGATTTTGATATTTTCAGCAACAAACCAAGCATTTGCATTCAAAAAGTATCATAATCCTTTCACCACTATGGTTCTTTCATAAATTTTTTTCATCCAAATATTTAGTCGAATACAATGGCGGAAGTCGGTTTTTTAAATGAAAAGTTATGTTAGTTTTGGATCGGATTTGAAACTACATAAATACACTAATTTGAATACACTAATTCAATAGTTCTCTAACGTTTAGTAGTATGTATCTGACTAAGAATAAACGGGCAGCTTGCATCAGTCTATTCCTAGCCTTAAGGCTTTATTTTGAACATCAACTACTAAGCTCTTGTCGATACGGCGATGCATCAGAGTCAGGTGGCGCCATGCATCAATAGTGATTAACGATGATGGGGACTCAGTTCGGGTATCAGCAACGCTGCCTAGGTCTACAGATTAAGTTCCATAGGCTTTGGTTGTGATTCCACCCACATAAGTCTCGATCCAGTGGGAATATCGAGATAAAACGTAGTTTAGGTATATGTCGATTCAGGGTATAAGCTATTTCCATTCCAAATTTTGAACCAAATCGCTCCAGCTTTTTCAGCGTGAAAGAGTAACAAACATACTCACAAACTTTCGCATTTATAATATTAGTGTGACTAGCTCCGCCCCGCGGTTTCACCCTCGTGAACAATGATGAAAATAGATGATGATGATGATGTTGAAAAGTAGCTGTTAATCTTGGATGTAAGATATCTCGATTTCACTCAATTCCGTTCAGCTTTAAGCGTGAAGAAGTAACAAAGAAGTAGTGTGTTTATAGTGAGATAGCAATACTTTAGACTCCTCCAATAGCCCACCGAATGTGCTGGTGGGTACCTAACTAGGTATGAATTTAAATTAAGTTTGCATAATCTGCACAAGTTTGACCCAGAACAAACATTTGAAGAACACGCAAATATTTTCCCGCAGCGGGAACCGAACCCGCACCTCTTACGTCTCAGCTGGCTACTCGCCCGCCACCCCACGGAGGTCGTCGGAGGTTGACAATACGTGACAGCCTGGGTCTGGTGATGAAAGCGGGAGAGGCTCAACGGATCTCTTCGATAGGTAGCAGTAGAAAGGGTCGATCTACGATAGAGTAAGATTTAGTTGCACTGAACCTTGAACAACAAATTGCATCCAAGCTATAATATACCTAACCTATATGCCTACACGGTACACCAAATCTAGAACACTAGGCACGTGTACAAGACACATAATGGTCTACAAAAATATGTATGTTATTATTGCATCATTTCATTAAGTATATTCTTATGGCCCATGCATAGAGATAATATTCAGAAGCATAAAAATTGATATTCAATTTATATTAACTCAGGGCTGATTCGGAATTGAAGTGTTACCGTACGAAACTCGATGGTAGGAATTCGAGAGGTCTTTCCCAGAGGTGTTGGGAGTGTGCAATGTGAGTGGGAATTATTGATAGGCTTTCCCGCCCTTACAGATCGCAATAGTAAAGGGTTTGAATGGAGTAATAGGAATCTCTTTGTGCGCTTTCGTATGGGGTCGTGGGAATCTGTTTAAAGTTTTTGTGAAGCAAATTATTGTAAATAAATTGATTCAGGTACAGTATCCAATGGTAAATGGTGGGCTTGCACAACAAGCAGTCTTTAAAAATCAAACATTTTGATGAATGACTTCAATTTAATATATGGATAAAATATGATAATATAATAAGGTCCTGGTGACCCTATATAATACAGGTTTTACCACTAAACCTTTTGGGCACCAGCTCTCATTTATCCAGTTATTTTGTGTTAGATTTAAGGTTATCCAGTTAACTATGTGAGAGAAATAAATAAATGAAATAATATTCAAAACACATATATAGGTATAGCCGGAACAGCTAATTGGTTACCCCTCAGTAATATAACATTCATAACAAAACACCCAACAGTCATATACAGTCCGTGTGTTTAAGGTTTTAATTACAAATCGAATTATTCATATTCTTCAGTGCATATTTATAACGATGTGTATAAAACGATAAGTGTATAAAAATGCACTGAACTGCACTTAGTTGTATGTATGTGAATGAAAATAAATATAAATTTCTCTCAATGCGATAAAAAATTACGCAAGGCGTAGTAGCTATTATTTAATCTGTGACGCGGGGGTAACCAATGTATCTAATCTTTAAAGTAAAAGACGAAACGAAATTATTACAATGATTTTCTTAAGACAATGAATTAAAGGTACGAAATACTAAAAACTCTCCGTATCATAAAGTTCTGCGTAAGTGAGTTCCAAAGTCTACATTTATCTTGTTTCATAAATGTTTCTTGTTCTTCCGTCTATGGACTCGTCTTTCATCCCGGCCGAATCAAATCCCAAACAAAGTTATGTAGTCGAACACATCTTATCGGATTTAAGTTTCGGATATACAGGCGACGTTGCCAACATAGGAATTTTCAGATATTTTTAGCAACTTTCAGAATAGACTAATGCCTTTATTTCAGCAACAAACTCTTTAGCCTAAGTTTTTCCTTACATGTGCTACTATCATAATATGTTAAATATTTTGAACATAAGATACTGAAATGTCATCAAAGGTTTGTTCAAAGTCACGTGGCACGCTGGCGCTTGTAAACACATTATGGCAGCCAACACAAAGCCCTCGCCACGCGTCCTTCTCCTCCCGTGGATGTCGTAAAAACCAACTAAGGAGATGGGCAGCAGCATCTATCTGAGTACTTGACACCAATACTGGCGATCACCAATACGCCTGCCAAGCGTAGTGATTATGGGAAATCCCCCCATTGCATCCAGGGGAGGTCCAGCAGTGGACGTAAACAGGCTGATAAAGGACTTTTTGGATACCTCCTGGCAACACCAAACACAGATTTGATCTCAGCATGCAAAAGTTCCTTAGCTGTTTTCCTCTTGTATTTGCTTTTGACAATGTTCGCGATGCATTGTATTGAGACAGTGGGATTTAGTAACAGGGATTTAGGTAACAGCTGTTTGTATTCGTATAGAAATGGTATTGGGTTTACAATATAGCGTAGACTATGTTTGTATTTGCATACAATGTCACAATCTTTGGAACGATGAAGACATGCATGTCATTGTGGCAAAAACAAATCAAACCAAACGCAGGACATGCGTTTAGATGTGTAAGATAAAAAAGTTTTTTTTTAATAAATAACAATAACCGTCTTCTTTTAAAAAGCGCTGAATCAATTTCGATAAAATTTATATGGGACTACCTCACCTTCCAAGCAAAAGAAGAATCATCAAAATCATTTCCTAATGAGGGGTTTTCACGGCCGTTTCATATCATGCTTTCAGCGTTGAAAATAGATGGCGCTGCTCTGTTACGTAACTGTCAAGTGTCAAAATAAAGTTAAATGTCAACATCAACAACGTAGATATATTTTCGTTTCGTGATATTTATTTTTGCTTACTTCTAAAAACATCACGAAATCACTAGCGCACACTCAAGAAGCAGACACAAACAGAATATCATGACTAATAGCCACAGACTAGTTAGATAATAGCTTAGTACGCGTATACCACAGATAATACATTTAACAATCTTGGCATTTACAGTTGAGTCAGCGCCATCTATCGAACCAGTATGAACTACTTTTTTTTTTCTTATTGAATTTGAAAAGCCCTTATTAGCGGATTAATAGCGTAACAAACATACAAACAAAAATAAAATATACAGTCGAATTGAGCCCCTCCTCCTTTTTTTTGAAGTCGTTTGAAAATATAGACTCTACCGAATTTCTAATATTGTATAAATCAAACCACCGAATTATTGTCTTAAGATTAAGAAAAAAAATAGATTGACCATATTAGTATCTTTATTTACAGAAAGAATGACACAAGTACCTACATTTATATATTTTTTAATAGAAATGAAACAGTTGTGCTATTTTATAGACCCTTGCAAACGATCTATAAGCAGAAATAATGTAATATTACCATCATATTATTTTACCATCATATGATCGACCATAATATAATATTATTATGATTATATCATAACCAGCCATTACAGTTACATAGTAATAGCATTAATAAAAAAAATTGTGTCGAATTTTTAATTCTGGTTGAACTTAAAATTTCATTACTAATTTAAACATACCTACGTAGTGATGTGAACATGGTGTTTATTTCTGTATACTTTTAAGCAGATAAATGAAACTAATCAATAGTGCATCCTATCTAAATTATAACTGGCAGTCTGCTATTTAGCACAAAATTAGCTTCATTAATATTTAGCGACTGCATTGGTTCATTATCGTTTTGATTTGGCTGGCGAATACAATATTCAGAGGAAAATGCATTTATTGTCTGCATCAGAATTATGAAATTGCTTGGTCATGTTTGCTGAAACCTAGGAAAAATCATTGATGTGTATATATTGGAGGTCAAAATCAGTAAAAAAGAAGAAAAGAGTATAAAAAACATTAAAAGAAAAAAAGAAAAAGAAGAAACAGAGGAAATAAGTTGGTAGAAGTATGAGTTTATAGACGTTTAGACCAATAAACCAATAACCAATATTTATTTACAGCAAGAATAGTTTTTTGATAAAAACTGTTGCAAGTGGGTATCAGTGTCGTAGCTAAGGTTATGAGCGCCCAGGGCAAGATTTGTATTTTGCGCCCCACAAAATTTATTTTCTAGGAAGAGAAACAATTCAGTAACCTTAAAGTGTAATTTAACTTATACATTTAAGCATTTTAGCTGTGAAATTAGGCAACAGTTTAACAGAAGTTAACGGCGAGCAGAGCGAGCCGCGAAAATCAGTGGCTTTTAGGAGCAAGTAATTAAATAATTATTTTAATGTAATTTTTATTTCAATCCGATATCTTGCATAGTATGGGAGGTATTTTGATTTTTCTGAGTAACCCATTTCATTGCAGGCCAGTTTATATTCTAAAAATAATTTTAACGAGAATTAAGAAATAATAATACGTATACTTACTTACTTCGCAAAATGTAAAAATTACAAATATTATTTTGATGTTTACTGATACCTAAGTGAGAATCGAAATTGAAGAAGTTAACTTAACTGGAGTGAACATCAATCCCAAGACAGATTTTTCCTAGGACGAAGATGTTTTAAATTCATTCATAACTCAATAAGTTCTAAAGACTACCTACCACACGCATCTCAATTAAAGAGACAGTTTCTTATTCATCTCCAAAATGTACGGTAATAAGTGGAAACTTCAGCCTGAAATGTCCTTTGTGGAATTATAAAGTTGTTAATAAAATTGCCGGTGCAAGGCACGGGACGGCCACTTTGCACAATAACGGGGCTTTGCCAACATTGTGCATTTAAGTTTGTAAACGCAATCTTGTTATACTCGAGTAGGGACAAACTGTCAACAAATTATAATTAGAACTCCTTGTGAAAACATTATTCTATTCAGTTATATTATGAATAATAGATAGACAAGTGGAATGCGGATAAAATAACTCTTCATTTAAAAAACCGACTTCCGCCATTGTATTAGACTAAATATTTGGATGAAAAAAAAATGATGAAAGAACTATAGTGGTGAAAGGATTATGATACTTTTTGAATGCAAATGCTTGGTTAGTTGCTGAAAATATCAAAATCGCCATATGTATGCCTACAATATTTGAGGAGTTCCCTCAACTCCTCATGGATTCCATCATCAGAACTGGGTTCTGAAAAAAATGGGACCAATCTGGAAGTATATCTATTCAAATAAAAAAAGAATTTTCCAAATCGGTTCATAAACGCCGGAGATATGCGGAAAAAACATAAAAAAAAAAAAAAAAAATACAACTGAATTGAGAACCTCCTCCTTTATTGGGAAGTCGGTTAAAAATCAAGTGATATGCATAACCAATACGACATTTGAGAAGGAAAGAATATAGAATAGAATAGAAAATACTTTTGTAAAATGAATATTGAAAGAGCAAACAATATTTTATTAAAAAATTACGGGTCAAAGACATTCTAAAAATTCTATTAAATTTTTTATTTAATTTGATTGATTAATAATAAGAATCAAATTGTCAATAGTTTTTGAGTAGCATTAAACCAGCGTAAAAAAGAGTTCCCTCCTAAAAGTTTGCCGGTGATTGTACGTATCCAAGTTAAAAGTAAGTTGGCTAAGTACAGGTAAATTATGCACGATGCGCGCACGTTAGAGGCTTATAGTCTCCAAACTTGTCCCTTTTCTTGGTGCATAAGTAGGGATGAATTTACTTTAAAGTAACCAAGTGTCTGCCTGCTTTACATCCCAGATTCTTATTTCAACACATTGCTATTTTTATTTATGACGGATCTGGCATTTGTGTCCTATCTGATGTTCAGCGGTAACCTCAGCCGATTACAAATGCAATACTTCTTAGGTCGCGTCCATTTTTTGACGACCTCTGTGGTGCGGTGGGTGAAGATTCGCCTGCGACGCAGTTGGTTGCTGGTTCGATTCCCACCTCTGAACAAATATTTGTACGATCTGCAGATAATTGTTCAGGGTATTCTGGGTATTTTCTATGCATAATAAAAAAATATCTGTCTATGTAATGTATTGTATTAAGTATATCAGTTATCTAGTATAGGTACCCATAACACAAGCTCTGCTTAGCTTGGAGCTAGATAATGTTGTGTGAAATGTCCAGCACTTATCTATTTTTTATTTTATTTATTCTATCATTCAATTTAGATAGATTTGTTCAGGGTTTATGCAAAAGTCAGGGCTGTAAAACATGATGATGATGGCTTACGATAGCATAATAACGTAAGTAGCAGATGGTTCAATTAAAATTTAGTTCTTATTTATAATTCAGTTAGAATTTATTGGCAAGATAAGAAGCTGCCTTACTGGAGTTAATAAGACAGCTATGTGTATATCTATCAAAAGCTTCACACAGGCTACCAGTCTATAAATTATCTGCCGATGGCGAAAAGGGTCCTTATTTTGTTATACAAGTGCATACATACATACACGCCTTTTTCTCCGAAGGGGTAGGCAGAGCCTTAAAGGGCCTCTTTTCACTGTGGGTTGCACAGTCGCAGAAATATAGACGTGACAAGTGGTGAGCTCATCGCCGCCATTGCTTTCCATGACCATGGCACACTCCTAAATAAGGCAGAACAAATCTTGCAAAAGAAAATTGCCCAACAAGTCCGGGTATTATTTTGCTTCGTTTTTTATACTAACCCTAACTTAATTTTATATTATTTATGATGTTAATTTATCTTGGTATGATTTCACATCTAGCATAGAGGCTAATATTACATAATATACATTGCGAATATTTTGTCGGACACAAGCAATTCCCAAAAAAACAACCTCCATTCATTCAAAATTCAGTTTTCTTAAGCCACGTTTAGAAGCTTAGGAGAAATACCTTTCAGGTTCATCCAAGTGTGCCTTTTCCGTCAGGTGCGAGAAGTTATACGAAGAAATTGTGTAAAATACGTAATAAATTCTGTATCAAAGCAAGTTCACTGATGTGAACGGATTCAATCGGCCAAGTGAGACTTAATCGCACGGAACGGATCTGTGATTGAGAATAAGTACCTGACATATGTGAAACTAAGCTAAGTGTGAAGTGAAATGTTTTTATTGAAACTGTAACGTTCAAAAAAATACCCACTTCACCAACAAATAAACAGGTGTTTATACAACTGTTTAGCCTGACCAATTCTTTTTGACAGGTGTTTTCAAACATTATCTGTCACCTTGCCCAATGGTTACGGGTAAACGAACAAATAAACGGACTTGAACCTTAATAAATCAATAGTTTAAGGGATAATCATTTTTATATGCGCCGTAGATCGTCTGCAACCCATATTCAACAACTTGTTTTTAAAAAGAACGTACGTTATAGAATAGTTCTAACTATGTCATAAAAATACAAAAAAAAAGTTTATTTCAGTATCTTATAATAAATATATAAATATAATTATAAATATATAATAATAAACTTACATTCAGGGTTTGGAATCTCTTTTTAAGCAGATATATACTTGTGTTAGGAGATCCCGCTCTTCAAAAGCCATTTAAAAAGTAAAATAAATAATAGATAAACATTTTGTAAAAAGAAGAAAACAAAAAATAAAACAAAAAAATAAATTTAATTAAATAAATGTATACTTAAGTGTGAGGAAATATAATAAATAATAAATAAAATAATAAATCCTCCTGCTACCACAAGTATATTATTCCATTGGAGTTATTCCATAAAACTTTTAAGTAACTAAATTAAATATTAAATAAAAAATTACTATGAATAATATTTATTAAATAACTTACCAAAACACACTATATCGTGTGCCAAGGTGAGAATTAGCACCAGTTGTGTAACTGAAACAAAAAATATAAAAAAAGTTAATGATTGTGTTAGCGAAATAAAAATACTTCACGCTCAATACGATTTGTTTTGTTTTTTATTGTCAGAACGAAAAGTTTAGACAAAACTGTAATTGAGAGTTTTTTGAACGAATAAATTTTTGTTCCATTATAATAGCTATTATGTACTTTATCTTTCTGAATAGTAACTTTCCAAAAAGAAACAAAATGTTCTAAACTTAAAACTTGTTTTACCTCTCGCGATCATATTTATCGAAAAGTTGTGCGAGCCGCGCGTGCACCACCCCTACCGTCCAGTTCGCTACTGACGGAGAGTGCTACGAGCCTCTACGGAGCTACGGTAGATTTCTACTCGTTGGCTACGGATAGCTACGGCAACGGCTACGATAGTCTACTCGCAGAAAATTCGCAAAATAATTAACTACCTAACCATTTTGCATGTTAGGTTTAAAGAAAAATACACTGGACAGCAAATACACCGGGCCACCCGCTACTTTGGAACTCTGATTCGATTTTCTCAGAAAGTAGAAAACTTACAACTATCTAAGTTACATCTAAAGAAAGATAGTTTCATGATGATTAAAATGAATGGAAACGCATTGAGGTTATTCAATTTATAAGTGTTTATTATGGATTATACAAAAAAGAGTAGTTTTTCTGACGTATTAAATGTTAATCATAACATGAAAAAAAATGCTTTAAAACAAAGAAAAAACAATTAAAATTGGTTGATCAATATTTGGTATTTCCTCCCCTTGCTCGGATAACTGCCAGCATCCTAGAATTCATCGACCTCACGAGCCTGACGATGAAGTCTTGAGGAAGATTTGGTTAGATTTGAATTTACAACAATCTTTGATTGAGTTTTCCTGTTCAAAATGTAAAGAAGAATTTATAACATAACATAATAACAACCAACAGTCACATACATAGTTCTGACCCCACACTAAGATTTCCTGTGTCGTGGGTATAAGAAACTACGAGTACCATAGTACCACAACCAGAACAAATATTTGCAGATCATGCAACCATTTTGTCCCGCACCTCCTGCATCTCAGCCAGTTACTCGCCCACCGCGCCACCGAAATCATCAGATATGTACTTGTGTTTGTGATACGATCGAACTCAAAGCTTATAAAGGAGTAATAACATTTTGGCGGAGACTAAGATCCAGAGTCTCGAACACCGCGGCACCACAGTTAAGCAAGCCTTTCGATCTTCTTTAGGTTACATTTCGAGGAATGTGCCCAGGCACTACCCGATTGAGATCACGGTCAAACGAAGGTCTATAAAGGTTAAAAGAAAAAAACTAATACTACTATGCTTAAGAAGTAACTTCTAAAGGTACCTACCTAATTAATAAAATAACAGACACCAACCTGACTGCGTACTCCCCCCACACGAAGGGAGGTAGGAAGGGGGGGGGTGTAGCTACTCATAATAACCTGACAATACACGAACACCAACAAAGGCCAATGTATAAAATCAATCGCGCTGATTGGCTCATCAACAATAGCAACCTGAGTACAGTCAGAAGCATAAGTAGAAAAACAATCAATAGGAAAACCTACCTTTAGTTAAAAAATAGGTACCTAAGAACTAAATATTGCCAGCTCCATGTTTTTATCAACTTTTGTAGCTGACTGTACTGTCTGAGTACGAAAAGGACTTTCATCCCTTCAATAGACTCAATAGGTATGAAGAGGAGACAATTGGAAATTTTGATACTGGGTTTTTATTTGCCGTTTTTTACTCGCTCTATACATATATACCTACAATGCGTATTTCGCTGTTAGTGTCGTTGGAACAATAGTTTTTTTTTATTTGACACTGCTAGCTATGGTTTGTATACTTTATCTACAGTTCTGTGAGTACGCATAGATTTATGGTTATTAGAATAATAAGCAGGATAGCTAAAAGGATGAAGGAAGGATGTGTGTTTCACACAGACGAATATCTCAGAACATAACCCGAGTTTTTAAAACTTAAAAATATGTTTTTTGTAAACCAAGAAGCTTGTCAGTTTACCAGAAAAGATGTACAGCTACCTAGGTACTTAATAATATTATGTAAAAACCTGACTTCATACCAATTGTGGTGATTTTTCACGTATTTTTTATATTATCATTAATATAGTAATCAATAGTGTAATACGCTTGCCTAATTATTCTTTATGTAGGACTGAAATCTTTGAATAGGAAGATTAGATGCACCTTCTGGAAGTTTATTATAGAACCGTACAGAATTCCCCATAACTTACTTTCTATAACCGAAACTTTGGAATTATTTAGTTTGTGTTTATTTCTAGTGTTAAAATACCATGCACGTCACCCTTTTTCATAAAACTATCCAAGTGTTTATGTGTAGGTATGTAATAATTAATATTTTGTAGATATATGGTGATATTACTGTGAGAATATTGATTTATTTAAAAAGCTTCCTCAAGGACTCACACGATTTCATTTTATGAATGTTTACCAGCTCCTTCGTCTCGGCCCGAGACTACCCCGAGGCTCTCGGGTAAACCCATTTTATAATATTCTGGGTTCAAAACGTCTAGAATTCTTTATTAGGCTTAGATGTCTTTGTTGGTTTTAAAAATGTCTAGATTCATTTAAAATTCCACTTTACTATTAAATTATTTAAAACATTTTATGAAATGAGCAACAAAACGTCGTCTCAGAAATCTTTTCACGATACAACATTGAGCTTAAAGATTTTTTTATCTAAGAGACGGAAGAACAACTGTAGGATGGGTATGATCAAGGTTATTGTTTATTGATCATTCATTATTCAGAGCTATTTAAAGGTAAAAAAAAAATACAATGAGTGGTCTTATCGCTTAGAAGCGATTTCTTCCAGATAAACTTTGGATGAATGGACAAACCGAGATAGTGCTCGATGGTGCACTCACGATTGTATGACCTCTTAAGTATGAAACATGTAAAATGATCAACGAGAATAATGCGAAGTGACCTTCTAATGTAATGATCCTCAAGATCCCTATTTATAATCCACAATATGGAGGCGGACGTTGATACTTGCGACAGTATTTTACTTTTCAGCCTTTTTAATTTGTTTCTGCACCATGATGGTCTTTATCAGCCGTACGGCCGTACCATTTTACATTGTACAGTTTGCGCCACGAGTCATGGTACGGTTTCTTTTTTTTTTATAATACTTGGCTATCAAGCTAGCGTACAGCCCTTCAGTTGGAAAGTAGTTACCGTAGCCTATGGACGCCTGCAACACCAGCGGTATCACACGCGCGCTGCCAACCCTGAGACGTAAAGATGAAAAGTCTCATTATGTGCCTGTAATTTCACCGGCACCCGTACCCTTCAAACCGAAACGCAGCAATGCGAGCACTACTGCTTGGCGGCAGAAATAGGTACGGTGTTAGTACTTCCCCGGACGAACTCTTTCACAGGAAGTTCTACTACTAACAAAACACGATATCACGTATCATCATGACACATGATTGGTGCGTGTCAGTCAAACGGCTTCGACCATAACATTGGTTACTCGCGGGCACAAGATTCTCCACTATTCCAAATTCCAAATTTCGCGACGGCAACTAGGTAAAAGATTTTTGATATTTGATCTTACGCTATAGTTTGGTCTACACCTTGCTGAAATTTTTACCCCCCAGAGAAAATTTCACGATGCACGTCTGCACTAAAATTGCTGGGTAGAGACGAAATAATTTAGAAGATGGGACATAACTGAACCGAAGTTGGGCTTAAGTTTCTTTAAGCGTCCGTTTGTGGTTCGTAACGGATTCGCATTTTCGGGAGCGGAGGGGGAACGGACGTAGCGAACTGCAGTAGATTACTGGCAAGCAAATGTAGGTATTGTGGTTGAAAAGTTGCAAAGTGCATGATCGATACTCTTCTAGTAGGACGCACCAGCGCGTCCTTGTCATTTTGCGTGAAAACAAACAATAGGTAATTCTAACAAAATTGTGGATAGCTGTTACTTATGTTTTTAAGTAGGTAAGTACCGATTGGTTTTTGGTTTTTAACTCAGTAGTAGAGGTACTTAAACGAGTTTTGATAGTTTTCGAAACTATTTCCTTCCAAACATTTACTAACAGCGTCCTTAGTTTTCTTCTCGTTTTCGCTCGGGGCGCTGCAAGTAAATGTATGGAAGAAAACGAAACTTCAATAGAGTTTCGAAAACTATAAAAACTCGTTCTAAGCCTAAGCCGTGGTTATTACGTATTCTATGCCCCAGGTTCCAATCTAGATTTGAACTTTTTATATCTATTTTTAAAATAATAACTTTTCATTGAAAAAACTGACTTCCGCCATTGTATTCGACTAAATAATTGAATGAAAAAAAAAATTATGAAAGAACCATAGTGGTGAAAGGATTATGATACTTTCTGAATGCAAATGCTTGGTTTGTTGCTGAAAATATCAAAATCGCCATACGTAACTATGCCTACAATATTTGAGGAGTTCCCTCAATTCCTCATGGATTCCATCATCAGAACTGGATTCTGAAAAAATGGGACCAAACTGGAAGTAAGTATATCTATCCAAATAAAAAAAGAATTTTTCAAATCGCTTCATAAACGCCGGAGCTATGAGGTAAAAACATAAAAAAATAATACAACCGAATTGAGAACCTCCTCCTTTTTGTGAAGTCGGTTAAAAATACCTAGATTTGAATAAAATGTTTATGACTTTGACTTTAGACCTACGTTTTCATAACAGAGCTAGGTCATCCACACCTCACAACTTCCATAAGTAGGTGAAAATAGATAGTTTTGAGAATGGAGACGTGAAGAACCACCATGGCATAGGTCAACAGCACAACAAGTGTTCAAGACATCTACCTACCTTATTTTTTTTAAGTATTTTACATGAAAGGAATCTCACTACGCGGAGTAGCATACTTAAATCCTTTCACAACACTGGTTCTGTTTGCCTACGCAACGGTCTAAATCAATAGGAAAATACAAGTTGTACCTAAGTGATTAAATTCTAGATTGGACATTCAATATCCCGATTAGTACCTAAACCCGTTTAATTTTTGCAAAGCCAATAAAGAGGGTGTTATAGCCCCCCAAACTCCCCCCAACGGGAGGGGGAGGTGGTATTTCTATTACTTTGATGTTAATAGCTAACGTGCATTTTGCATTGCCTCCATTTCGTGATTGGCTTTTTAAGTGTCCACTGCACCAGTATTGCTATTTTTTTTAGTGCAATGATATCTAAGTAGGTAGGATACTTACCTACTTATTGCATTTCTTTATTTGTTTAAAGATTTTCAGCGATTCCGCTTGTTATAGAGTTCCGTGCCTCAATAGGAACCAACGGAACCATCATAGGATCCCTCGGGTCTGTGTCTGCCTGTCTGTCACAGCCTATTTTCTCAGAATCTACCGGACTAAATAAGATGGAATTTGGTACCTACATGTAAAGAGATAAGTGACCCAATCACTGATGTATAGCGTAGGTAGGTAAAAAAATACCTAATTCTGATTTCGTTGGTTAATTTAGGGAGCAAATTAGAAAAAAAAACTTGTGCAAATGTCAATCATGTGACCTTAGACTTACTTATAAGTAATATACTACTGTACTGTGTGTACTTAGTAGTAGTATATATTACTTTATTATATGGTACTTCCTATATACATCAATGCATGTATGTGACACAACCCATCAAACGAAAGAGCTCGCTAAGAGATACACTAAATGATTTTTTTATAATTTTAAAATGCTTACAGATAGAGAAAATATGGTTAAATTGACCATTCCGTCAGTCCATTCCATTTCCTCTACCTATTTCTGAAACTACTACGCCAAAAATGTTTAAAAATATTGAATATTGAACATAATAACGCATAGTTTACAGGAAAACCTAATTGAAAATCCTAAGGCATAAGGGAAACGGAAAGTACTCGTAATGAGAATACTTAGCGATTCTGTGCACCATTCTCTAAATTTAAACTGCGCTAAAATTATCAGGTCCCTTTTGTTTCAGTCTATAGACAGAGAGAGAGAGAGAGATATAGGTTCACAGAATCGCTACCAATGTGTAGGTAAATGTATAGGATTATGTTGATTGAATAAAAGTTAATTGGGTCTACCCAGTGGTAGTGGTTACTATATGGTAGCCTACTTGCACGGAACCTTCTCCACGCGAGTCCGACTCGCACTTACTTGACTATTTTTTATTTTAATACTTATACACTAAAATGAAGAAACCAGCTGACCCACTCGGGTACCTAGGTACCTAGGTACCTAAGTACTTACCTACCTACCTAGTGTAGAAGGTATACTTAGGTAGGTAGGTGCCTACACCTATCTTCTTTCTTCCTACACGCATTCAAGATGAATGGTATGAATATAAATGAGTACCTACCAAATTAAAACAAAGGGTTATCTTTATTTCTCAAAGTTAAATGAAGCCGGTCATATTATCCGTAAAAGTCACTATTTCCAGGGTTTATGAATTTATCACATTTTACATTATTCCTCCAAGCCAAGATCTATCATGACTCGGACACTGGCAGAAAATTGTGTGACAGCTAGCCACAGTAACAGCCTCAGAATAAAGACTAACACTTTATTCTGAGGTAACAGTCAGCCACGGAAGAATGAATGTCAATGGAAGTAAGATTTAAAGCAAGCGTTTTTTAATTGTATCCGTCTCATTCTTATAAATGAATGTTTTAATGTGTTGGAATGAGAAAAGCATTTAGAAATCTGTTCTTATTTTATTTGCATCGTACCAGGTACTTGGGTCCATTTATGACGTCATGTTACCACTATTAAAACATTACATCAAATTGAAGAGGTCCAGCTAAATAGCTAAATCACCTTGTGATTTAGGACATCTTCGTGTATTCGGGTTATGTTTACATGTGAACGACGTTTTGACAGGAGTGAAAAATTATAAAATTTTGTTGTAATACTGCGACTTACAATTAAAATTACCATAAAAAGGCAAGCAAACTAACAAAAAATGGCATGTGCAGTGCCGGGATGTAAATCCCATTCCTCGACGAGACAAAACAATGATGTGAATATAAGTTTCCACCGGCAGGTAAGTTATTTTGTTAAGGTAGGTAATTGTAGATTAGGGGTTTAGGGGTCAGGGTTGTATGTGTTTGGGGGCTATTTGTATACCAAAGTACCATCATATAATCCTGTTTTATAAGGATTCCTAGTCATTTTTATGCAAAAAATACAAATAGTATTGGTTATTATAGTGTTGTACCAATGCACCTGATACGATCAACTATCGATAGATTTTACGCATATAAACCACGCGGCTATCAAAATGGGGTGGAACCTTGTCAAAGTAAATATTTTAATCTTATCGTTGCGTTTTTCTTACAAGAGTATTTCTTTCAATACTATCCTCAAGATATTATTTATAAAAAAAAATGACTAGAGGCTATTAATAAACCAGATTGGATCCTTAAAGATAGACGAATCTGTACCACACATTTTATTCCAGAATACTTTGTAAAAAAAATTGATGATATGAAATGGCGGAGATTAGAGCCTGATGCAGTACCCACGCTCTTCTTACCACTAAGTCAACAATCCAGTCATCAAGTCAAAGTAAGATCCTACTCTAACGTTAGTTTTCAAGTTAGAATAAGTATATTTTTGTCTAATGTAATGCAGGTTTATTTATAGTAACATAACATAGCGCCCAATAGTCATATACGTTGTCCTGATCCCACACTAGGATTCCCTGTGTCGTGTTTATCAGGAACTACGAGTACCATGGTACCATAACACCCAGATCCGGAACAAATATTTGCAGATCATACAAATATTTGTCCCATAGCGGGAATTAAACCCGCAACCTCTTGCTTCTCAGCCGGTTACTCGCCCGCCGCGCCATAGTAGTTGTATATATCTGCTTAAATTGTTTATAAATGTCTAAACAAGACTCGCTCGTCACATCTTTGCTACTCACTCACTTGACCATCAGTCGACTCAGCTTGAGTTTTTGAGTTCTGAACGTTCATCTATACAGAAAACATCTTCATCTTACTTTACGGCATCCACGGGAACAGAAGGAGGGGTCTATTTTAGGCCGGACACACCACGGCAGTTATGTGTACCTATCTAGTAAGCTACTGTAAATAAAAAATAGTGTGTTTAATTATTATGGTTTTATTTGACACCTGCCTCGCGTATGTGCAAATTTTGTATTTTGAATATAGTACCTAGGTACTATATTCAAAATACAAACAACAGTAACAAGAAACCGGCCCTAGGGCCGGTTTCTTGTTACTGTTGGAAACCATCAACGATGAAATTAACTATTTAATCATCATCATAGTCAATTATTTTATCGACAAAAAATATTTACCTACGATGATGATTATGTTCCCTTCACTAGGGAAAACTTAAATTGCCTATGACAAATATATAGCGGTACGGAAAGGAAAACAGACTGTTCTATGACAATACATTTGTCTATCTCTAACATAGTGCCTTCTAGTATAGGTGTAAGAAGCAACACACTATAAACATCAGCAGCTATTTTAGTTGTACTTCCATTGGATTTCTTCTTCCATGCAGTCAGCAGAATCCACAGATGCCATAAATAAACTAAGAAAAGAGGTGAAGAGAAGTGAAGTAATGTAAATAAATAATTTGATTAAATCTTATTACCTATCTTGAAAAGTAGGTGAAGAACCAAGAAGCTACTTTTAATAATTTATTCCTCCAACTAAGCTTCATTTAATTAGGTACTTGACTAACTATTACTATATTACTGTTATATTATACATTACATACTTTGTTTGTGCTATTGTCGGTTCGTTCGGTGCATTTTGTACTTAGTGCCAAAGTTCAACTGGGTGTCCTAGTTATTCTAAATAATAAAAATGTTAGTACAAGAACAGTTGGTATCTGATGAGCAGTTGAAGGAATATTATCCAGAGCTACCGGCAGGACCTCTGGATAGATACAGGAAGCAGGCCTCATTTGACTGGCGGCGAATGAAACTTGCTTACGAAAATTTTAATACCATCAAAGTGAAAGTGAGTAACTTTTTTATATTATTTTAACGAGAAGCTGCTAAAGCATTGTATTCTACCTGTTATTCTCCTGGTTAGAAGGTATCAATCATCCCAATATGAAATCTATAGGGGAGGCCTATATCCACTAGTTGACTTCTCTATGCTGATAATGAATTAGCCCAAGAAATGGAAGGTAATGGTGAAGCCCTTTCCCATGTTATTAGACTAATATTATGATGCCTCTCGTAAGCTAACATGCCAATTAGTAAAAACTATTATTATTAGGCAGTACGAATAACCTGCCTGAGCTTGAAATTATTTGTATATACATAACATAATAACACCTTACAGTCGCATACATATCCCAAACGCATAATGGACCATCCATAGAGTTCGAATGCGGAAAAGGGAGTTCTTTAACATTAACATATCCCAAACTAGGACTCCCTGTGTAGTTGGTATCAGGAACTACGAGTACCATGGTACCATAACACCCAAACCTGTAACAAATATTTGCAGATCATACAAACATTTGTCATGCAGCGGGAATCAAACCCGCAACCTATTGCATCTCAGCCAGCTACTTGCCTGCCGCCCCACAGAGGTTCTCATATAACTTTATCCTATTGATAACCTAATTCTAGTATCCTCTAAAACTTGGTGTTTTGATTTTTAGCATGATATCTGGACATTTATGGAGAATCATCCACTGTTCCAACACACAGAGGCCACCCGATCATTGGACAGTGAGAGACATATTACGACACAGCGCATGTATGCCATGTTTAATGAAAACTTCATACCCATGGAGAAGGTACAGTAGAATGAAATGTCATATAAATTAGTTTGGCCAATTTGAAGTACTATTTTTACATGACATCATTTTATAAAATACAAATACAAATATTTATTTGTTCGAACCACAGGTAGGTACAGTTTAATACAGATGTTATATAATTTATAGATTCACCATGTTTCGCCTTCATTCAGGCATACAAATTTAAAAAAGTAATAGTATTATTAATTATAATTTTTGCAAAAATTTAACAAACAAAATGCATGCACTACAATTTTTATCATTAAACAGGAGATCAAAATATATTGCGAACCAAAATTAAAAATTACCTAATCCTATCGTTATTACCTACCAAATAGCAAATGTCAAATTAAATTTTACAAATTCTCCGAAAGGTATTCATTAATTGAGTAATATGCTTTATTTGTCAAAATATTATTTACTTTATTTTTAAATATATGAAATAACTTTGATTGGAGATGTTCCATCTGAAGGTGAAACCTTGGTAGTAATTTTCAGGACATAACACATACTTGACTTAAACTCATGGCAAATTGAAAGAGACGAGGACTTATCCCTAAAGTAGTATTTTTGAACGCCCAGTGCGACTTAAGGAGATTAAATAATGAGATGCAAAAAATAGTGTAGATAGAACAATATACTAATAATAGTTGTAACCAAGCAGAATTTTGAAAAAAAGGTGGTTTTGCAATAATAATCGCACAAATGACCACCTTAAAAACGCTTTGGCATTCAAATGCTCTTAATTTTGAACAGCAACTTGTTGTTTCTTTTTTTTGTTGTAATTTTTTTTACAAATAAAATATTCTTGTATTTTAAATTTCTATCTGCATATTTTTATCTATGATTTCTATATTTCGATTAATTAAAAAAAACCTTCAAAATGAGTATAATCTGAAGTGCAAACCAGTTTCACCGTCAAATATGCCATGCGATTTTCAACTTCAAGCAAAGCTGTTTGTTTTTTTTTTAGAATTTTGGATGTTTGTATCTTAGGATCATATTGCACCTTAATACAAATAATGTGTAAGTATTAAAAACCTGCATAAGAATTATCACATTGTATTATCTTTGGCATAACTTGGTCATAAATATCTACCTAGGTTTTATTGTTCAGTGTGATAAATCATGAGATATCAAAATTGTAGGTAAGGCATTTTGAAGGCACACACACACACTAAAGCGTAGAAGAGTACACCGTAGTACATTTTTTAATTAATTTATTTATTTATTATAAGGAAAACCAACAGCTAAAATTATTTTACTTAGGTAACTAACAATATGATCAGAGAGCCAATTACAGGTTTTCACTGATAGATATTTGATCAGAATATCCATCAATGACTATAAATAAATGTGTGCAATGTATGTTGTGGTGTGTCCAGTCATAGAATAGACCCCTCCGTCTCTTCCCGTGGATGACGTAAAAGCCGACTAAGGGTTAACACCACGGGATGAGCAGTAGCATCCACCTGAGTACTCAACACCAATATAGCGATCACCAATCCGCCTGCCTAGCGTGGTGATTATCTAAATCCACCCATTAAATTCTAAGCCTTATTTAAAATTGTCATACAAATGTAATCATTTAAACTAAATGTATGTATGATTCAATTATAGAGTCTAGATTAGTTGTTAGTCTTTGTATGTAAACGTATGGTAATGAAATGTGAGGGCATAAGTTCAATGAAATATTTCAACTAAGGATGTAAAAAAAAACTGTATCGCATTGAACTTAACACAAATAAAATCTTCCTTAGGTCAGTACCTAGTATAAAGTTAATCTAAATTTTGTTTTTGTATAATAATAGGTACTCTATGAAGGAGGTCTTGAAGAACCTACCCATGCAATCTTCAATAATGAAGACTGTGTACTTAACTTCCAGATAGCAGAGGACCCTATGATCTTCCAAGCGGAGAACGAAGCCATGTTCATGTTTGACAGCTCGCTAGCTGTCAAAGTGTCACTGACCTTCCGTATGTTCAGTAACGTGATCCAGGGCAGTGGACGCAGCCACCATTACCATCTTGTGGAAGATGCAGCTAAAGCGAAGATAGGTAAATTTAATAAAGTGCTGTATCTATACATCTGTGACTTAAATTGTTCTCTGCAATCACCCTTCCAACCGTGGTAATTAAAGAAAGAAAGAAAAATATTTAATTTGCGTTTCAGATACTTACTGACTAAACATCTACATAAATAATTAAAAGCAAAATGGGTCACCACTCAGCATGTGCTACAGTAGCAATGAAGCTGCTGTAGCGCTGGTTTTTTGTGGTGCCGTGCGATATATAATATAAAAGTAAATCCCTTTATTGTATTCAATGAAGAAGGCCTCGTCCAGCAATAGATGTCTTACAGCTCAAACCGATGATTATATAAACTGAGCACAGACACAAAAACGACAAATGTGTGGTGAGTGTGAAGGGCTATAAATAAAACAAATATTTTGTTAAATATTATTTTTTTAGTGTAAGCCACTTTTATGGATAAAAAACGGATTCAGCCGATAAAAGGCGTAGGTGTGGACTCGAGTCCTGTTGTATTAGAATTTTCGGGTCATATTCAAAATATGTTTCGTTCTTTTAATAGGTGGATGCTTCGCACTGACTGAAGTAGCTCATGGATCTAACGCGAAGGGAATGCGAACTACCGCCACGTATTTACCAGAGAGTAAGCAATTCCTGCTGCATTCACCGGATTTCGAGGCGGCTAAGTTCTGGGTTGGCTCCTTAGGTGAGTTTGTATCATGTAGCATGATAATTTAAGTATTTGTACATATAAATTGAACCTACAAAAAGAAAACAAAAGTTGCGAAAGTTTGTGATTATGTTTGTTATTTCTGCACGCTCAAACGGCTGAACGGAAATGCTTCCAGCTAAAAACACATTGTTAAAGATGAAACGCAAAGACCTACGGATGATGGTGGGCATCATCACGGGACACTGTGATCTCAACCACCATCTGCTGAAGACAGGGGTACGGACAGTGGGCTATGTCGTGGCTGTCTTCAGGACGAGGAGACAGTGGAGCATGTTATATTGTACTGCACAGCCACAAATGAAGCCAGGAAAAAAACCGGACTCCAGGAGCTGATAGAGTCCTGTTTAACTTCATCCGTTACTCATTCGGGGAGACTGGAACAGTGCTGCCATCAACCCAGGGTCCTTCTCCGTTATTTTAAGGAGTTGGGCTGGCTGGGGTAGGGTTAGCAGGGGGACAATGCACAATACACCCCAATGCGGGAAGTCAGTGCAGATCTTATCTCCCCCATTTTCAATTAGAATTAGAATTAGACGGCTGAACGGATTTGAGTGAAATTTTTAATGGACCTTATATCCTGAATAGGCTACTTTTCATCATCATCATAATCAATTATCATCATTGTTCACGCTGGTGAAACCGCGGGGCACAGCTAGTAATGTATAAAATTGTGGCGTGACTGACTGACTGACTGACTGACATCAACACACAGCCTAACAATCCTAGAGACTTGAAATTTGAAGGGAACGTTCCTTTTGTGGTCTAGGGTTGCAACCAAGGTAGAAATTTCCAAAATTCACCTCCATGCAAATTTTTTTTTCGACACATTCCCGCAGTAGAAAAACCGCCCGTATAGCATAGCTCTATCAAAATGTATTATCTTTTTAGGTAAATGCGCGACACACGCCATAGTTTACGCTATGCTGATCTCCAAAGGCAAGAACCACGGCCTGCATTCATTCGTGGTGCCTATCCGTGATCCAAAGACCTTGCAGCCGTACCCCGGCGTCGTAGTAGGAGATTTAGGGGAGAAGATCGGACTCAACGGAGTCGATAATGGGTAAGGATTAACCCATAACACATAAAACAAGCGTAGCGAGTGCTGTCTTGCCTATTTTTGCTGATGCTTTTTATTTACTTTTACCTACCTTCTTAAGGTGTTTAAGTTCTCATTTATTATGTATCAGCAACTCCTTACTCCGAGGCACCACACAGGCGCTTCTCACCTAGTGGTAAGACGGACCATGTATGTAAGCCAAGCCGTGTTTGTTGCCTGATTCTTCTAGGCTTGGTCGCGTTGGAACAGGAGTAATTTTAGTTTATAAGACGATTCAAAATGATCGTTGTGATTTCAATGAATAAAATTCTTTTTATTTGATTTGATTTATGTTAAAATTGTTTTTCAGATTTGTAATGTTCAATAACTACCACCTATTCAAAGAGGCGGCTTTAGACAAGTTGGGAGGCGTCGATGAGAACGGAGACTACAAGACGCCCTTCCGAGACCCCAGCAAGAGGTTTGGCGCTTCTCTGGGAGTCTTATCAGGTAGAGAAGAAAAAAAAATAAGCCATACATAGATATATACCCAGAACGATTAGGCAGAGCCTCAAAAAGCCTCTTGTCACTGTGTGTCACACAATTGTAGGAATATAGATGACTAGTGGTGAGCTCACCGCCGCCGTTGCTTTGCAACGCCTAACTCGGCTAACATTTTTCTGCGACCTTTGTAATGTCTGGTCCATCGAAAGGCCTTTGTAAACTGCGTCGCCCGGTTCGTGATCGCCACTCGAGAACCTTTATTCCCCAACGGTTGTTGGTTCTGCGATCTATATGGCCTGCCCATTGCCACTAACTTGCTAGTTCTGAGAGATATGTTGTTGATCCTTGTTCATCTCATTTAGGATTATTAAAACAGTTTTATTGTAAAGTATTCATTATTTTGTAGGTGGTAGAGTCCATATCATGTCGATATCGACTCACTACATCTTGAAGGCAATGGTGATTGCCATCAGATATTCAGCTGTGAGGAAACAATTCGGCCCTGAACATTCCACCGAGGAGACGCCGGTATTGGAGTATCAACAGCAGGTTAGTTACGGTCAGCGGTGGATGGAGGCGGCTCTAGACCGTTGTGGTATTCTATGTCAGTGCGGGCCAAGCGCCAAATTGTTCCTGTTTTCTGTTAAATAAATATCGTTATCCAATTCAAATAGATTTACGGACTGATGATGGCTTGATGGACCGATCGTGTAACGATCGCAGGATGTCGGTGGATGGAGATGGACACATGAATGTCCCCTACAAAAGTGAAGTTTACAATTTTTTTGGGTTCCTTACCCGAAGGGTAAAACGGACCCTATTACTAAGGCTCCGCTGTCCATCCGTCTGTCACCAGGCTGTATCTCATGACCCGTGACAGTTAGACAGTAGAAAATTTCACAGATGATGTATTTCTGTTGCCGCTATAACAACAAATAATAAAACAAATAATTAAGTGGGCTCCCATACAACAAACGTGATTTTTTTGCCGTTTTTATAGATAATGGGTTCCGTACCTTCGTGCACGAGACCGAATCACACTTGGCCGGTTATTTTTAAAGAAATATTTGTTTTTGTTTCAGCAAATAAGACTGATGCCGTATTTAGCGGCGACCTACGCGATGAAATTGTTCTCCGTGTGGATGTCAAAAGTGCACATTAACATTACTATACAGAATATTTTGGGTAAGTGACGCACAGATGGTATCAAATGTAAACGTACCTATGTATTTCTAGGCCCATAAAAGCTTTTTGAGTGTATAAAAACAAATGTTGAGTTGATTTTTGAATAAAATAATTTAAAAAAAGAAGTAAAATAATAATAAATTTATTCCAGGATAAAATGAGTAATAAATTATACCTAAAACATTAAGGCCATAGAAATATATACCTTATAGTATTTATAGCTAAAAAACTTATTTATACAAAAAAAAGTTACCTGTATTTAATTTAGTTTTTTTGTTTTTAATTTAGTGTTCTGTATGCTTACCTATTTTCCCTTTTGTCAAATCCGTCACTTTGTAGCAAATAAATTTATCTTAAGTGTAAGTTCTACTGCTTAACCTCTTTTAAATATGATAATGTGGATTGCAGCATTCGAAATGAGATAGGGAGATTGAAGGTCAAGAACCTATCCTACTAATAACCATCATCAGCCTGTAGAAGTCCACTACTGCAGGGCGATTCTAAAACGTCAGAAACGTTAGCAATTTTCTCTAGTAAAACACAGTAATATACAATATTTATTGTTTTTTACTATGTTTTACTAGAGAAAATTGCTTTAGTTACTTACCACATCGAAATGAAAAACTAACGAAACGTTTCAGACGTTTTAGAATCGCCCTGCTGGTGGCCTTCCTCCTAGAACCCTACTGACTACCTCCGTGGCGTAATTGTGGTGGTAATTTTTTCTCTAAATGCTCAACGTAACGTCAGCAGGAGAATAGTAAAGTGATACTAAGCCACGATCATTTAAATTGTACCCTTTAATTTGTTTTTGACAGGTGTGGATGATAACGCAGCGGCCCGTGGTATTGAGGTTCACGCGTTGTCGTCAGCTGTCAAACCACTCTTCGGCTGGACCTCTCGTGACGCCATACAGAACTGCCGGGAGTCCTGTGGCGGGCATGGCTACTTGAAAGGTATGATGACATGCGGCATTAAGACTCGGTCGCTAACTATTGGCCTCAAAGCCGCACTACTGGTTATAGAGAGAGCTATGCTCGGAATTTCACTTAAAAGGTATGATGATATGCAACACTCAAACTCGGTCGCTAACTATTGGCCTCAAAGCCGCACTACTGGTTATAGAGAGAGCTATGCTCGGAATTTCACTTAAAAGGTATGATGGTATGCATCACTCAAACTCGGTCGCTAACTAGTGGCCTCAAAGCCGCACTACTGGTTATAGAGAGAGCTATGCTCGGAATTTCACTTAAAAGGTATGATGGTATGCAGCACTCAAACTCGGTCGCTAACTATTGGCCTCAAAGCCGCACTACTGGTTATAGAGAGAGCTATGCTCGGAATTTCACTTAAAAGGTATGATGGTATGCAGCACTCAAACTCGGTCGCTAACTAGTGGCCTCAAAGCCGCACTACTGGTTATAGAGAGAGCTATGCTCGGAATTTCACTTGTAAGGTATGATGATTTGATGACCTCGGTGACGCGGTGGGTGAATAGCCGGCTGAGACGCAAGAGGTGCGGGGGTTCGATTGCCGCTACGGGACAAATGTTTGCGTTATCTGCAAATATTTGTTCCGGGTCTGGGTGTTATGGTACCATAGTACTCGTAGTTGCTGATACCGCAACAACACAGGGAATCCTAGTGTATGTGACTGTTGGGTGTTATGTTATTCTCATGTGATGACATACGGCACTGAGACGTGGCTTGACTGCCGGCCTCATAATCAACCAAGTCGCACAACTGGCTATGGAGAGATGGTATGCTTGTATTGTATTTGTTATATTTTGGTTCCAGCCGCGGGCCTGGGTGATCTCAGGAACGACAACGATGCTAACTGCACATACGAGGGGGAGAACAGCCTACTCCTCCAGCAGACCAGCAACTGGCTGCTGAACGTGTGGCCCCGGAGACACACCCTCACCGACCAGGATTCCCCCCTCGGTTCCTTACAGTTCCTGCGAGACGCTGACCGAGTGGTCATGGAAAAGTGTCCGTGGGTGACCGTGGACGATTTGTTAGAGCCTAAAAGTAAGTTTTAAAGGCAATAATAATAATAATAATAATAAATGCTATTTTTAAATGTTGTGTGCATTTCACACAACATTATCTAGCCCCAAGCTAAGCAGAGCTTGTGTTATGGGTACTAGATAACTGATATACTTAATACAATACATTACATAAATAGATATTTTTTATTATACATAGAAAATATCCAGAACACCCTGAACAAATATCTGCAGATCGTACAAATTTTTTTTTTTTTTTTTTTTTTTTTTTATTTTTTTTTTTTTTTATTGAGGAACAGCAAAAATATAGAATTATGTGTACAGTTTGAAACGATGATGCCTGTAGAAGTATGAAAACTGTGTTACAGACACCAACGCCCTCCTCCTTTAAAGCAACAAAGTTCCAACCAGGTAAAAGGTACCTATACAAAAACTAATCTAAAAATAAAAGTTTTGTTCCCACAGATCAGAAGGATCTGAGAGTGTGTGTGTGTGTGTGTGTAGTGTGTGTGTGCGTGTGTGTAGTGTAGTGTGTGTGTGTGTGCGTGTGTGAAAATATTTGATCCGAGGCAGGAATCGAACCCGCAATCAGTGTGTTAAAAATTACTTGAAACGAGGAAAAGACTGTGAAATATGCCGGCGAGCAAAGCAAGCTGAGTGAAAGCAGCGAAATGCGTAAAAAACTTAGTAAACGATATGAGCAAGAGAAGTGAGCCTCACGAATTCGACTCAAAAACAAGGAACGTTACTGGCGAGCGAAGCGGGCCGCTCCAACTCGGTTTGTTGTGGAACCCCCCATTAAATATTGTTACTTGTTCCAGATCTAATCCACATGTACAAGTGGTTAACGGCGTCCGTGCTCAAGATGACATATGAGAAAGTCTCGCGTCTCCGCGCCGAGGGGAGAGACGTCTTCCAAGCTAAGAATGACTCACAGTCATACAATGCGGTCACACTGTCCATTGTGTATGGAGAGGTAAGCCATGAGCATCATTATATTTGTAAACTCTGGTCCATCTAGGAACCACTTTGAACGAATATACTCCCTGGTCCACCTAAGAACCACTGGAATCAAATATTTTCCATGTGCCACCTAGGAACCACTCTGAACAAAATTATTCCCCATGGGCCACCTAGGAACCACTGGGAACAAAATATATTCCCCGTGGTCCATCTAAGATCCACTGGAAAAAAATATTGCTCATGGTCCACCTAAGAACCACTGGAAACAAATATTTTCCATGTGCCACCTAGGAACCACTCGGAACAAATATTCCCCGTGGTCCACCTAGGATCCACTGGAAATAAATCTTCCCATGGGCCACCTAGGAAACACTGGGAACAAAATGATTCTCATGGTCCACCTAGGAATCACTGGGAACAAATAAATAAATACATTTTCGACATTTTCACACAACATTATCTAGCCCCAAGCTAAGCAGAATAACAAATAACCCCGTGGTCCATCTAAGATCCACTGGAAAAAATTATTGCCCATGGTCCACCTAGAATCCACTGGAAACGAATATTCCCCGTGTTCACCTAGCAACCACTGGGAACAAATATTGCCTGTGGTCCACCTAGGAACCGCTGGGAACAAATATTCCCCGTGCTCCACCTAGGAACCACTGGGAAGATCCTTTTTACCAAAGTATAAAAATGCCAAATACCAAAATTATATTATTGTGTTCCAGAACTATGTACTAAACCATTTCTACAAGACAGCTACAGAGTTTGAAGACGTGGCGTGTAGACAAGTGTTGCTCAAATTGGTTTCGCTCTACGGCGCCTTCTTATTGGAGAAACATTTGGCGACTTTGTACATTGTAAGTTAAGTTATTCATTGAAAGGATAAAAAAGGAATGGACGAAGATGTGTGCCATACCAAGTACACTGAGCATAACGAATGGACGGTTGGACTCATTCGGTAGCATGGTTTAACTTTAATTATTTATTTCACAACAATATCCACAGCTCTTAGAAAAAAAAAAAAAAACAATGTTCCAAACCGACAGCGGGACAAATGTTTGTGTGATCTGCAAATATTTGTTCCTGCTCTGGGTGTTATGGTACTCGTAGTTCCTGACACCCACTACACAGGGAATTCTAGTGTGGGATCATGACTACGTATGTGACTGTTGGGTTTAAAAAACCGACTTCCGCCATTGTATTCGACTAAATATTTGGATGAAAAAAAAATGATGAAAGAACCATAGTGGTGAAAGGATTATGATACTTTTTGAATGCAAATGCTTGGTTTGTTGCTGAAAATATCAAAATCGCCATGTGTATTGTCACGGAAGGTGACAAGGTAAGAATAAGAGAGAAAGCTAGTAAAGATTTGAGAGAGAGAAATCAAAGATAATTTAAAATACATACAAATTTAATAAAAAAACGAGAAAAGAGTGGGTCGTTGGTTAAGCCTAAGGTCATCTAGCACACTGTTCCTGGTCCAGAAATACCGCACCCTCCTTGGTTATCTCTGCAACGCTCCTTCGCCGGTTCGGCCAGTCCTTGGGGTTGCGATCCCAGTGTAAATACGTCCTCCTTGGCAGATGCCACCGGCTGGTCAAAGGTCCCGGTCCAAAGGTCCAAAAGTGTCCAACAAAGTGGGACTACTGAGGGTGAGCGTTAGCCCGCAGGGTGTTCCTGGAATCGCAAATACTGAGGCATTAGGACAACGCAACGAAGGGGATGTCTGTGGAAAACCTAAGGATAAGATACAGTTCCCCGAACAACAAATCAGCTATCTAAAGGCGGAAGGAAACTGCGGTGGCGTTTACAATTAAAATTCAAGTTAAGTTTAGACATAATCCAAGGTAGGTAGTCTTACAAGAAACAAAGAGAAATTCAAGACGGCCAAGCAATAGGAATAAGTACTAAGTTAATATTACAAATCATAATAAATCAAGTAAGTACTACACTACAATTTAGGATACCTACAGCTAGTTCTATGCAGGCTTTAGCGTAGGTGAGTACTAGTAAGAAAGCTTCTAATCGTTATAAAAAATAGGCTGGTCCTAACCAGCCGTTAAAATTTCAAAATGCTAAGGACGCGTCATTGTTACAAGTTCAAAATGAAGTTAATATTAGCAGGCACACAGTTAAGAGCTAAGTTTTCGATAATGCACAACTTACCCAGTATGGGAACACTATATTTCACTTGGTTTAAATAATTATGATATTAAAATGCGCTCGTAAGGCAGTATTTAAAGCGGCGCACGCGTCAGAGGAGCGTGGAGTCGCGCTGAGGTCGTGTCAGTGACTAGCCCGCGATCACAGTTCAAATGCCCTCTCCAAGCTCCGAGGAAAAACCAGTTAGGTGGCCGGCATAGCGGCCCGCGCGCAACTAATAACTAAAATAACATGAAGATTTGTCTGACTGTTGTCATTTAAAAATAAGAAAATAAGATATTATAATAATATCGTGACAGTATGCCTACAATATTTGAGGAGTTCCCTCAATTCCTGACAGCCAATAACGGACTTACATTATAATTAATAGAGAAAACCGACAGTTATCAAGTAGACATTATATTATGTACGTAGTATATCATTTAGACGACTTCAGTAGCACGCCAGGTAAGTAGTCGGCCGAGATGCGACAGATTGCGGGTTCGACTCCCGCTGTAAGACAAATGTTTGTATGAAACAGAAACCCGTTCCGGGTCTGAATGCTCTTGCACTGTGGTACCCACTCGCATAGTTCCTGAAAACCTACGACACAGGGAATCCCAGGAGGAGGGGACTGCTGGGTAATATGTTACGTTATGTCATACATTATCTATGTATAATTATATAAATAATGAATATTTACTCACCACTCATATATAAATTTAATTTAAATAACGTTAGCATGGTTTAATTTTAGAGAATGCAGCAGGGGCCACCATTGCCGAGATTACTCTGGGATCATTTGATGAAAATCTATTCAGTCGTACATTCATATAAATGTGTTTATTATATTCCTAGGGTGGTTATTTCTCCGGAGACCAGGGTCTGCTCCTCCGAGATGGGATCCTGAGTCTCTGCTCACATCTCGCTCCGGATGCTGTGTCCCTGGTGGACACCCTCGCTCCACCTGACTTCTGTATGAAGTCTGTGCTGGGGAAAGCTGATGGAGAGGTAAAAATTTTTTTGTATAAACGGACGGCGCGGTATAGAAGGCGCTCCACTCGATGGACTAAAGACATTATAAACATCGCAGGAAGTCGGTGGATGGAGGCGGCTCAAGACATGGCATTCTAAGGGGGAGCCCTATGTCCAGCAGTGGACTTCTACAGGCTGATGATGATGATGATAAACTTGAAGTACTTTCCCGGATGAACTCTTTCACAGAGCTATACTACTATAAATATTATAGACCGATGAAGAACCCAAAATTTCTCAGATACTACTCATGCACTCCCCTGGTGCAATCACTTAGTCGGCTTTCGACATCCACGGGAAACGAAGAAAAAAAAAGAAAGATAACGTTTATTTGGCACACCAAAAAACAAAAAACGACATACAAAGCCGATACCAAAAATCCAACAACTACTTAATAACATAGGTACCTACCAGAGAACCGTCGCAGTCGCGGGCGGTGCCCATGATTAAGAGGATTAAGAACTCAGCCTCGAAACGACATCAAAAGTGACGAAAAACAGTGGCAATTAGCCGTTTTTCAAATTAAAAAATAAGGGCTTAAATAAATCGGCTCATATGTGCCAAAATGGCATCGAAGGGGTCTGTTTTTAGGCCGGACACATCAGATATTCAGATATTATTTTTTTCACCATTTCGTTATATTACATAACATTGGTACGTCAAAAATACATAAGTATATAACTCTTAATAATAATCACACAATTCAAGATACAGCATTAAAAATTTAAAACTAGAAACACAACAAAACAATGACACAAAAAATACAAGATGAAAATACCTACAACATATTTTTTGTTGATTGAATACCTATTGCGCATGCAAATCGGAAAATGAACACCCCATGTACTCGTTAGTATGGTAAAATGGATGACATTCAACAAACATCACAACACCTGTTCACACATTTTTTTTTATATTTCCAGGCCTACAAACACATACAGACGAGTGTGATGTCATACCCGGGGTCCATGACACGACCAGAGTGGTGGAAGGACGTCGTCTACTGGGACACTTACATACAATCCAAGTTGTAAACAACACTACTGTCACAATCTAAATTTATGATACAGTTCTGTTATTAACGGAAGTAATATTTCATGTAATCCTTTAGTCGACTTTTATGACATCCACCGGAGGCGACGGAGTAGCCTACTCTTAGACTGGACACATCAAGGCACTGGAAAAATTTATGAGAAATAACTCTGAGGCTTGACTTTCTGTGCCTTGTATAAGTGTCTTACCATAAAATTTAATCACTGACATTGAATAAAACGTCTTTGTGAAACATCCTATACAATAATTTAAGCTCCCTCTTTAACGCACGCGATAACCCGCGGATTTTTTTGGTATCGTCGTTAGTATAATATAAATACCTATACAGGGTGTCCCGCGGATATGCCACATGGAGGGAAAGTACCTTGAATATTGTAGATGGAACATTTTACTAAAAGAAGAAATTATTTTAATTTAAAAAACAACTTAAACTGCATTCATAGATATTTAAATAATTGCATGGTTGAACCGGGAATCGAACCCGTTACAAAAGAAAAATAATCACCTGTAGTTTTATCATACCGATCGAAAGGCTTCATCATAAGGATTATTTTTTGCTTAATAACATAGTGTCAAAAATAAAAGGAAGACCAAGAATTTTAACATTTGATGTGAAACTTTGTTCAGAAAAATGAAAAGCTGACATTATCATAAGTACCTATTACTAATAAATGTACCCACTTGAAAACGAAAAAACTTTGAATCGTTTAGATTCAAAGTTTTTTCGTTAATTTTAGCATAAGTAGATGGAGTCTCTCTTTACTCTTTCCAATTATATATATAACTATCCTACTCTAATGGTGGTCACCATGAATTGAAAGTAGACTAAATTGTTATTTATGAGGGACTAGAAATTCAACTTTGTAGTCAATTTACAATTCAGTCTCGATTCGGTCAACTTTCAGTGTAGTTTTAAAATAACTCTGAGAATTGGGCCTCAGCTCTCTGATTGCCGGCCGCGGCAGAAACGTACTAATAGAATCTAGACGTATTGTGATAAACTGGTACTGGGTTTAGAATAAGCTTTAAATGTTATATTTTTACACATGTTATGGGATCATATTTTTATACTATTTTAATAATAAAAAATTTAATTAAACTTTAGTATGCTTTACTTATTTATTTCCTGAAAAGCTTTTACAAAAGCGTTGGCAATCTTACATAATTAATTTTTAATCCAACCAATTTGAAAGATCACTGTTAGTAATGTGGTACCGCATATTCAATTACTACAAATTAAATCTGTCTATCAAGCTGTCCGTAAAACTACGGCTCGAAGGGTATTGTGTTTTCTTATTAGGTACTTCTACACTTTCTTAGTTTAGTAGTTACACTGTAGTAGGGAGGCAGTTAAAATGATAAAAGTTGTTGTTTTACTCAATTTCCTAACGTGAGTACCTTTTGTTAGTTTTTTGGGCAGCCTTTGAATAAGTCTTGTACAATTTCTTTTTAAATAAGTTCCTAAGTTAAGACAGGTAGTCACAGGGTCGTATTCTTATAGAATAAAATAAGATAAGGTTTATGAAAAAGTACATATTTAAATAGTCATCTTAGATGCTGGGATCTTTTGAACTCGGCCGGTATGGCCTGAACAAATAACCAAATTTTTCATAAATTTTCACGGTCTTTAGGCTACAGAACACCGGGCGGCAGCGTACGCGTAGACATAGATGTGCACATCGACGTACCATTACGTTGTAATGTATGGAACTGTATGAGACATGGCACACCGCTTGCGTGACGTGCACGCAAGCGTGTACATACGTACAGACGCGCGTGTCTGCGTTACGTGCTGCATACGCATCCGGCGTGCTTAGGCCTTCATCTATTTTTTCCTACGACCATTCTCTTTCCACATAAACTATCCCCTATTACAAATAACTTACAGCAGTGTCCAAGCAGACATATCCCCAATACTCCAACCGCTATACGAGCGCCGAGACATGGAGTTCGTGCTCATTGACGTACTCAACGTCGTGACGCGACGACACTCGGATGACATCACTTGTGCAGCTATTATCTGTGATCCCGTTTATCTGAATGTATTTGAGGGGGGATTGTTTAAGAGGACATTCAATTTGCCGTTTGTTATGGTGAGTTTTTGTAACTAACATAGCACTGTTTTGAAAGAGCTGTAGGTAGAGAATAGACACCCTATAAATGGCATGAAATAGGTATAATGGTGCTAGGCCAGTACCTAACTTCCCGGACGAACTCTTTTACAAGAAACTACTAAGTGCTGTTGAAAAATCTTCTTTCTAACAAAGCGAAGCGAGAGCGGATTAAAATTACTCATAACTTTATTTTCTTTGACACGCGATCACGAAGCTGTAAAATTACATTTACCATCATAATACCTAGAAGCTCCAGATGTGTACAAAACTATTGCTTTAATTTTCTTGATCCCGATTTAAGATTGTAGTGGAGGAACGCGAAGACCTGCTGTCTCCAAACTTCGTCACATTGGAGTCACTAAGAGAGGTGAGGAGAGCGGGGTGCAACGTCTATGTCATTCTCCTGGCCAATGGTTTCCAGGCGTCTAGGCTGCTGAGGTTTGGAGACAGGTAACTTACTTCCAAGATCTAATATATTCATACCAAACTCCCCCCTTCTTCTCTACTCTCGCAACATGATTCAGTGTGACACCCCACTAAGATTAGTGAGGTGCACACTTCAATTTTACAACTTGATTCTTATTACCTACTTACCAGCTCATTGAAGCACGCTCACTTCCAGATTCGAACTCATGACCATGTAAAATTGAACTTCAGAGTGCCGGGATACGCCAACTGCTTGGTAGAATAGCTACTACCTAGAATTAATATGCTAGGGCGCTTTAATTAGCCCTCTGCATACAAATTAAGTTTACTCCTACCATTGATTAATATCCGAATCAGGAGCAAATTTCGATTTGAAAAGAGTGATACATGTATTTTTTCAGGCACAGGATCATGGACACGCGAGCCAAGTTCATCCTCCTTCACGACTTCAGGCTATTCCACAGCGAACTCCACTATTTATGGAAAAGGATCGTGAATGTGGTGTTTCTAAAGTATCATAGCAAAGATTCTGGAAAGGATAAAGCTTGGTTTGACCTCACTACTGTGCCGTTTCCTAACCCCATTAAGGTAGGTAACTGCTACCTGTTAGGAACCTATCTGGAGGAATCATATTTTTCCCATTTCATTACAATCAAGTCCCGTTTTCATTCACTCACCTCTCGTAGTTTTTCCTCGACGCAGATCAATAAATAACAGACAACAGTCACATAAATAGTCCTGTCTCACACTAGGATTCCGTGTCGTGAGTATCGGCATTTGCATAATGTTCACCCAGACGAAACTAATGTTTGCAGATCATGCAACATTTGTCCCGCAGCGGATATCGAACCCGCACCTCTTGCCATAGATAAAGACCATAATTATCATGTTATTATATTCTAAATGTGGCATTCACAATCCTCATGGCTACTCACGTCACCTTCACCTCCTTGGTGAGGCCGAGACCGAGAGTAGCAGGCTGAGGAGAGACTTTACTGACCACTTAGCCCCTTACTTTACTGAATACTTGTAATATCGCTACAGGGAGTTCTAGTCCCTAGAAGAGTGGACATCTGGCGTAACGGCAAGTTCCACTACAGCCGTACCTTATTCAAAGACAAGACCAGCAACCTGAATGGCGAGACACTGAACGTGGTCTACTTAGACCACGTACCATCAGTTGTGACTTTGAAGAACAATGCGACAAATAAAATTGGAGGGGTTGAGATTGAGGTAAGATGGTTTCAAATAGCTGAAATATCCGGCGAGAGAAATAACACCTCAAATTTACAGCTAGGCAGATCAAGGCCTGTTTCGCTGGCCAGCTGGGTTACTATGAGCTTTTATAGCAATTCAGTTCAAAAACTATCCGTGATGTCCACAACTACTTTATTTAAAGGCACAGTCGCAGAAGCTCTATAGACTTCTGCAATTAAAGTTATTTAACGATGGGGAATAACTAACCGATATTTTGTTGAACGAGCGAAGCGAGTTCTCTGAGTCAACTTGGAAGAATCGGCGTTTGTATGTATGTATGTATGTTTGTCCGATTAAAACTTCCAAACCGTTAATCCGATCTTCATGAAATTTGGTATGACAGTACCACAGACTACTTAAGTAGTCGGGCTGAAAGTTGTCATCGCGTGGTCTCAGTTCGGAGCGAACCACTAGTACTGAATAGTTTTTGAACTGAATGGCTATAAGAGCTCATGGTGAGCCCGCACAGTTGTTTTTAGGTAGAAACTTCAAAGTCCAAAGCTTCAAAGCAGTCTTGTGAATGCTTATATTTCTAAAGTTTACGGTAAAAAAAACCTTTGATGTTTAATGAGACTTGATCTTCGTGGATTTTGATCAACAGATCCTCAACACGCTATCAGAGAAAATGAACTTTAAACCGAAGCTATACCAACCCCCAAATGCCGATCTCCACAAGTGGGGTAGCAAGCAACCAAACGGCTCCTTCTCTGGTCTCCTCGGAGAGATGGTGAGCGGTCGCGCAGACGTGGCTTTAGGGAACTTGCAATACAATCCCTACCATCTGGAGCTGACTGATCTGAGCATACCGTACACCTCGCAATGCTGGACCTTCATGACTCCTGAAGCCTTGACTGATAACTCGTGGAAAACCCTGATCTTGCCGTTCAAGTAAGTTATGAGTCGGACCGGTTTCTAATCATTCAACGACTTTGCATTGAAGGAGACATATCTCTTTCCGCACGGACTACTAGATACCTTCGTTACTTGCAGATTGTACATGTGGATTGCAGTTCTTTTGGTGCTGCTGATAACCGGCTCAATTTTCCACGGCCTGGCTAGATACTATACTACTTTTCAAGATTACAAGAAAGACCGGGAGCCTTCTAAAACCAAGCAGTTGATAGAGAAAGACATTTATTTAGAAGGTGACTGTGAACAAACAACGCAGTGCAAGGTGGAGCTCACAGTCCACGAACTTTTAGATTTATGTGCACTTGGAGTTTCCTCTAAACACTGCGTGATATCACCCAGATTCTATACTTATCCACTCTCATACATCATTTTAATTCCCATTTTTAGGGTTCCGTACCCAAAGGTAAAACGTTCCCTATTACTAAGGCTCCGCTGTCCCGTCTCCGTCCGTCTGTCACCAGGCTGTATCATACATACTAAAAAATAAATATTTAAGGGGGCTACTATACAATAAACGTGATTTTATTACCGTTTTTATAGATAATGGTACGGAACCCTTTGTGCGCGAGTCCGACTCGCACTTGTCCGGTTTTTTTATTCCATTATCATTTTTATCGAACCTACGACTCATGTGTATAGGCTTCCTTACTTTATTGGTACGCGTGGACATGGTCACAGGCTCTGGCCTGTGATTCAATTCTATAGTCAAACCAAAGAAACTAGAATTTATTTGGTGCGCGTTGTTCGATCAATCGATCCACGATTCTATAGTTAAACAGCAATATCATGGAACTCAAGCTCAAGTCAAAAGTATTTTATTAATTGAAATCACAAGGATCATTTTGAATCGTCTTTTAACTTAAACTAAAACCACTCCTGTTCAAATGCGACCAAGCCTACAAGAATCAGGGCAACAAAAATGGCTTGGCTTGACTTTGTGATCCTTCTTACTACTATATGGGAAGCGCCTTTGTGGTGCCTCGAGAACAAGGCGAAAGTGATATATAACATAACACCCAACAGTCACGTACATAGTCTTGATCCCACACTAGGATTCCCTGTGTTGTGGGTATCAGGAACTACGAGTACCATGGTACCATAACACCCGGACCCGGAACAAATATTTGCAGATCATACAAACGTTTGTCCCGCATCGAAAATCGAACCCGCAACCTCTCGCATCTCAGCCGACTACTAGCTCGCCGCGCCGCGGAGGTCGTCTTATACGATATAAGTACTATCGATGATGCTATTCAACATACAAACAAACATAATCAGTGTAGACAGCAAGGCCATAACTGGGAGATGAGATACTTACAAACCTAATGAGTCAACAAAGCCCTTCTCAGAAAACCAATCTCACGATGCTGACTTAAGTAACTCTTATTCCTAAGTCTTTGGAGTTCAAATTTACAAACTGTGATTGTTTATTGTTGCAGATACGAAACCAGTTGGTCTCTACATATTTGGCGAAATAATAAACAGCATTCTGTACACTTATGGAATGCTGCTAGTCATCTCCCTACCTAAGCTCCCTACCGGCTGGTCAATCAGATTACTAACTGGATGGTATTGGCTGTATTGCATACTTCTAGTAGTGTCTTATAGAGCCAGTATGACTGCTATACTAGCCAATCCAGCTCCTAGAGTCACTATCGACACTTTGAAAGAGCTTGTGGATAGCAAAGTTACTTGCAGTGGATGGGGATCGGAAACCAAGATGTTTTTCGTAGACTCTTTAGATGAGATAGGGCAAAAGATTGGGGAGCGTTTTGAAACCATAGATGATCCAATCGAAGCAGCTAACAGAGTCGCTCAGGGAAAGTATGCTTATTATGATAACAAGGACTTTCTTAAGTATCTGAGTGTGAAAAGAAAGAATGCTTTTCTTAAGGACTCGGTGGACAACTCCACAAATACCAGTGTAGTTGTAACAAGTGATTCTGAAAGAAATTTGCACATTATGTCTGATTGCATGGTCCATATACCAATCTCAATAGGCTTCCACAAAAACTCTCCCCTGAAACCTTTAGCTGATATTTATATGAGAAGAGTCGTTGAGGTAGGGCTATCAGAGAAATGGTTGAACGATGCAATGTACCCGATCAGATCTCTGGAGACCAATGAAGATGAGATCAAGGCTTTGATGAATCTGAAGAAACTTTATGGAGCTTTCATCGCTCTAGCTATCGGATATACTTTGAGTTTTATATCTCTTATCGGGGAGTTGTTTTACTGGAAATATATAGTCAAAAGAGACCCTAATTTTGATAAGTTTGCGATAGATCTGTACTATACAATTAAAAATAAAAAGCAGTAGTAATTGAAACTAGTGTATTAAATTACATATAAACAACATGATTGTGTTACAAAAATATTGATAATAACTCTGTTCAGTCGGTTTAAGTCTTTGTTACTTTTAAAATAAGAACTCTAACAGAACAAATTACACAGGTTTTAAATTAGGGTCATTACAATCAATCTACAGACATCATTAAAATCTTTTAATTATATAAATTTAAATGTTAAAATTTCCTATTAAATTACGCAGTCAATTACATTTTGTGACTTGACAATTAAAACATACTCATGACACAATATAGCCCTCAATTGAATTTATTTTGGTAGAGGGTTAAATGCAGGCGGCTGAGAGCCTTCAGGGGCATTTTCCACAATCCAAGGATGCTGTAGCACACTAGTCAATGGCAATCTTTGTTCAGGATTCACAACCAAAAGTTTTCCCATAAAATCCTTTGCTTTTTCCGAAATGAAATCAGGATACTTGATTATAACATATCTTATTTTCCTATAAGTTTGGTGTGAGTCTTTTGCATCAAACGGAGGCATCCCTACAAGTAACTCGTAGCATAGTACTCCGAGACTCCAGATATCCACTGCATAACTGTGAGGTTTGCCTTCAACCATCTCTGGAGACAAATAATCTAATGTGCCACAGAGTGTCATTCGTCTGGATGAGGGTGAGTGTACAGACCAACCGAAGTCTGCTATTTTCAGTTCCATTTTGTGACCAATGAGCAAGTTCTCGGGCTTGATGTCTCGATGGATAACTTTCTTTGTGTGGCAGTATATTAAAGCTTTTGTCAAGTCCCTTACGTAAGAAGCGGCGATTTTTTCGTCAAAGCGCCCATGCTCCTTCAACAGTTTATATAACGCACCATGCTTGGCATATTCCAAAATTAAATAAATACGTTTCTCGTCGTGGAAGTACCCATACATACGCAGAATATTGGGGTGCCGAAGACGACACTGGATCTCCACTTCTCGGCGCACCTGGTGTTCGATTTCAGAATCCAGAATCTGGCTTTTGAAAAGAACTTTCAGTGCAACAACGTATTGCGATTCTATTTCGCGAGCTAGATAAACATTGCCAAATTTACCTTTGCCGAGGGGACGTCCTAGCTCGAAATCGGAGAGCGTCCACGACTTCTTCTTATCCTCTTTCTTGCGTTCATTTGTGGTTGAAGATACTTGGTCTTTGTTATCGTTGGTGTTGGTTTTTGTGGCTAGCGGGCGGGATGGCACTGCTGGCACTTTAAAACCTTCCATGGGCATTTTATGCACGTTCGTGGGGCCAGCTTTGGTGGAGCAGTCACAGCTGGACGAGCTAGCGATCGGAGCTCGATTTTCTTTACAGCCACATTTTTGTAAGTTCATTTTAACACAAGATGTTTTTGTTAAGATTATGCCCCTAATTTTTAAAGCGATTAGCACTTTAAAAAAAATTGGAATTCAAAAGTTTTAGAATAACGAACTCCCTTCTTCCAGTTTTTGAACATATATTTTTACTTGACAGTTGACATTAGTTCAGTGCTGCCAGCGGTCTCTTATTCCAATCCAAAGTCGCACGCACGGGATTAGGGGAAAAACATGGTTATAGGGATCCCATGGAAATCGAGGAATATCCTCTTAGGAAATCCTCAAACTATAAATTCATTTACAATATATTTGTTCACCATAAACACAATAGGTACATAATATTTTCATGTAACTACATTTTAAAACGGTCTTTGAGGCCAAAAAATACAGTTTTTATTTGTTTGTTCTTTCGACAGCCAAGTTCACAAGCGGCGTTCGTTACGTTCTGCTATTTGCTAGACAGCGACTACTGCAAGAGAGAATGAAAGAACAAGAAATAAAGTTTTTTTACTTTTTCGTTCGTTCTAAATTAAAGTTAATGTTAAATAGAATTTAGAACTGTTTCCGAAAAACACGCTCCACTCTATAGAGTTTTCACTGGGGTGTCCATAGTGTACCTACCTATATTTCGCAGGATAATTAGAATAAAAAAGAAAAAAACTAGCTCGATTCTAAACTGTTTAATGAGGTTTTCTTCCTAATTTCATGAACACAGTTTTTTGTCTGTTAACAATATTTTAGTTAAAAACTCGTTAGATATATCATAAACCGAAGGTCCTTACAATAATTGTCCATTGACATGTATACCTTTTTGAATAAAAATGCATATTTGTTGTTTCTAAAGGATTCCTAAGGATTATATACCTTTTTGAATAAAAATGCATATTTGTTGTTTCTAAAGGATTCCTAAGGATTATTTTTTGAAAGAGAGATGGCTTGAGCCATCTCTCTTTCAAACCAACGGTTCGCTTTATGGCCTCTTGCCCATTGCCACTTCAACCTGTAAGCTATGTCGGTGATCTTGGTTGTTTTACGGATCTCCTCGTTTCGGATTGTATTGCGTAGTGTAACTAGTAACACTTCTATTATTTTGTATGATTACTTATTGTTATTTACCACGTAATTGAATTGTTTTTTACTTACCCACCAAAAACATTAATTCATTCGAGCGTAGGTAATTCAAATAAAGGTCGTCCCGAGCTAGTCTTCTGTACCTAAATAGTTTGTGCAATTATCACCTAATTGTGACGTCACTAACAAGAAGCTTTTGGTTTGAAGAAATCCATAAAATTTCATTTTACTTGGGCACCCTAGTAGACAGAGACAAAGCTACTTCATGAGCCTCTCGCTCGGCTCGTTTTTAGTAACTTAGTGCGTCTTCCAGTTTAGACAGGGGTGCTGCAAGAGCAGTGTTCTAGTCATTATTCTAAGCTCAGAGGAAATAATTCTAAGGGTGCTTGCCTCTCTGTTTTTCTCTTAGAATAAGGACTGAAGCTACTAAAAGTAGCGCTAGAATAAAAATAAATACAAACCACGGATACAAACTGAGTCACAAGTTAAAACGTCAAATGTAGCGCCTTGGAGCTAGTTATGCAGTAAAATTAAAAATACTTATCTGCCTTGATCATTTCTTGAAGTGACATCGACTTAAAATGGTCGCATTGTATTTGGCTATGAATCCTTCTCGCCGGTTTGTTTACTTTGTTTATTTATTTATGAAAATAAATATAAAACCACTGGAAATTGAATATATCAACTGTTAGAAGTCCTTGAAGTCTTTGTTTAGTATGTCGTGTGTGGTAGAATGCTGTAGATCCTATACAAAACAGAAAGAAAATACGAATACTCCGTGACCTTTCATCGGTGAGTTTTGGTGTAAAATTTGTATCTTTTGTGATAATAAACGAACTACATAATCAAAATTTTGTTGTAAATGATGTCTACTCGAGTTGCCACATAAATTTTGGTATATTTTGTCTTATTAGCGGAAATCGAACCCGCAACCTCTTGGATCTCTGCCAGCTACTCGCCCGCCGCGCCACATCTAGAGGTCGTCTTATAGTAATTGGTGAAGCCTGGAAATGCCGCCCACTAAATGTGTGTGCTTGAGTGGGGGTTCGTGTGTGTGTGTTTGTGTGACATCGGAGGTAGCGCCAATAGCACGTCGCCGATTTTCAAACCTTGATGTATTTTTGAGAGTGTAGCTCGCGTATGACAAGCTAAATTGTAGGTCCTAGTAGACTTAAGACTTACTTAGACGGTCGCAAGTGAGTTGCGGAGCGTCGGCATCGTCGCGTCAAAACCGCTACCTACTAAGCATTCTGTGTACTTACTGTAAATTTCATCAAAATCGTTAGAGCCGTTTTCGAGATAATATTTAGGTAGGTACGCTCTTTTTAAAAGAACTCTAAGACTAGTGGGATTTCTTAATCGATATTAAAGTCGACACAGTACATCACTAGTATTAAGAAAACTAAAGACAACCTTGTAAAATTTGGAATGGACGAATGTTTAAGCATCCCACCTAACACCTTTCCAGTGCCATAAGTGAAAATAGTACAAACTGTTGTATTTTGTTGGTACTTTAGCAATACTTCTTTTGCTTCAGTCTTTATTCTAAGGTTTTTCTTGGAGCTTTTTTTGAATAGGTTCTGTTGTCAATGTCACAATGCTTGCTTGGCACATAAAAAAAAAACCAAAAGTTGACTTTATTGACACTACCTACGTAGTACTCTCCTTAGTCTGTGCTTGACAGATGGAAAATAGTTTATCTTGGACGTCCAAGTAGTTTATTGTAGGGAGATCTCTAAATTTTAATTTAGAGCTATAATTTGGTATCGCTTGTTGAGCAAGAAATAAACGGAATCTTGTACATGGTAACAGCCGCGTAGAATTTATCTACAATACAACAACATATTACATTCAGCCAGCCTAACAAAAGTGTGAATCGCCTTCATCGGTCGGTAAGAAACTAAAGATTCACCATTCTATTTAGATATTAGTACTTACCTAAGTAAATAGATTTTTAATAAAATCAACGGCTCAGATTTTATACAATACAAATTCTGGAATCACTAAACTTTGTTCGATAAAAATCTTTTTATTTGAGGTTATGTCCTCAATAACAAAACTAATATTCGTGGTAATTTCAGATTTTCGAACGTTCAAAATGTCTGATGATTTAGAGCAACAATTAGAAGAGATTGAAGTTTTAAAGTCCATTTATGAAGGCGACGAAAATTTCAAAGAAATCAACTCAAAAACATACCAGTACAAGGTGAGTTATTAAAAGTGGTAATATAGCCTGTCTGGCTATATAGCTTGGCGAGCGGCCACACGGGAATGAAGGTTCTGTAGTGGCAGCCATGAACTGGACGATGTAATGTAGGAGGCCCCCCCCTCTCGATGAACTGATGAAATTGTGGTCAATTAGGGGGTACTGAGGATAAAAAACTAACTATCTCACACCCCAACCGGTCATTGGGTGAAGATGACTCTAGACCATTTGTTGTGGCATTGTTTGGGGGATGCTTATGACCAGCAGTTGTCTTACATATTCATGACCAGCCTGTTTGCATCTACTGTAGGACAAGGCTTCCCCCATTGAGTACAATGGAGGGATTTGCCATAATCACCACGCTAGGCTGGCGGATTGATGATTGCAGTATAGGTTTTACACCTAATACTGCAATCACCAATTCGCCGGCCTTGTACTTGTGACTGCTGCCATTCCCCTGGTGTAATTCCTAAGCTGCCTTTTACGACATCCATGAAAGGAGTTCGAGGAGTCACCATAACTTACACATTCTATGGCCATTATATTAGAGAACACTAAATAATCATGTTGTATATAGGTAAGGTTTAATAGTTATATTTTTAGTAACATTATGATGTGTTTGGTTGCCACACTGGCCAAAAAATAACTGGTTCACAATAATGTTAAAATAGATTACACCATCTCACAAGACAACAAAAGTGTGTTCTCTATGGCACCCAAAATATATAATTAGAGATAAAAGAATTAGGAAATTTTCAGACATTTAAAAATAAAGTAAATAATATTTTGATAAATAAAGCATATTACTCAATTAATGAATACCTTGTAGACAATTTGCAACATTTTATTTGACATTTGCTATTTGGTAGGTAATGATAGGTATTTACATTTATTTGCAATATATTATTATGATTTTCTGTTGATAAAAAAAGCAAAAAAAATGTAGTGCATGCATTTCCATGAATGTTTATTTTTGAAGGCTAAACATGGTGAATTCATAAATTAAATAACATCTGTATTATACTGTACCTACCTGTGTTTCGAACAAATAAGTATTTGCATTTGTATTAAAAACTTATTTATTTTTATTTCAGTACATTGATGGAGATAAATCATTCATACTGGAGATAGGATGGGGGCCCACTTATCCCACAGATAAACCTGACTTCAACGTAGATATATTCTACAATCAAAACTTGTAAGTATTGTAGTACCATGGTACTCTTATTTCATGATATTACGATACAGGGGATCCTAGTGTGGGGTCAGAACTATCTGCGTCTAATGGTGTTGTTTATTTACTATTTATTTTTATTTTTTACAATATATTCACTTTTCTGCATTGCATTGTCAGTTGAGGTTGCCTTTTGTGACATTTTTGGCGACAAATTATTTTGTTAACGAGAGCTTTAGTTCTCTATTTGGCTCACTGTTCATTAGGAACCAATGGTGCATCGGATAGGTTTTAAGATGCCATTTTATTGATGGAAATATTTGGTACCATGACTAATTTAAATCTTTAATAACATTTTCAGAAACACCTCAGTGAAAGAGAACATCCTATCAATAGTGAATACAGAGGCCGAGCAGTGGCTCGGCTGTGCGATGACCTACACCTTGTTTGAATGCCTCAAGGAGAAAGTGTCTGAGATACTGGCTGATCAGACCGAGCAGGCTATAGTGGCCAGGGTCGAGAAGATAGCCATAGTACAGGATCCTGATGAGGTATTCTTCACAGCCACAAATAACATAACACCCAACAGTCACATACATACATGGCCACAAAAGAGATCAGGGCGAAGACGGGTTTGCAGGAGCTACTTCTATCCTGCTGTCCAGCATCGACGCCTTCGGACACACTTCAACGGTGCTGCCACCAACCCAAAGTCCTGCTCCGTTACTTTAAGGAGCTGGGCTGGCTGGGGTAGGGTTAGCACAGGGGGACAATGCACAACACACCCCACAGCGGGACGTCAGTGCAGGTCTTAACACCCCCACTTAAAATTAGAATTAGAATTAGTCACATACATAGTCCTGATCTCACACCAGGATTCCCGGTGTCGTGGGTATCAAGGAACTACGAGTACCATGGTACCACAAGATCCAGACCGGGAACAAATATTTGCAGATCAAACGTTTTGTTCTGCTGCTACAATCGAACCCGCATAAACGGAACCCTAGGAGCTGATTAATGACTGTTTCTCTTCACCTGCAACACCCTCAGGGATACTAGAACAATGCTGCCATCAGCACAATGCGGGATCTTATCACCCAATTTGAATTAGAATTTTAGACTGTTTGCCGTCCACTGCACCCAATAGAGCCGACTTTATCCACCGACTTCTACAACCTTTCAAATGTCGTTGGCCCATCGAATTGGCCTTCCTACCCTGCGTCGTCCGGTTCGTAGTCGCCATTCGAGAACCATTATTCCCCAACGGTTGTCGGTTCTGCGAGCAATAAGGACTGCCATTACCCATTCAACTCTGGAAGTTACATCGGTGATCTTGGTTCTTTTACCGATTTCCTCATTCCGTAATAAATTTCCTCATTCCGTAATAAATTTCCTCATTCATTAATAAAGATAGATAAATTAACACTTTATTGTACACCAGAAATAAATAATAGCAGTAAAATGGGCGGCCTTATCGCTGAGAGCGATTTCTTCTAGGCAACCTTTGGATGGATAGTAACGAGCGAAGCAGTAATGAAAGATGGCAGTGCACAGAGTAAAAATAATAACAATAAGCAATAAAGAATGTAAATAAAAAATATTATTTCAGGAAAAAAAGCCTGAAATCAAGAAGGAGCAGCTCACAAAAGCCCAAAAGCGACGAGCGTGGGACAAAGCGGAGATGGGCAAAGCCGGAGAGAAGCCTCGAGGGTGGGACTGGGTCGATATCGTTAAGCATCTGTCCCATGTACCGCACCAGCCGACCGTCCCGAGCGCCGCCAGCTCATGATACCACTTTGGCGAGTAATGGTGCACAAATGCTTCTTATTGGTGGAAAAAGAGATGTTCTACGATAACATGGCCTTTATTTTGCTGCTCTAGTGTCAATTGTATAGCAAGGCGATTAAAGTTGACTTTAAATCGTCATATGTATAAAGATAGCGCGCCACGTTATTGTAGAACATCTGCCACAAGCGTTGGCGTTTAGTTAGAAGACTATTGATGTATCAAATTTAACTTAACCCGTTGAGTTACGATAAAAACTAGGAACAGAGGCCCTAGCATGAATATACAGGGTATTTTAGTTATTTACAGGTAACAAAGGTTTACGGTATCAAAAAATTATGAAAGAATTCGTCTCACCAAATTTTGATGAATCAACTCACCAATATCAAATCGGTGAGATGAGTCCTTTCAGCGTTTTTCTTACGTTAATCTCTTACCTTTTAGGATTTCCCCTCACTGACCCATTTGAATGAAATACCCTGTAAACGAGTCGCTAGCGATACAATCGTAAATGCATCGTAAATGTCAAATAATTACCAAGATTACAAAGATTTCGATCTACACGGGGGTGCGTTTTCTACTCTCTAATTTAAAAACATTCCTGGACTGGAATATTTTTAAATTAGAGAATTGGGCCTCTGATTATTCGTCAATAACATAGAACACGCGAATCCAAAAATTTAACCGGCTTTTAAAATTACTCATTTATGTACGTCCGCTTTTATTCATTTGTCTGCCTGGGTTAACTTTAAGCGACCTTTTGAGGTCGCTTTGTTTACCTATAGTATCAGTTTGAACTTACTGCTAAGCCATTCTATTTGCATTTATCTAGTTGTTTTCATACAAATAAAACTTAGTTGTAAATAATCTCATGTAAAAAAGAACATGAAAAAATTATGCAAACAGAAAATAACAATGCAAATAGAAAATAATTTTATGTAATGACTCCGTTCAGCAAGCGCTCATTAGAGCGGTTTCGCACTACGTCCGATCCGAGTCCGATCCGAATCCGTGAAAATTCGGATCTATAGAGAAATCGGATGACGAAAGCCGGATCTAGTGCGTAAACTACCATAGAAATAGTTCGACGACTACACTGGACCGTATTTTCACGGGTCCGGATCGGATTCGGATCGGACTTAGTGCGAAACCCCGCTTTCTCTAATTTGTATCCGGCGAAGAATTAGAAACGCACCCCCTATGTCACTGGCCAATATTTGACATTTGTGATCGTCTCGGAAATGTTAATTAGTTGTGCACCTGCAGATGTGGACTGCTAAGAAACCATCCTACATACCGTGCTGATACCTAATAGGCCCAAATTTTAAAAAAAACGGGCGTTTACGTTTACCAACGGTCACATCTACGTTAAAACATCTATAAAAAAGTATTGGTTGGTAAAGTATTGGTCGCTGAACGACCCTTTGATGTGTTGTGCTTTGGACACTTCACCAATGCATTGACGGCTAGTCACACAGTAGAGATGCAACGGATATCCGTTTACTATCCAGTATCAACCAAACCGTTAACCAGTATCCGTTTTGGCACCGTTTAATCAAACGTATTTTTACGTAGTTTCGTGTCAGCTTTTCAAAAGAGCCTCTTGACGTGCATCTACTTTTGCTTTTTAAAATACGTTGGTACCCGCTTGTCACCCTCCCGCATCCTCCTCAGTGTCCGGCCTGAGCCCTCGCCGGTTATCCGGTATCCGGGCTCCGGCCAATATCCGTTGCATCTCTATTAAACAGGCGTGTGTTCATGAACTTTGATATGTATATCTATTCACTGTGCAATGTATATCTGTATATTAGCTTTAATCATGTACATTATAAATGTTACTCGGCCCGATATAAGTCATACATTTGTGTAACTACATTTACATTAGGTAAATTGAATTGTGATAGTACTTTTTCATTCATTTTTAGCCTAATATTAAATGAAATTGTAAAACTTGTATTTTAGAAATTATAATCACTTTGTAAATTTAAAATGTTAACTTTTTTTAAGCATAATTTTTAGGGTTCAGTACCCAAAGGGTGCCGAGAGTCTTGTACTAAGCCTGCGCCGGCGCCGTCTGCCTGTCTGTATTCTGTCACAGGGGTAGCCGTAAGAGGTCGCCATTTTAAATTTTCACAGATTATGTATTGTTTGGGCATGAACCTAGTGCAAATTGCAAAAAAAAACAAATCTCAAGAGAGATCTCCGTGCAACAGTTCTGCAAGAGTACTAGTGGCGACACCTAGCCTTGAGTTGAGTAAACTTTTTGATTATGTGAATTTCATAAAAAAAAATCTCTGAAATCTTGTGATGAGTATTTGTCGAGGGATGTAGTGACTTCGGAACGCTACAGTATGCGTAGAGAGGAGACCTATCTTTGTTTTATTAATCAATAAAATTGATGTATTGCTAAAAAGTCTGTTGACAAAACTATTTTATATTTTAAATTACGGCGTTACTTTTTGTAAATTATAGTTGAATATATTTATTTCAATATGTACCCACGTATTGTGTGTTATTATATAACTTTTTAAGCAGAAAAGGGGTAGGCAGGCGGGACAAGAACACTTATTCCTATGCGTTTTTTTAATCTTAATGATAAGATTATGAAAACCTCTTTGATGGCATAAATTAAAACCTTTTGAACCATCACTGACGTGCAATTTAATGCTGACCAAAAAGAATATAAGGGCGGCCACATACACACGGAATTCCGTTTCGAAAAACCTTTTCGGTATATCGATTTGGAATTTCGAACGGCAGCAAATCCATATAAAATTAAAAATCTATCACACACGTACAGTAGTTTTATGTTCGAATTTTTCTTCGATTCGAAATTCCGCATGTGCGTTAGGAATTCCTCACGGAAAGAAGCCGTTCCGAACGCAAGTCGGAAAGAACCGTATTGTGTGATGTATGTACGGAATCTCGAATCGATATTCTGAAACGGAATTCCGTTTGGGAATTTCGAATGTATGTGTCCGCCCTTAATCTCCAAGTAATGTTATGCTGACGTGACGGTCAATGACAGATCCGTAACAGTGACAGATCTACAAAATACATCTAAGTTTATATTTGCAAAAAATATTTAGATAACCTATGATATACACAAAGCAAGAATGGTACACCCCCGCCGAAGTGGCCATCCACAACAAAACCACTGACTGCTGGGTGTCTCTTAACGGCAAAGTATATAATCTGACCTCATGGTTGGAGCAGCAATTCGTGTGGGTGATGTTAAGCTGCGGTTCCACGGCCTTATTTCTCTCAGGCATGCACAGGCGTGCCCGGTCCCACGATCCGTCGGCCTGTGCCGGCGGGTACAAGAGGGCGGGGAGGGAGCGTGCGGACTCATGCTGATTGGTCGACGTCTTGAGGCAACGACAGGCGTCTGCAGGCGAGGTTCCCACGGTGTGTCGCCTGTAATTTTGCGTCTGTGCCTGTGAGAAATCAGGCCATGGGACCCCAGCTTTTAGATTCCTTGGTAACGATAACGTGTTTTACTAACATGTTTTGTTAGAAATTTTGGCACAGCGGACCGGCTTTACGGAAAGAGAGCCATTTTAGCTTAATTTGTGATTAACTTGTCATCATCATCATCATCAGCCTGTAGAAGGCCTTTTTCATAGAATGCGACGGCAAATGGGCTTGAGTCGCCTCCATTCACCGACTTCCCGCTACCTTAGATATGTCGTCGGTCCACTGTGAGGGAGCTTTTCCTACACTGCGTCGTCCGGTTCATGGTCGCCACTAAGTAACAAATTTTCATCAACGGTTGTAGGTTCTGCGAGCTATATGGCCTGCCTATTGCCACTTAACTTTCTAATCCTCAGAGCGATGATGTCGGTGCTCTTGGTTCTTCTACGGATCTCCTCGTTCCGAAATCTATCTTATTCCAAATTAACCGTTCATTCCCACTGTCCCCATCTGTGTGGCCCCATTGGGGGACAATGGGAATTAAATTGCCACCGTACCCCCACTTGTGACAGCGTCAAAAATTTTATCCTACTAACATTATAAATATAGGATGAGTATATGTTTAACTCTTTGACGCAAAGCCTACTGAACGGATTTTGATGAAACTGCAGTATTAGGTATAACTTATACATCAGAATAACATATCATCATCATATCAGCGTGTAGAAGTCCACTGCTGGACATAGGCCTCCCCCTTAGAATGCCACGACGAACGCTCTTGAGACGTCTCCATCCACCGACTTCCTCCGACGTTTATAATGTCTTTAGTCCACCGAGTGGAGGTCCTCCCTCTACCGCGTCGGAATAACATAGGCACGCGAGCAAATGCTAGTAACACGCAAAGTTAATAACTTCTTCCTCCAATACCAGAAAGAAACCAGTGACACGAAATTAAAATAAACTTATAGAATTGAAACTTCGTGGTTGGGAATCATTTTAAATTGAAAAAACGGCTAATTACCACTGATCATCATAAGCACCGTCCGCGACCGCGTTCGCCGGTCTACCGTCGAACATGATGAAGAGGCTTCTGAACTCAGTCTCGAAACGTCAGCAAAAGTGACGGAAAACAGTGGTAATTAGCCGTTTTTTCAATTTAAAATAAACTTGCCCACTTGAATGGTTCCCCAGAATCTGCAAGTGCACAAAGACCTGCTCGTGTGAAATAAAAAACTGGTTCTGCGGAGATGATTGCGTGGAGTTCTGCGCTTGCTTCAAACGGGGATTCTTTTATTGTGATGGGAAGAGGGTGAGTTTGGATAGTTGCACCACAAAATATGTAGATAGTACAGAAGGCCAGCTTAGTACAACAAGCGATACAGGCGCATGCACACAGCACGCGTACCCACGTAGAACTCTGTCGACTCGCGACCGGTGTTCGACCGAGCTCTATCGAGATCCTCGTGAGTGCGATGACATTAAATAATAGGACCCCAGGGCCCGTATTCTTGAATAAATCTCGTCCACGTGTTGATGCCACATCACGGATGACGCCCATAAAAAAATATGGTTATCATTCGAGATTTAACGTCATTTCGTGTACTTACGTGTTTTTTTTTCGTGAAACACCCCCTGTGCCGTAATGAGCAAATCACACAGTGACTAAAGACTTTGCTCTGCGGTAAGTATCTTGTGAAGAGAATGTGTGGCGTAGTTTCCCGAACACTGCCCATCTGAGTTGGATTCATCGGCTGACCTATGTCGAAGTTGGACTTACCTAGTTGAATCGTCTGATCCAAATAGACATATTCGATGACATCGTTCGCAACGTGTACTTGCCTAATGCGATAACAGATTATGAATAAGTATAAAAAAATCCCGTTCATACCCGATAGGTACACGTTCTCAAACGAAGAAATTCGTCTGATGGTACTATCCTTTTACCAAACAGCTAGCCACTACAATCGTAGCTTTCGCCGGCAAAGACGTCAGCCACTGGTTCAAGGGTGAAGACTGGATAACCTACACGCACCCATCGCTCGGCGCCAACGTACCATACCTGCCTTTTGGACCTGGGCACAGACAGCCGGTGGTGCCGAGCACTAGGTGGAGGCCGTTGAGTAAGGTCTGGTGGCAGAATGACGAGCTTGTAGTTGGGAAAATGACTGAGAAGACACGACCGATCAGGATCACTAATACAGTGACAGGTTTGATGAAACAATCTATTATTCTAATCAAGATTGGTAGTCCATTGCTATCGATGGATTGACGACATTTTAAAGGTAGCAGGAAGTCTGTGGATGGAGGCTTCTGTTTGTAGTAGAACTTCTTGTAAAAGAGTTCGGCCGGGGAAGTAGGTAGGTACTATACCTACCACCGTAGGTACCTATTTCTGTCGCCAAGCAGTAGTGCTCGCATTGCCTGTTTCGGTTTGAAGGGTACGGGTGCCGGTGAAACTGCAGGCGCATGACTTTTCATCTTTATGTCTCAGGGTTGGCAGCGCACGTGTAATGCCTTTGGTGTTGCAGGCGTCCATGTAGGCTACGGTAACTACTTTCCATCAGGTGGGCCGTTATTCTCGTTTGCTTGCCAAGTAGTAGGTACTTATAAAAAAAAGCCGCTCTGCCGCCGTAACTAACTACGAAAGAATATCCTCCCCAGGCTCGACAGTGACCCTGGAAGTGTGCTCGGAAGAGACCCTCTATCAGATCATGATGCGCTACCTTCCCCACAACACGCACTGCATGTCGTACGCGTGGCGGTACCTAGGGAAACCTCTCAACTTCAATTTTAATCTGGAGCGGAACGGTATTCCCGATGAGAGGGATCGATTCAGCGATGTCGCGCTCCCGGAAAATATGCACATACCCGCGATATTGATTTATTATAATGATGATTTAACTGAAGGTAAGACCCTCATCCTGAGAGCTGATGCTAAGTTTTAAGCACACAATTGACACGGACGTATGGTGTAGCGTAACACTTAGGGCCTAGCCAAACGGCATTCGCTTCGAAGCGATTCCATTTCTACAGTCGTAATACAATACAATAGACCACGTGACATATCGATAGCTAACGTCAATCACATACATTTTGGACTTTTCAACTGGCGTCATCGCTATTAGAATGTTACTTTGTCTAAGGCCTAAGGATTTTGTATGGCGACACCGATGAGCGTCCGTGTTACACTACACCATACGTCCGTGTCAATTGCTTGTCAAAACTCAGAATCAGCTCTGAGCTTCTTTTCATTGCTAATCCTAGCAATGAAAAGCTAGCAAGAGAGCTTTTGCCGTGGTGTATCCGGCCTAGGAACAGACTCCTCCCGTGGATATCGTAAAAGCCTACTAAGGGATTTCATCAGGGGATGGGCAGCAGCATCCATCTAAGTAGGTACTTGACACCAATACTGCGATTACCAATCCATCTGCCAAGTGTGGTGATTATGGTAAATCCCTCCATCGTATTCAATGGGGGAGGCTTCGTCCAGCAGTGGAATACTGAATCAGCCCTCGGAATATTGATGTAGCTCGTATCCATCAATCTATATATCTTAAAGAATATTGATCTTGACTTACTCATGTAAAATTCTAATCTAAGTAGGTAGGTAGGTACGATTGAAATTTTGACTTTAGGCGCATTCCCTTTTTGATACGTACCTAGTACCTAGTTATGTAGTAGCTAACATCTTTGCTTAGTTGTGTAGGTATGCTTTAAAACTAATTCTGAAAACTTGTTTCAGAACTACCTCAATCTGAATACCAAGTTTGACATTGAAGTGTAGATTTATTAAACATTTTCTTTTATGATCTGTATCTGATTTTACTAATATACATAATTTTATATACATAAATTCAGTCCGTTAAACCAACCTACTTGGTTCTTTTTTATTTAGACCTACTTATACCCCTTTACCTAGTTTCTACCTAGGACCTAGGTACTAGGGAAATACTTATTACAGAATCAATTTAGGCAAACAGGTACTCTAGTATGTTTAATAATTAGGTCATAATCATGAGGTGGTCGGAGGTTAGGTAAAAACGATCATTAGAACAACCTCCGTGGCGCGGCGCGCGGCGTGCAGTAGCCAGCTGAGACGCAAGAGGTGCGGGTTTGATTCCCGCTTGCGGGACAAATATTTGTATAATCTGCAAATATTTGTTCCGGGTCCATGGTACTCGTAGTTCTTGATACACATGACACAGGGAATCTTATTGTGAGATCAGGACTATGAATGTGTGTCCTTATATCTAGGATCTAATATTATTTTTATTTTAGATAAGTACCTTACCTACCTACTTTGGTTCTAAGTTTTTCTTACCGAAGTATTATGAATTATGATTGCTTAGTTTCTATTCATCAGTTACTTTAACATTGATTTATCAAAGCTATTATACAAATAACCACGTTTTTCCGTCACACATGGTAGGACTCATGTATAATGCCGTACTGCCAAAGGTCCAGTTTTTGCGCGGCTAGTTCGACGGCATTTGCACCCAAGTGGGCTTTCCTTATAAATCATAGCACGCGTCTCTTGGAATGGCCAAAGTCATTATAATGCCTCTACGCTACAGGGTTGTGTCAGTCCAGTATCTAAGGATTTTTATAAAAGACGAGCTTACACGAGATAGGTCAGGTTTTTCAATTATTTAGTTAAAATTAAGAAATAACTTATTCACTGCTGGACATAGGCCTCCCCAAAAAATACGATGACAATCGGTCTTGAGACGCCACCATCCACCGAATTCCTATGACCTTTAAAATGTCGTCGGTTCATCAAGAAGCGGGCCATACGTCCGGTTAGTAGTATTCAAAAAAAGGAAAAATACCCGAAACTACCGTAGATTAGGAAATATAACTGAGACTTCGCGCCATATTATATACATTAGGTAAGTAGGACTTTGTATCAATTGAACGGCAAGTTCAGCCGATGGATCTAGTTCTAGCTGATGACGTTACATGCGTACTCTGCCATGATCCATCGGCAGATCTGTACCTATAAATACCTAGGTGTCATCATCATCAACAGCATAAGGAGACTCAAGATCTACTCTACCAGACAGTGTTAAAAAGAAGGCGCAATTTCACCAAATGTTGAGTAATTTTTCTGTTCTTTTGTCAGATCTACATTTTAAAACACCACAAGGTGCACTCGAAGTAATGACCCATCCCCACACCATGCCTTATGGCATAAGCTCCACCATGCTCGGCCGAGCACGCTTCCTGTGCTAGGTATCTACAATTCCAATGGATTAATTGAACAATATCTTTGTTCCACTTGGTTTTTGTAAGAAGCTTTGATTATGACGCCTTATGTTAATTAAGGCTTTGATTATGGTTAATATCTTTGACCGTTTTTTCCTATAAAGATTCGTAAAAGATCAATTTCCTACAAGGACAGATTTATTCTTACAAGGAAGGACACTTGAATGTAAAAACTTTATATGTCAATATTTAGATATTTTAAACGAAAAAAGGAAGTCGGTGGATCGAGGCGGCTCAAGATTGTTCGTCGTCTACGGGGGAGGTCTATGTTCAGCCGTTTAGGAACTTGGCGGCAACATACGTCAAAACGTCCAATAGGTTCAGCAATGGACTTCTATAGGCCGATGATGATGATGAATGATATTTTTTATATCATGAACCAAAAGAAAAAGACATTTTGTTATTCAATAAAAAAAACCGTTCCAAACAACGATCTCTATTAAAAGATCGTTGGTTCCAAATAAGTACCTACCTAGGTACGTAAAAAGTTGTAACTTTAATCGCCTGAAAAAACAAAACAAAGCGATAATTTCCTACATATACGCATACAATTAAACTCAGCAACGTTTCTCAGCTTTCGTGCTTTTGTGGCTCTTGTCCCTGACCGGTGAATGATTATACAGGCATAATCGTTCACTGTTCCCGAGTCCTGACGTATACTTTTATAATGGCACCGACCGCAATTTTGCCTTACCTACATTAAGTACGTCTATTTATTTATAAACTGCAGCTAAGTCCCTTATATTGATTTAAAAACCTACATATTGATGGATTTCAAAACATTAGATCAATTGGCAACCGTTTCTACATTTTCTCCAAGTTTCTACCCCACGAGAAATCTTCCACAAATACCGGCTATTTGCCTACTCGCGACCACCACGCATGCGTGGAGACGGTAATACTACTTGTGGCCCCAAATTACACCATGCAACCCCATGCCGAGCTCATGGAAATAAACAGACAGTCGCATTTTTATACATAGAGCAAAGAGTGATTGACGGAGCGCGCGCGACGCGGCGAGACGGGTTCAGACTTCAGAGCCGGGATTTAAATTTCGAATTCGCGTGTTTTTTAAATTAGTTTTGTGCTAGTTGTGTTTTTTTGAGTGGATCCACCAAAGAGGTGAGTGGATTTTTAACTATGTGATAAGCTTAGACCAAAGGGACTACCTACAAATTAGTTGTAGTTGTAGTAAAAAAATTGTATGATTACCTACTAAGTATTCTCTACTGTACAATCTGTTAAAGGGGCTACATCACCCTAGCTAGGAAAAGTCTCGTCTCGGTAAGTAATGATATCGATTTTAGCAACCCCCGTTATTCCACCCCTGAAGCTTTTAACAAAACAAACATTTAACTTTGCAAATTATTAGTAACATGAGGAGATTTCGACCTCTGTGCCGCGGCGAGCGAAGGTTCGCCTGCGACGCAGGAAGTTGCAGGTTCGATTCCTGCCTCGGAACAAATATTTGTACGATCTGCAGATATTTGTTTAGGGTGTTCTGGGTATTTTCTATGTAATAATAAGAAATATCTATCTATGTAATGTATTTTATTAAGTATATCAGTTATCTAGTACCCATAACGCCATAACACAAGCTCTGCTTAGCTTGGGGCTAGAAAATGTTATTGTGTGAAATGTCCAGCATTAATTCATTTATTTATTTACATAGCAAAGTCAAAGTCAAAGTCAAAAAGAACTTTATTCATTGAAATCACAAGGATCATTTTGAATCGTCGTCTTATATAAAATTAAATTACTCCTGTTCCAACGCGACCAAGCCTAGAAGAATCAGGCAACAAACTCGGCTTGGCTTACATAAATGGTCCGTCTTACCACTAGGTGAGAAGCGCCTGTGTGGTGCCTCGGAGCAAGGAGTTGCTGATACATAGTAAATGAGAACTTAAAAACCTTAGGCAGGTAGTCAAAAGTAAATAAACATCAGCAAAATATGCAAGACAGCACACGCTACGCTTGTTATACTTATAAATAATAATCTAATACAAACATGTAAATAGGTAAGTACAGATATTGCAAATTTCCATTTTAGCAGTCGAGGGGCAGAGCGACATCAGGCCACGCGGCTTTATCATTAATATAGTCATCAACAGTGTAATACGCTTTCTTAATTAGATTCATCTTTATGTAGGATTTAAATCTTCGAATAGGAAGTTTAAATGCACCTTCTGGAAGTTTATTATAGAACCGTACAGAATTCCCCATAAAAGACCCACTTACTTTCTTTAATCGAAATTTTGGTATATTTAGTTTGTGTTTATTTCTCGTGTTAATACCATGCACGTCACTTTTTATCATAAAACTATCCAAGTGTTTATGTGTATGTAATAATATTTCATAGATATATTGCGATATTACTGTAAGAATATTGATTTCTTTGAAACGCTCCCTCAAGGAGTCACGCGACTTCATTTTATAAATGGCACGTATTGCCCGTTTTTGTAAGACAAAAATAGCTTGGATATCTGCTGCTTTACCCCACAGTATGATACCATATGACATAACACTATGGAAGTAGCTAAAATAAACAAGCCTAGCTGTAGCTTCATCAGTAAGCTGCCTTATTATACGAACTGCATATGCAGCGGAACTAAGTCTACCAGCAAGAGCCACAATTTGTGGTGCCCACTGCAACCCTGCATCAATATTAAGCCCTAAGAAAATGGTAGACTTGACAAGATCAAGTGCCTCCCCATTTATTTTAATATTAGTTGGATAATGTTTTACATTTGGCAATGTGAATTTGATGCATTTAGTTTTTTTAGCATTAAGCAGAAGATTATTAACTGTGAACCACTCAAGAACATGCGATAGTGAATCATTTACATCATCGTAATTAGATTTAGATCTATCAACTTTGAAAATCAAAGAAGTATCGTCAGCAAATAGAACTATGTCACATATGTCTTTCACAAAAAAAGGGAGATCGTTAATGTAAACTAGGAATAAAAAAGGGCCTAGTATTGAACCCTGTGGCACCCCCATGACAATAGTCGATCCTGAAGACCTTTCACCACCAACATCAACTTTTTGGACTCTATTGGATAAGTAGAAGATACTTTATTGCATAGGCCAAAAAAGTACACAGGCGAACTTAATGCTAATTAGCATTTTCTTCCAGCTAACCTTTGTGTAATGGACCACCTCTCACCTCTCAGTGAAACTTCTGTGGCGCAGCGGGCGAGTAGCCGGCTGAGATGCAAGAGTTTGCGGGTTCGATTCCCGCTGCGGGGCAAAAGTATTGTATGATCTGCAAATATTTTTCCGGGTCTGGGTGAGTACCATGGTACTCCTTGTTTAAGTATGTGACTAAGACAAGTTTCATGGTGTTTGAAAAAATAGTGGCTAAATTAGAACCAAACTTTGTTCGCGTGCAAAAGGGCGTAAGCGCTCTTTTGCTAGCTCAAATTCAAAGTCAAAGTCAAAAAGAATTTATTAATTTAAATCAAAGTCAAAGTCAAAAATAATTTTATTCATTGAAATCACAATGATCATTTTGAATCGTCTTATAAACTAAAATAACTCCTGTTTTCACTACCGCTACCGTTTTAGCTACCTGTAACCTTCTCTTAAGTATAGCTGCTACTCATTATGACCATTTTTGTAATTAAAACTCAATTCCCAATAAAGGCATAAAAAACACCCATTGTGTTATCTCAATCGGAACAAAAGATGGAGCGGTTATCGAAGCTCTATTGTCTACAATTGTCTATGGGTCACCGATACCACCGCATCCGGTGACCAATCAAAATGTCTAAAAATAGCTTTTTGGTTTATCATTCGCCTAGCTTAGCTAGGTACATACTATCGTTTTTGTCCGTACCACGATAATAATAAAATAGCCTTATCAATGGCCTACGGTCGGCCTGAAGAGTCCCTTTGAGGCTCTGCCTACTCCTTTAGGGAAAATGGCGTGTGTTTATTTATGTTTGTATGTATTTACTGTCGGCCTTACCTAATATTTTGAGAACATAAAACCATAGATAAATTTATTGGCTAAGTATTCGTAATGGTCCAAAGAGGCCATTAAAATAGATGTCCAGTTTTGGTCACCGTCCAGATTTCTGTAATCTTTAAAAGTGTGACTTATTTTCAGATAAATAAAGAAGCAATGGCTACTCTACCAATTTACGTCTCACTGAGCAGGTAAGAACGTTTTCCTAATAAGATGTTAAGGGGTGCATAGCAAGCATAGTCTGTTTTTTTACAAAGACCAAAAAGGTAAACAAAAAGATAGGTAACCAGAGCAAAAAAAACCTTCTTTGTAGAGTGTCATGATTCTGTATCATACGTGTATATACACATATGATACACATATATCACACTTATACACACAGTGGCATATCTTGACATTTGTTTGTTTACTAAAATTGTCTAAGATTAAAAATCAGAGTATAGTTAGTTCATTTGCCAAAATAATACGTAAGATCCACCGACGAGCCGAGAGGAGCGAGCTCAGAGACGCAGTGCGAGGAAGGACGCGGAGGGATGTAGCGCGGATCGTATACCCACCCTGATGAAGACCCTCGATTAGGGTCGAAACCTGTTGGTACTTCCACCAACATATCGGTACGTGAAAATTTCCCGTTTTTACAAAATGAATGATATAATTCACGAAAGTTACTTTAGTAAAATACGTAAGATTATTTTTTCTTTTCAAGACTTTTTCTAGTCAAACCTTATAAAATAGAAATGGTTTAGACGTACTTATTAATAATGTCATTTATTTCAGTTCTTACACCAGATAATAGAATTACAAAATAGAAAATATAAATATCTAATTAAATTACATTATTTAATTATTTTTTATAACCTATTATTTTTGTGATATTTTAGCTGAATATTTTAAAATATTTTATGATGAGACATTTTCAAGTCATTGACAATGACAAGTCAAGACTCCTGAATCAAGAATGCCCACATTTCCCTACTTACCTTTTTAGCCTAAGTAAAAAAATCAGACTATAGGTTCTGTGAGGGTTAACATAAGGGTTGGCAAGTTACTATTATTGTTGTCTATGGATAGATAGATAGATTAACGTACACCAGGAATACATAAATAGGATTTACTAAAATTAGCAATACAATGGGCGGCCTTATCGCTGAGAGTGATTTCTTCCAGGCAACCTTTGGATGGCCAGTATTGGACGTCTATTGTCTATGGATCCAAATAATTAGAATACTTTTTTTTATTTATTTATTTGATAAAAAAATTATACAAAATTTAACTTTTATACCCTCAAAAACCCTGAAAGGTTTGTCTCAAGTCTCACTTACCTACGGTATCACTGGTTTGAACAATTTTTTGGTTAAAAGAAAAGTGAAAACATTTTTAGAAATTGTATTTATCTATTACAAGTTACAACTTATAAATCTATCCAAAACCAGCAACAAATTCTATTTAAATCCAACCAACCATTTTACAACTTTTACAGCTTTTTTACGACAAAACAACACATCTTTTAATTCGTTTGAAACAGACGAGTCCCTCAGGACGAGAAGCACATGACGGTATTGGTAGACAGTTAAAAATTACACTCGTTTCCGTAAATAATATGTTTAACGAGCATTTTACAAGTAAACGGTAGTCTTTTTAAGTTTTATGTGTTTCTAACAGCGTGGAGCACATTTTAGATTTAGACTGCGCGCCGCCCCCGTCCGTCTATCTGTTCGGATTTGTCTCAGGGCAGCATACAGGGGATCGATTTTTGAATGTCATACAGTGACTAGAAATCACTGATGACAAAAAGGTCACCGATGCCTTAGAAATCACTTTTTACCAAAATGTCGTATTTTTTAGAGTAAACCAACTTGAAAACATCATTCATTTCATTTTTCATTTTTTTTATGCTACTCGGCAAGCAGACAAGCTTACGGCCCACCAGGATGGAAAGCAGTTACCGTAGCCTATGAACGCCTGTAACACCAGCGGCATCACACGCGCGCTGCCGACCCTGAGACATAAAGATGAAAAGTCTCATGTGCCTGTAATGTCACCGGCACCCGTACCCTTCAAACCGAAACACAGCAATGCGAACACTACTGCTTGGCGGCAGAAATAGGTACGGTGGTAGTGTACTTCCCCGGACGAACTCTTTCACAAGAAGTTCTACTACTAACAAACTACTATTTCAGTGTTATTTTTCGAGTTATACCGTGAATACAATAATATTACTTGACATTGGCGAAATTGCTTGGATTAGACTCTAATCCAAGGAATTTCTCTAATTATTAGAGTATTCCTCAGAAGCCATTTAAGAGAAGGTAGCTAGCAAACTCAACTTTGTACACATGTTCATTACACTAATATCTAGAGTGTGCGTTATCCTAGCAAAATTTTGTGTCCTTTCAGGATGTGAATATCACGAATAATTCGTATTTAATCTCCTGTAAATGTGCCTGAAATAAAAAATTAGTGCCTTCAGCCGTTTTTGAGTTATTCATGAAAGACAGATTTTGCTGGGGTAACGGTCTTCCAGCAAAAACTTTTTTCCCTAGTTGGGCTAGGCCAGCTGAAAGTGGCTAGAAAGATAAGTTTTAATTTGTGCTAAATGTGCATCTAAACTCTGAATTTGTGGACCCTAGGATTTCAGAGATATTTCAGTTTTTGCTGGGGGAACATTTTAAAAATGGCTGTATCTCCGAAACTTTTAACCGCACAATCATGAATTTTTCTACACATATAAGTGTTCATATAGGGTAATTTGTGCCAGTTAAATTTCTTGATAAAACTGCGCCTCTCGTATTTTAATGGGATTTTTCCAAAAAACTAAAATAGCTCCTAGCACTCAAACAAAGGCACCTATGAACTTTATTTAAATGCAAACGTATACCATTCTTTGTTAAGCAACATTTGGTAAAATTTCATAAGCCTACGTTAAGTACTTTACGAGATAGAGAGACTTTAAAATAATCCGGTGGTGAAATTATTTAGACCTCCAAATACACGAGCTTTCTACGTGCTGTCCATTAACGTGTTAAGCCAATAATTAGTGCCTCTATTCATCTCCACATACACCAATTTTCAGCTGAATCCATCAAACAATTACCGTAATATCATTAAAAAAAGAAATTGAAACGTTTCAGGGCAATGAATGAATGAATGAATATCCAGCCAAATTATTAACTGACCAAATTCGAATGACTGTCAAAAAGCGATATTCCAATACATGGCACCCACCTTCTTAAATTCATACAACAATATTTTAGTGTTTTGGTACAGTCATGTAGAAAAATTTAAAGATTATTTTAATTTCATTTTAGAAAATAATATAACAAGTAAAAAATGGCATATAAGAAGAAAAACAGTTTAATCACGTTCTCTTTTTTTAACCGCTATGGAAAAGATACCGATACCGACTGAAGGTTGTTACTGTTTTAGTTATAATTTAATTAATTGCAGTCGGTTTGTATGACTTATAGAAAAGTTAATTGGTTAAAAACGCCCCCTAGTGAGGGAGTGCTGCAAAAGACAATCGAATGTTTCTAATAAACGGATTTGAATAGTATAATACACCAGATTCACTGATTCATAGCCTGTTTATATCGTCAGTAGTGCTGCATTTATTGGTCGACCAGCGACCTACTCTAAATATTGCGCTCATTTCCTAACTACCAAATTGCGTGAAGATAGGTTTTTGATGTTTGATACTGAGGTTCTCAACAAGTCCGCTAGGGGCGCTCATCATATTCACCATACAAATAACCAGTCAGCCGACTGCACTTTGGTTCAAACCATGGTATAAACTTATAATATAGAAAAGGTAGTTATACCTTTTTGAATAGGTATTATGTATAATACCTATACTTGGTTATTCCGAGACATGATGGTCAACACCAGCCTACGTCATCGCCAGTGAGACTTGAGATGAGAGATTGAGAATGTATGCTGTAGGTACCTTCTTACTTTTGAAACAAGCTATATGGCAGACTTTATAAATAATAAATAAATAAAAAATGCTGGACATTTCACAGAACATTATCTAGCCCCAAGCTAAGCAGAGCGTGTGTTATGGGTACTAGATAACTGATATACTTAATACAATACATTACATAGATAGACATTTTTTGATTATACACTAGCTGGTGCCCGCGACTTCGTCTGCGCAGGATTAGTATTTCGAGTAGCTTATATTAGCGTGGCGTAGAAAAGAACTAACATTATGAAATTATCACATAAATAATTTTCGCGACATAATTCTTAGTACGTGCTTTTTCTACACTTCCAAAAAATACAGTACGGTAGTTATTATTATGTTTATTATACTTAAATAACTTTTTATTTAAAAAACTGACTTCCGCCATTGTATTCGACTAAATATTTGGATGAAAAAAAAAATTATGAAAGAACCATAGTGGTGAAAGGATTATGATACTTTCTGAATGCAAATGCTTGGTTTGTTGCTGAAAATATCAAAATCGCCATATGTATGCCTACAATATTTGAGGAGTTCCCTCAATTCCTCATGGATCATCAGAACTGGATTCTGAAAAAAATGGGGCCAATCTGGAAGTATATCTATTCAAATAAAAAAAAAAAAATCAAATCGGTTCATAAACGCCAGAGATATGCGGTAAAAAAAAAAAAAAAAAAAAAAAAAAAAACATCCGAATTGAGAACTTCCTCCTTTTTTGGGAAGTCGGTTAAAAATGCAATACTTGCCTATTTAGTTACTTGCCTAACCTTGGGTCTATATTACTTTAAGTACAATGCGTTTTTAACAAATCGCTAGTGCCTTGAAAATTCGTAAAACGGACACAACCGTCAATGACGTTTTCCCTCACCCGTCTGCCCGCGTCTGTCGCGCACTCAGCGATAACGATAAGCGACTTCTTCCCCCACCTCACCCACCGTGCGTCGGACCGCTCGGATTTTTTCCAACATACTTGACACTTATCGTCATATTATAGACAATTCACACAATATCTTTATAAATTGTAGGCTATGTGTTATTCTGATGTATAAGCTATATTATTGTAAAGTTTCATTAAAATCCATTCAGTAGTTTTTACGTGAAATAGTAACAAACATCCATCCATACTCACAAACTTTCGCGTTTATAATATTAGTAGGAAGGATAGAAGGAAAGAAAGAGAAAAGAATGCATAGACAGATGGTTTTGATGTTCATAATACCAGGCGATCATGGCATAGTAGAAAGTGGATTCATACGCCAAAAAGTTGTCTTAATTTTTTCAAATATATATCAATTAGGCAAAACACCGGGATCACGCGAACGAAGTCGCGCGCGGGCAGCTAGTTGCGCAATTAGTTGCGCCCCGCGACAAACATCCATACATACTCACAAACTTTTTACGTGAAAGAGTAACAAACATCCATCCATACTCACAAACTTTCGCGTTTATAATATTAGTAGGAAGGATAGGATAGAAAATACCCAGAACACCCTGAACCTATAAAAATGAAATACCTTCAGATCGTAATAATATTTTTTCCGAGGCAGGAATCGAACCCGCAACCTCCTGAATCGCAAGTGAACCTTCGCCTCCACGCGAAAGTGGTCGTCAAACTCTGGTCCTCTGGTCTTTCACTTTGGTATTATGATAATAGTAGTAGTAATAGATAGTATTATGGTATTAAATAAATAAATAAATAAATAAATAATACGATAAGTAAATTTTATGATAATTTTTGAAGACTTTAATAAACGACCTGTGCTTGTTGTGCTTATTTTAAGTAAGCTGTCCACAGATTTAATTAAAAGAGTATGTGTGTGTTTTAGTCATGTTATTTTGATTTATAGCTTTCTGGTATAACTTTAATTCTTGTTACTGTAACGAAACAAAAAAGTTTTTGAGATTTTGAAATCATCAAAAAAAAAATATAAAAATTTATGCTGTAGGTATCTTCTTACTTTTTAAACAAACTATATGGCAGACTTTCATTTTGGTATTATGATAATACGCTTAGATATTACGATAAGTAGATTTTATAATAATTTTTTAAGACTTTAATGAACGACCTGTGATTGTTGTGCCCATTTTGAGTTGAGTACGATGTACATAGATTTAATTAAGAGTATAAATGTGTCTTTGATGAATGTTGTTTTTGTTCTTATAACTATAACGAAACCAAAAAGATTTTGAGATTTTGATACAACAAAAGGAGGTAAACCCACGGAAAAATTTAAAAAAAAAAAACGGTTGTCTGTAAAGTCGGTTTACTGACGATAGTTCAACGTGTCAACGTCGTTATTGTGCTTCTTTGTCGCTCGTTCCGCGCTTGCGCGCATGCGGCGTTAGCGCATGCGCATATATATACAGTGGTGGTCATATAATTAAGAACGCTGATATAAAGGGAAGATTTTTTCCAACTAAGATGCAAAACTAATTGTATGCATTTGTTTTTATTTCTCTCGGTATCGTAAAACATTTCCATATTACCACTGTATTCATTGATACACATGATTGGCTAAAAATCAATAGGCAAACTTTTTACACTACTTTTAAACAAAGTATTCCTTATTACTGGCTGGTCACGTAATTAAGAACGCTAAGTAGTTTATACCTTTATTCAAATTTAAATAGAGAACACTCAGTCGATTTGTTACTGTTTGTATAATTTTGGCGCCATTACGTGCTGTAAAAGATTAAAGGTGATTGCTTCTTTAGAAAAAACAATGGGAAAAAATAAAAGTTGTGATAAATCTACAAGGGAAGTAATAATAAAACTTCGCCGGAAGAATTGGTCTTATAAAAAGATAGCCGACCATCTGCAATGTTCAAAAACGATGGTTTTCCACGCTGTAAAGCATTTTGCTACGTATCAAACTACTTCGAATGTTCCACGTGTACCTAAACAGAGAAAAACAACTCCTCGAGATGACCGAAACATCGTTCGTATGGCAAAACAAAATCCTTTTAAAGGGTCCAATGAGCTTAGAAAATAATATTTTGGTGAAAACAACCCTTCAGCAATCTCAGCACGCACTATTCGAAGACGTTTGGTTGAAGAAAAATTAACAACAAAAGGTAACATGGATCAGTTCCAATACAAAAATATACTGGAAGAAACAATGTTACCATACGCTGAAGACGTTCTACCGGTCATTTGGACATTCCAGCATGACAATGATCCAAAGCACACTGCACGCACCGTAAAGGAATTTCTTACAGCGCAATTAGTTTCTGTCTTAGACTGGCCTGCTAACAGTCCAGATCTAAACCCAATAGAGAATCTGTGGTTTGAAGTAAAGAAGAAGGTTTCAAATACAAAGTGTGGAAATTAAAGAGAGCTGTATGACGTTTTTTTAGAAGAATGAAACTCTATTTCTCTTGCGAAATGTCAAAAATTAATAGAGTCAATGCCTCGCCGGTGTAAAACTGTAATTAAAAGCCGTGGATATGCTATTAACTATTAATTTTAGTTAAATATTTATTAAATTTCTTTTTATGTTTCCTGTGCTACATAATATTGTGATTTTTTAAATCTAAGTGTCATACAAAACAATTCCCGAGCAGTTAAATAAATCGTTCTTAATTATTTGTCCAGTTTCAGTACTATTTGAATGTGTTACTTTGATAAAATCAATAAAATGTGCAAAAAATAGTTAGCGATTTCATACTTTATTCTTAAGTCAGGTTGCTCTATTAATGTGACTATTATATAACATAACTAGTTGCTTCTCAGAAGGTACACATCTCTGTGTATGATACGATTTAAATAAAAAACTTCTAGAACTTCAAATCGTTCTTAATTATATGACCACAACTGTATATAGCATATATAGCGCATGCGCATATATATATATATATATATATATCCCATGCGCTATGCGCATGCGCATATATATATATATAGCATATATAGCGCATGCGCATGCGGCGTTAGCGCATGTGCTTCGCGCATGCAGCGTCACCGCATGCGTTTTGCGAGGTGACGCATGACGAGGTAACGACGCATTAGTCATGTTTTTTCGAGCGTGCAGCCGGCTCCATCGATTTATAAGACGTTAACACGTCAAAAATTGTGCTGTACGTAACTACTTACTTTTGAAAAAAGCCATTATGGCAGACTTTCACGTTGGCATTATGATAATGCGCAAGATAATATTACGATAGGTCAATTTTATAACAATTTTTAAGACTTGATTTAAGACCAAATTGTTCGGTTGGCTTGGTAGGTTAGGTACTCAACTTGATCGACGAACCATAAATCATACACAAACTTAACCGCAAATGCCTACATACCGACACGGTTCCGTCGTGTATGAACAACCCAAGCTATTTTGTAGGCGACTGTACCAAACAAATTAAATTACAATACCAACAACTAAGAGAGGTTAGCATGAATTATGAAACGGCCGCTTTTTAATAGTCATTCGAATTTGGTGGGTTAATAGCCTGAAATCATATCAGATCAGTTATTTTGAGATATTACTGTAATTATCACATGGATTCAGCTGAAAATTGGTGTATGTGGAGATGAATAGAGGCACTAATTATTGGCTAAACACGTTAATGGACAGCACGTAGAAAGCTCGTGTATTTGGAGGTCAAAATAATTTCACCACCGGATTATTTTAAAGTCTCTCTATCTCGTAAAGTACTTAACGTAGGCTTATGAAATTTTACCAAATGTTGCTTAACAAAGAATGGTATACGTTTGCATTTAAATAAAGTTCATAGGTGCCTTTGTTTGAGTGCTAGGAGCTATTTTAGTTTTTTGGAAAAATCCCATTAAAATACGAGAGGCGCAGTTTTATCAAGAAATTTAACTGGCACAAATTACCCTATATGAACACTTATATGTGTAGAAAAATTCATGATTGTGCGGTTAAAAGTTTCGGAGATACAGCCATTTTTAAAATGTTCCCCCAGCAAAAACTGAAATATCTCTGAAATCCTAGGGTCCACAAATTCAGAGTTTAGATGCACATTTAGCACAAATTAAAACTTATCTTTCTAGCCACTTTCAGCTGGCCTAGCCCAACCAGGGAAAAAAGTTTTTGCTGGAAGACCGTTACCCCAGCAAAATCTGTCTTTCATGAATAACTCAAAAACGGCTGAAGGCACTAATTTTTTATTTCAGGCACATTTACAGGAGATTAAATACGAATTATTCGTGATATTCACATCCTGAAAGGACACAAGATTTTGCTAGGATAACGCACACTATCTAGACCCATGTCATCATGTGTATCATGAATGAATGAATGAATGAATGAATTATTTATTTGCTTAAAATGTAGGTACAGTATAAAACATAGATGATAAATATAATTCATGGAGTTTCATGAAACAATAGCCAAAATAGAAGCAAACTTCGTTTGCGTACAAACGGCCGTAAGCGCCCAGCCGGGAACCTCCTCTTAAGATACATAGACAATTGCAAAGTCAAAGTCAAAAGTCAAAGTCAAAAAGAACTTTATTCATTGAAATCACAAGGATCATTTTGAATCGTCTTATAAGCTAAAATTACTCCTGGTTCCAACGCGACCAAGCCTAGAAGAATCAGGCAACAAACACGGCTTGGCTTACATAAATGGATACTAATAATGGATAAAAATGCACACTATTGCAACACTTATGCAAACAAAATGATTACTCCTTTACCTATTCTATTGTGTTGTTCTGAAAGCTCTAACGGTAGTTGCTTACTACATGCCGATGCGTTGAGCTTTCGTCCGGCCAAGCTTCCTGTCTCCCGATTAGGAAGTAATGCGAAGACGTGTCGGCTGGCAGGGCTGGCAACTGACCTGCGATCCACATCCAACTAACCACGGTCACAAACCTGCTGGTTCCATTCTTTTCTACCTAGAACAGCAAAGAAATTGTAATTGGGAGGCTAGAATGCAATACAAAACGTACCACTCGTCACACACCTTCAGACCCGAACCGGCAAGAACGCCAGGTCAGCAAGCAACCGTCCTCATCGCCGATCAGAGGGCCTATTACGAGTTTTGCATTGCAACAATCACTTTGCGAGTCGTGAGTATTCAACGTGACTTACATAGTAACTATTTATTATTCTGTGCCGCGCAGTCGATAGAAACAGCACAGATTCATAAATAGTTACATAAGTCACGTTGAATACTCACGACTCTCAAAGAGATTGTTGCAATGCAAAACTCGTAATAGGCCCTCTGAACGTTTTGGCAGTTTAGAAAAAGCCCTAAACTAAAATTTATCTTCAAATGTGACCAATCGTAGAAGAATTAGGGCAACAAACACGGCTTGGCTTTTTTGATGATCCTTCTTACTAGGTATTAGGTACTCTAAAAATGTAATTGGAGGGTACATTCGGATCCTTTTGTTGTCTAGGGGTGCACTAAGGATTTTCCGAAACTCACCCCCTAAAGGGGTTCAGCGCGGTGTTGAAGGTTTTATGGAAAAAACTCCACGCGGATGTCGCATAAAATAACTTAGTTGTATAATTGCAGTAGAACTTTTCTTAAAAGTTCCTTGACTTGTTTTCGCCAACCCTACAGTTTATTTTTAATTCCATAGCACTATATTGCCATTATAATTTTGTCCGCACCACCGTGCCACTTCCCACATACTGATTGGGCCACATACATACTGCGACACGTGTCTTCGCCCGCAATGGTCTGTGGTGAATTTAAAATGTCATTATAAAACTAAATAGGAAGTAGAATGTATTGTGCGTGTAAAAATTCTGACAATAAGTAATTTGTGATTCTATTGATCAAGTTCCCAATGCAATTTTGACTTTAAAATTCTCTAAGCTTTAAGTAATAATAATCTATGATACTTCATTCAGAAGTTCAGGAATCTAGGAAGTATCGAGGAGGAATAGTTAAAGTTTATAAGACGAATCAAAATTATAAAAAAAAAAAATATTTAATTAAATTTTTATTAATTGTTATTGTGTTATAATTATGGGTCTATAAAGCTTGAAATAAACGATTTTTTTTTTATTTTAAAATGATCCTTGTGCTTTCAATTAAAACAATATTTGACTTGGATCGTTTTCTTTGAGTTCAGAAGCTTGCAAGATTTAGCCGTTTTGAAAGTATTTTCCGATTTGTATTTTCCTCAACTAAATAACTTGCTTTTATACCCATTTGCACCAATCTTAACACATTTACCAATTATAAAAAAGTTAACTTAAAATAAAAAAGTTGGTGCAATTAGGCATTAGTATATTTTAGACCGAGGTCTATTTAGATAAATATACTTGTATATTCAACCGAACTTTATGCACTAATTGAAATAAAGAGGTAGTTACTGATAGATCCTTTGTACTAATAGATCCCGTAAGCTTATAATTTAGTTACTGATGATCCTGTAACCAAGGGATCTGTTTAAAATAATTATTTTAATTAAAAATGGGAGCCAAACCAAACACTTCCATTAACATAATAATTAATTCAGCATTTAGCAGTGAGGACTATTGAGGAAACGTGTTGCACTGTTTTCATCACGGTTGATTTATAAGACAGTCTTCGACAGAGACTAACTGCGATTGGGGAGTGTTTTGTTAGACGCAGGTTTAATAGGGATTTATTGTTTTGTAGTGTTTTAAAGTTTTATCTAAATGACAAAACTATTTTCACAAATAAAATCTACGGCTTGTACTATTGTAGCTAGGGTTACTAGATGAACGGTTTGTTAAACGGCTGTCCAGTCTAGTAAATTTTGGAAATATGCGATCCATAGATCGCATATTTTCAAAAGAAAACAAGAGAACTCACAAAGCTAAAGCGTTTATTATTAAATAAATTTAAATAAACGTTTCTTAAAAGCAGCAAGTACTTGTCTAATTCAATTTCAATTTCAATAGCCTTTATTAAACAAATCTTAATTCTAGTTTACAAAATCTTATCATTAGACATCAGTAATTTGATTGTTTTACTTTTCAGCATAGGTCTCCCCCAGCCTTTTCCAAAGTTTGCGATCTTGAGCTTTCCTTCTCCAAAGCCCTCCTGCAGCTACGCTGATGTCGTCTTCCCACCTTTGAAACGGTCGACCTCTGGCTCTTTTCCCTTCTGTTGGGTACCATTCGATCACGTCCTTGGCCCATTTATCTTTTTTACACCTCAATATATGGCCTGCCCACTTCCTTTTCAGTTTCTTAATTGTGTGTGTTATGTCTGCTATTTTTGTTCTATTTCTTATAAGCGCAAGGCTTATCCTATCTTTTCTTCTTACATTTAACATACTTCTTTCTATGCTGTGTTGGCAAATACCAAACTTGTCTAATACCAAATGTTAAAACGTAATTATTTTGCACATAAATTATTTAAAAAAAATACCGGCTTTTTATTCCAACACATCTGGCAACCCCAGTAGTACCAATCAGTTATGATGGTAGGCTAACCGGTCGTTTATGTGGGTGAGCTTGATTTTAGGTATAAGCAGGATCAGGGAGGTAATTCTCGGCATAACCTCGTACACGCGATGTCGTCAAATCTCGAATGATAACCATAATTTTGTATGGGCGTCATACGAGATGTGACTATCATGGATGAGATTTTTTCGAGAATACGGGCCCTGATATAGGTAGGTTATTGTGAAAAACTCGGCACACCGTTTGTTGTTCTAGAGTAAGTCTGCAACGTGTAGTTATGCGATGCGCATGGTCGCTACGCTTTTAGAAAACTAAACGCTATCTAATTATAAGCAACGAATGAAAGAAAGTACCCCAGTGTTAGTAGACCATGTTAATCATTAATAATTAGTTCAAATTACAAGTTACATTGTAACCGACCATGTAATAACTGGTTGTATATGTCTTACTTCATGCTCCATTCCACGATGGTCTGTCTTTATGGTGCGGTGTTATCCATATCAGATCATTGATGGCTGATTAATTTCCAAGATTATCAGATCGAATCAGATGTTACTTTTACACTGTGATTAGCTCGCTTGGCATCATCTTCAGCCAGTAAACGTCCATATTTTTTTTGTTTTCTTTGATATCCGCAATCAGCTGGTGCTATATGGATAGGTTCTTGACATTTGGGATCCAGACTCATCTGTCCTTATTTCCACATTATAGCAGGAACCACTTGGAATTTATAACCAACGCCACTGCTAGATGAGGCTTCCCTTATACGGGTGTCCCTGGAAGTATGGATCAAATCGAAAAAGGGCTTAGGCAAGGTAATTTCCAAACTTTTCAACCCTGAGAATGTTTGAGCAATTTTTTACGGTTCAAAAGTTATGACCAATTACTTTGTGATACCATGGTACTCTAAGTTCCTTGATACCCACGACACAGCCCCTTACCTAGCCTAGCGAGGACGACTTCTATGGCGCGGCGGGCGAAGGCTCGCCTGCGACGCAGGAGGTTGCGGGTTCGATTCCCGCCTTGGAACCAAATATTTGTACGATCTGCAGATATTTGTTCAGGGTGTTCTGGGTATTTTTCTATGTGTAATAAAAAAATATTTATCTATGTAATGTATTGAATAAGGTATATCAGTTATCTAGTACCCATAACACAAGCTCTGCTTAACTTGGGGCTAGATAATGTTGTGTGAAATGTCCAGCATTTATTTATTTATTTAATTTATTTACAGGGAAATCTAGTGAGTGATCATCTACTTTCAGGACTATGTATGTGACTGTTGGGTGTTATGTTATGTATGTCTGTTTAGTAGTTATGTGTAGCAGAAGGTCTATATCAGGGGTTCCTAAACTTTTTTTGTCTACTGCCCACTTTGACAATAAATTATTTTTTAGCGCCCCCATTTTTAACCGACTTCCCAAAAAAGGAGGAGGTTCTCAATTCGGTTGTATTTTTTTTTTGTATGTTTGTTACCGCATTTCTCCGGCGTTTATGAATCGATTTGGAAAATTCTTTTTTTATTTGAATAGATATACTTCCAGATTCGTTCCCATTTTTTTCAAAATCCAGTTCTGATGATGGAATCCATGAGGAATTGAGGGAACTCCTCAAATATTGTAGGCATACATATGGCGATTTTGATATTTTCAGCAACAAACCAAGCATTTGCATTAAAAAAATATCATAATCCTTTCACCACTATGGTTCTTTCATCATTTTTTTTCATCCAAATATTTAGTCTTATACAATGGCGGAAGTCGGTTTTTTAAATGAAAAGTTATTCATTATATGAACTACATGGAGAGAAATATCGAACAGAGTTAGTTTGAGCAATCTCTTAATTTTACTAAAGTAACTTTCGTGAATTATGTCATTCATTTTGTAAAAACGGGAAATTTTCACGTACCGATGTGTTGGTGGAAGCACCAACCGGTTTCGACCCTAATCGAGGGTCTTCATCAGGGTGGGTATAACCTGTTGGTGCTTCCACCAACATATCGGTACGTGAAAATTTCCCGTTTTTACAAAATGAATCTCTTAATTAATATTAGTTGATGTTCACAAGTTGTAGTCGAGAGTCGAGGGCTCAGTCCGTGTCTAAGAGTCCTCCTAGCTAGATGAAATTACAAATCGCCCCCTAAGCCTCTACAAGTCTACACAACGCCCCCATTTTTTTTGGGTCTCTTACTGCCCCCTTTAGGCCTGCAGCACCCACAAGGAGGCGTTATCGCCCACTTTGGGAAAGGCTGGTCTACATAGACCTTTGCGATTAAAGTCATCCAATGATGACGGATGTCAACGACGAACCGATATTTTGTGATGAATAGTTTTTGAACTGAATCGTATAAGAGCTCTGGTAAGGCTTCTGAAGTTGATTAGCTACTTCTGATGGCGACAGTTTGTAGCTTAGAATAATCACAAGAACTGTAGCTATATTATTGTCAAGTAGCGATAGAACGATTCTGCAATCTTCATATCCCTACAGGCTTATGTAGTCTGTGGGAAGTGTGGGAACAAAATTGCGTGTCTGAAATTATCGTTTCATCGTATAACAATAAATCTAACTGAATAATGACAAGTGATGACTGTATTTCCAAGAATAATCTGCTGTTAGATTTATTTCTGATGCTAAACTACCATGACTAACGCCTGCTAGATCACCACCGGTTAAAACAACATTAATTATGACCAAGCAGGTAATGGTAGCGTATTACCTGTTTAGTAATAATTAATATTGTAAGCACGTATTATGATTGTACATTTAGAGCTAAAATTTTGTGTTAAGACAATGGGTCTTGTTAGGTACGAAACATTACCTAAATCCAAGTTTAGACCAAGCCTACCAGGCTTAAATATCAACCTTTGGTATACACGACTGTAATACAAAACCAGACGGTTTTTTTTCCAAAATGAACTCTCGAGCTAGATGGTCCCAGGTTATATAAAAAATTACAATCTCTGGATTTTTTCAAACTAGGTAGTTCCCTCCCCTTAGTTTGGTATAATTTACAAATATAATCAAAACACAACAAAACCAAAACAACTTTTTCCTATGAAAGATATTCCAATATAGTTACTCCTTAAATTTCCGCTGGCTGTACTACTTCAATAGCAAGTTCGTCACAGGATCTATTAGGAATTCGAAAACAGTCTAAAAATTTAAGGGATCTATTAGTAACTCCAAAGTCCACAGGGTCATAACCAAGGGATCTATCAGTAACTACTCTACAAAATAAAAATTGATTGCTTGATGGAAGCTAGAATTTCGACATCTCCATTGCGATGTGACACTTCCATAAAGGATCCTTCAGTTTGACACTTTGAATTGATTTCGATACTACCAGTCTCGATTTAAATAATCGACCTTTTACTTGTTTATGAAAGGTCGATTATTTAAATCGAGACTGGTAGATCTGCCTCCCTATTCCCTAACTGAAAGTCACTCGGTGACTAACGTTTGACAAGTAAAAATTGACCATCAATTGTAAATGAATAAATGATTATGATTATGATTATGACAATTCTTAATGATCATTTTGAGCAATCTTATGAACTTTGACGACCTCTGTGGCGCGGCGGGCGAAGGTTCGCCTGCGACGCAGAAGGTTGCGGGTTCGATTCCCGGCTCGGAACAAATATTTGTACGATCTGTAGATAATTGTTCAGGGTGTTCTGGGTTTTTGAGAAAATGTTCCAAAAAATCTTCCCAAAATCACCACGCGATCACTGGCCATGGCAGTGGGGATTTGTGGCCATTCCAAAATTTGCATGTTTTTTAGGATCAACACAACTGTACCTTTGCCTGATTAACGACGAAAATGGATAAAATCTGCGACAACTTTCCAATAAGATTACTGTTTATACCAAAAATAGTGATGAACAGTTGAAATGACTATCAATATGTTTATCAAAATCAACTTGTCATTAAGGCAGGGTCTAGACCGCATGCCCGCCTACATCCGGTCTGACCTGTCATTAGCCTGTTCCGGTGCACACAGGCTTACCTTTTGTCTTGTACGAAGGCTTTGGCATCGCGGAATGTAACATCTGTTCACCGGTTCACAACTTGAAATTACATTAGAATGAAACCCAGAAACAGACATTGAAAAACTTATGAAACTTTATCTAACTCACTGCTGTGTGTCTGGCCTAAGAATACACCCCTTCGGCTCCTCCCGTGGATGCAGTAAAAGCCTTACTAAGGGATTACATCAGGGGATGGGCATCAGCTCCTGCCTGAGTATATACTAAACACCAAACTGCGATCACCAATTCACCTGCAAAGCATCGGGAGGCCTCGTCCAGCAGTGGATGTAAACAGGCTAGTGATGATGATGATGATGATGATGATGATTAAACTCTCTATGTAGGTAGAAATAATAATTTATATTTTTTTTATATAAAAACGATACTTAATTTCGTCATCATCGAGCTATTTAAGTCCACTGGACATAGGCCTGCTCCCCTATAGAATCCTAGACATCCCACTCCTGATACTTTATTTACTAAAAAATAATACAACTTATCATCAGTAGCTTTTACACTTCCACTGCTCGACGAAACCTCCCCCATGACATACAATGGGGAATCCCCATAATCACCACGCTTGGCAGGCCGACTGGTGATCACAGGTGGATGCTGCTACCCGTCGACTGGTGTACCTAATCCCTTAGTCGGATTTCACGACATCCATGGGAGGAGATGGGAAGGTCTTTTCTTAGGCCGGACACACCACGGTATAATACGCACACGGACCTTCTAGTGCAATAGTAAGATTAGGTATACCCCTCACAGTTACGAATAAGTTTATATTTTTTTTTCAACTTTTTTGTTTTATTCAAAGAGCTCTTGAAATAATAACTAACGATAGTTTAGTAATTTAAAAGAACTAAGTTGTAATCATATTTTAGAAACTGTATAAAGTAGGTAGGCTTAATACATATGTATATATATATATATATATATACATGGGTGTATATATTGTATATACATAATATGTATACTATATAATGTACTGTTTCATTCACGTAGTGAACTTTTTTAACTTCTCTTACTTTACTTACTGAAATGATATCCTTACAGGATAATTGTAGGAATCGTCTTGTGTTTAACTTAGAGAGACCAGTAATTGGCTGGATAACTTTAATATAAATTATTATATTGTTTAAATTTTGTTTAATAGCTGTTGGTCTTTTCAATAAATAAATAAATAAATAAATAACAGTCACCCTATTTTTTAACCGACTTCCCAAAAAGGAGGAGGTTCTCAATTCGGTTGATTTTTTTTTTTTTTTTTTTTTTTTTTAATGTTTGTTACCGCATATCTCCGGCGTTTATGAACCGATTTGGAAAATTCTTTTTTTATTTGAATAGATATACTTCCAGATTGGTCCCATTTTTTTCAGAATCCAGTTCTGATGATGGGATCCATGAGGAATTGAGGGAACTCCTCAAATATTGTAGGCATACATATGGCGATTTTGATATTTTCAGCATTTGCGTTCAGAAAGTATCATAATCCTTTCATCATTATGGTTCTTTCATAAAAAAATTTTCATCCAAAATTATTTAGTCGAATCCTATGGCGGAAGTCGGTTTTTTAAATGAAAAGTTAATTATTTAAACCAAAGATGTTCAAACTTTCTCACAAAAAATAATGTTTTTTTAATAGATTTGTAAAAGAAAATCAGATGCAGCTAGACATTGTAATGTCTCAACATTCATAAATATTCTAAGTTATTCCTCATTTTATAGTCATTTAACAACAAGTCAGTGAACAAGTACCAAAAATCATGCCTTTTTTTCTAGTTTTATTTTCTCTAGAATTTTTTATGTATTTACCTTTGAGCCCCCTGCAAGTACCTACGGGGCTATCCACTTTTTACTAGACTCTGTATAATCAACTATAGATCGATAAGAAGCTTCTTGAAATGCAATAATGAACTAAATAACTCGTCAGTCCCCGACCCTGGCGTCAATGCCCTGGCTTCTTTGTTTGCGGCACACCCACACTCTATATAAAATTAATTTAATGGCTGAATTATTTTACCAGGAGTTTCGGGGATATTTCATTCACGAAGCGTTTTGTTAATGGATGTGGCATATTTTTCTGGTTCTACGGGTTTCAGAGTATCTTATCTAAGTATTGATATGAGTTGTTTAATATTTATGAATGGCAGTTACACAAAACTGCACTTTATCATACCGTGCAAACAGTTAAGTTGATGCTAAAATGCGATTTCAACATAGATTTATTCATGGAAATCGCTTATACATTTACATCGTTTATACATAACCACAAAAAATTAAGTTATTGGCATACATTTTTAAACGATTTTACTTCATTTAAATTATTTTGTTTTGCATTGTTTGTTGTTAAATTCGGTCCAGCTTTTTGTTCAATAGCTCATATAAACGCGTGTTTTGCCATAAAATTGCTGAAATTCTTGCACCACACTGTATTGCTAATTGATGAGTAACGGAAACTATTTAATTATAAGAAGTAAGATCACCGGCTTGATCAATCACGAGCGTAAAATTCTCAGTAAACCAGTTTCTTCGAAGATATTTTTAATCATCTTGAGTTTAGACTCTTAATTCCCGCCTTTTTCGAAAAGAGACGTCTTCTAATTTTATTTACTAGTATTTTTTGAGTTATATCTTGTAATTTTGGTGGCATTTTATTTATTTTTATTTATTTATAAATAGCACAAAAATCAAACGACAAAATGAAAAAAATCGACAAAACGAAATCGTAACAGAAGGTGAATAACAGGTTTTTACGAGTTAAGAAGGAAAAGATAAAGAAAATATTAAATAAAACAGTAAACTGAAGAGCAAAAGCTAAGATAGTCGTAGATTTTAACCGGTGTAGTTTTTTTTCTATTTATTTTTTTTCCTTCTTATTTTTTATGAACTTGCGTCGATTTTCGGTTGTCAACTCCATAGTAGCAGTAGCTTATTTTAAAAGGACAAGTGTAGTGAAATTAAATGGAAGTGTATTGTGTGACTTTTCAAAGAGGAGGAAATTGTCCACCAAAGTTTTAATAAAACTGCCACCGCTTTATTAAAACATAATTTGACTTTGAAGAGTTGAAAAGAGCAAACGTACGTTAGTTCGTGTGTTGCAGATTGCAAATTAAATTATAATACCTTTTCATTTAAAAAACCGACTTCCGCCATTGTAATCGACAAAATATTTGGATGAAAAAAAATGATGAAAGAACCATAGTGGTGAAAGGATTATTATACTTTTTGAATGCAAATACTTGGTTTGTTGCTGAAAATATCAAAAACACCATATGTATGCCTACAATATTTGAGGAGTTCCCTCAATTCCTCATAGATTCCATCATCAGAACTGGATTCTGAAAAAAATGGGACCAATCTGGAAGTATATCTATTCAAATAAAAAAAGATTTTTCCAAATCGGTTCATAAACGCCGGTGATATGAGGTAACAAACATAAAAAAAAATTAAAAAGAAATACAACCGAACCTCCTCCTTTTTTGGGAAGTCGGTTAAAAATACTTAAAACTGTCAATGCACATTCCGTGCGACGCCAAATTTATAAAAAAATTAGATTAGTGTAGCAGTTGTTGAGTCAACCAATCTAGCAAATTTTTATCAATGAAAACTGATGTCGTCTGATTTAAGTAGGTCGGTGTTTACTTATTTAAATTGTATCATATATAATTGGGGTACAAACACCTTGGGAAATTTGATAGACACAATAAATGAACTGCCATATCCATAATTTATTTTCGAGTAGCTCCATGAGTTGAATCCTCCCGAAAGTCCAAAAACTGCGCCCACGCATCGTCTGATAATAACGCATTGGGTAACACCAAAAACAGTAACTTGTATTTGACCAGCAAATAAATATATCAATCCAACGGTTATTTTACTGGCATTCTTAAAATAACAAATTCAATTGCAAAAAAATAATAACTTTTCATTTAAAAAAAAAAACGGGTCGAATTGAGACCCTCTTCCTTTTTTTGAAGTCGGTTAAAAACTAACTTCCGCCATTGTATTCGACAAAATACCTGTATGAAAAAAAAATTATGAAAGAACCAATAGTGGTGAAAGGGTTACGATACTTTCTGAATGCAAATGCTTGGTTTGTTGCTGAAAATATCAAAAACGCCATATGTATGCCTACAATATTTGAGGAGTCCCTCAATTCCTCATGGATTCCATCATAAGAACTGGATTCTGAAAAAATGGGACCAATCTGGAAGTATATATATTCAAATAAAAAAAGAGTTTTCCAAATACCATTAGATTGATAAGATATCTATTCCGCCAATTGACGACCACTGTGGTGCGGCGGGCGAGTACCCGGCTGAGATGCAAGAGGTTGCGGGTTCGATTCCTGCTGTGGGACAAAATGTTTGAATGATCTGCAAATATTTGCTCCAGGTCTGGGTGGTGTGGTACCATGGTACTCGCAGGTCCTGGTACCCACGACACAGGGAATCCTAGTGTGGGGTACTACGTATGTGACTGTTGGGTGTTATGTTATGTTTGTTATGTTCTTCCAAAGGCACTAACGAACGACGAGTATTTAAAAAAAAGATTTTAACTGTTATTGCAATAAAAAAAACGTAAAATTAAGAATAAGGCTATCCCAGGGCAATCTTGCATAATTTCATGGTTGGATGCCACCAAGCTATGCGTAGGACATGCGTTGTGTGTGAAACTTTAAAACGCTTTCAATCTTTACGAACAACAAAGCAGTAGGTAATAACTAAAATAAAAATAAATAAAAATAAATAATGCTGGACATTTCACACGACATTATCTAGCCCCAAGCTAAGCAGAGCTTGTGTTATGGGTACTAGATAACTGATATACTTAATACAATACATTACATAGATAGATATTTTTTATTATACATAGAAAATACTCAGAACACCCTGAACAAATATTTGCAGATAGTACAATTATTTGTTCCGAGGCGGGAATCGAACCCGCAACCTCCTGCGTCGCAGGCGAACCTTCGCCCACCGCGCCACAGAGGTCGTCAACTCTTGAAATGAGGGCTTTTCATCTTCGATTTAAAACAAAAAAGTAGTTCAAATTGATTTGATAGATGGCGCTGAGTCCAATCTAGCTGTCAAGATAGTCAAATGTATTATCTTAGGTGCACGCGTACTAAGCTAATAACTAACTAGTCTGTGTATATTAGTCATGATAATCTGTTTGTGATTGGTAGGCAAAAATAAATACCACGAAACGAAATTTATTTCTACGTTGTTGATGTTGACATTTCAATTTATTTTGACACTTGACAGCTAAGTTACAGAGCAGCGCCATCTATTTTCAACGCTGAAAGCATGATTTGAAACGACCGTGAAAATCCCTCATTAAGGAGGGTATACCTAATTACCTACTCTACCAGCTAATTTTTAGCTTGACTATCTATGTTGACTATATAGACAACAAGAACAAATTCAAAGAAGTCATCATTATCAGAAGTTCACAGCTACTTCTTAGCTTACCATCTACGAATCATTCACCTCTGTAAGTAAGTACCTACCCTGTACAAATAGAAACATTATATTATGAAAAATAAAAACAATTAGAAATGTCGCCCAATGCGAGCAAAAATTAAGTTATTTGTCATGCGGGACGTAGTAATAATTATGTAATCTGTGACGCGGGGGTAACCAATGGGAAGTTTTCTGACAGCTAAAAGAAAATAGTTCTAAATCCATGCATAGATGGCGCCTGTCCCGATTTGGTTCTCTAAATTTTGTCGTTCAGCCCCAACTGTCAGTGTCACCGACTTCACTCGCTCATGCTCGTACGCGTTCGTTGGTGAAATAACTGCGTAAAAAGTTTTTGTTGAAATTCTGATATTTGTTAATGCTACGTATGCTTCTTCGGTCTCTGCAAAAAGAATTTGTTCTCTGTGGTGCTTTTGCAAAATCTTTAGTTAGAAGACAGAACCATGTCGAGTCACCGCCATCTACCGGATTTTTAAAAACTATTTTTTCTTTTTAATTGCCTCCCTGAAAACTTCCCATTAGCTTTGCCATGTTGCGTAAGTGCTTGTACCCATTTTGTCTCTATAACCATAAGGGTAGCGTACTAATCTGTAGTTTAGTAACTTAAATACAGACGAAGGAACATTTCTTACAGCAATTCCCACGGTTTCTACACGTGCGATAAATTTCTCCATTCACCGAGATTTGTATTGATTTCTATCATCAGTGTACAGTTTTGTCACGGTATATGTACTTAGCTGAGTTAACTAGGTATTTCTGATAAAACTAGAGCGTAGAACCAGCTTCTTAGGTTAAGATTTAGGCTAGTCTTTTTGCTATTCTTTATTTATGAAAGTGCCTTTTGTATCAGTTTTTAACCGACTTCCCAAAAAAGGAGGAGGTCCTCAATTCGGTTGTATTTTTTTATGTTTGATACCTCATATCTCGGGCGTTTATGAACCAATTTGGAAACTTATTTTTTTATTTGAATAGATATACTTCCAGATTGGTCCCATTTCAGAATCCAGTTTTGATGATGGAATCCATGAGGAATTGAGGGAACTCCTCAAATATTGTAGACATACTTACATATATGGCGATTTTGATATTTTCAGAACAAACCAAGCATTTGCATTCAAAAAGTATCATAATCCTTTCACCACTATGGTTCCTTCATCATTTTTTTTCATCCAAATATTTAGTCGAATACAATGGCGGAAGTCGGTTTTTTAAATGAAAAGTTATATCTAGAACGATTGTAATATCAATGCAAAGACGACGAAATTAATTATCCCTAGTATGTTTAAAGATTGTAGTAGAAATGGGCTTACTTATAAAAAATTGACAAAAGTTAAGCAATGCTTAAAATATTGCCATCTTTTACTATTGCATAATGTCAAACAGTGACAGAATCAATTTAAGCAATACTTAAATTTAAATATCGTTTATAAGTATGGAGGTAAATGAGTCATATTTTCTGTACTTCTTTTTATCACAAGTTGTGTAATTTATCTCTAAGGTATATTTGACAGTTTTTTTTAACTTTCTCCCATTGCATTAAAAAATGAATATTTTCGCATTGGGATGCAGAACCTAATATTGAATCTGTGACGCGAGGGTAATCAATTTTAGCTTTGCTGTCTGTACGGTTTAAGTTTTAAGTTATTTTTTTTGCTATATTTACACACTACACTTGCAGTACACTTTGGTTTTTTAGACTGCCACGTTAAGTATATGGTAACAAAAAAAAAATTGAGTTAATCTTATTTTGAACTCTAAAAAATGTAAAGTCATGATAATTTTATAAGTAATTTATTTAAATTATATATTATATTTTAATTTATGAATATTAGGTGTTCGAATAAATATATATATTATTATTATTATTATTATAATGGACACAAATGCATCTTTATTAACTTTTTCTCACATTGCACTGAAAACTATCGTTTATAATGCGGTAATGATCTCTTAAAGGTAGGTGATGATTGGTGATATCTGGCATTAGACAATTATTAAGAAGTGGCTTAAAAAAACATGAATTCTCATGAATAAATTACCATACAAAGGTAATGGTGCTTTTACGATAGCTACCAGATAATACAAAACTATTGTATAAAGTAAATAAACGAAATTACGTCTTCATTAAAAATGAGTTAAATTTGGTAAGTACTTATATTTTAATTATAATTAATGAGATCTACAATGTACAAGAAATTATACAGCAGTGTCCAGAGGCCTACTCGCTGTCTCCGAAACGAAACGTCGCAAACGAACGAATTTTAAACGAAGTTTCGGTACTGACCCTGTACTCTAATTCATTTTCGGATACGCACAAGAAATAGAGTAGGTTTAGAGAATTTAAACGTCAAATAACTTTCGTGTGGACGAAATTTCGGAACGAATAAGAACCATTGGAAACGTGCGAAATTTCGATCGAAACTTCGTTTTTCGTAGAATTAGAGTAAGTAGACGTCCGCACGAAAGTTGTTTGACGTTTAAATTCTCTAAACCTACTCCTAATTCTAGAACAACACAACTTAAAAAAAAAAGAAGACCTTTCCCATAGAATGCCACGACGAAAGATCTGGAGCCGCCTCCATCCAACGACTTCCTGTGACATGTAAAATGTCCAAGCTCTTTGCTACTAACTGTTAAAGATGACCACGATATAATATAGGAATGTCCGCTCCCACGGAAGAATGCACTGGTTTTACTACACCTTTTACGGTCTGATGAACACGACGGTCACTTTGTCGTTTATATATGTGGAATTATGTCTTTGTTATATTGTGTTTGGTGCTGCTGAGATTTTATTGCCTTTACAAGCAACTACCATCATCATTATCATCAGCATATAGAAGATGATTTTGATTTTATAGAATTTTGACGACCTCTATGGCGCGGCGAGCGAAGGTTCGCCTGCGACGCAGGAGGTTGCGCGTTCGATTTCCGCCTCGGAACAAATATTTATAGAATCTGCAGATATTTGTTCAGGGTGTTCTGGGTATTTTTCTATGTTTAATAAAAAATATCTATCTATGTAATGTATCAGTTAACTTGTACCCATAACACAAGCTCTGCTTAGCTTGGGGCTATAGATAATGTTGTGTGAAATGTCCAGCATTTATTTATTTGTATATTTAATTTGGTTCGTGAAAATAAATAGCCTACTTTCTCAGAACCAAACAAAGTTGTTAACTTTGTTGTGTTTACATAGTTGATTACGAATCTAGATCTGAACTATTCTCAATGTTTATGTGTACGCTTATTTGATTGTAATCTGTTTTGTGAACCTATTAAATAAATAAATAAATAAATAAAAAAGTGGCGTGCAAATTAGATGGGTCACTTAAAAAAACCGAAATACCTCCAAAACTAATTTTTTATTTATTTATTTTTATCTAATTAATGTTAATTAATTTTTAATAAAATTTATTGCATCTAATACTGTATGATTTTTTTTTGTCTGTGGACATTTCACACATCCTTATCTAGCCCCAAGCTAAGCAGACCTTGTGTTATGAGTACTAGATAAATGATATACTTAATACAATACATTACATATATAGATATTTTTTATTATACATAGAAAAATACCCAGAATACCCTGAACAAATATCTGCAGATCGTATAAATATTTGTTCCGAGGCGGGAATCGAATCCGCAACCTCCTGCGTCGCAGGCGAACCTTCGCCCGCCGCGCCACAGAGGCCGTCCTCTGAATATGATTTTTATTTTAATTCGATAAATTGCGTAGTTTGGGAGGTAATGTGGTTTTTCGTGCAATGAAATAGGCTTAATGCACGTCTGTTTATATTAGGGTATAACTTTTCATTTAAAAAACCGACTTCCGCCATAGTATTCGACAAAATATCTGGATGAAAAAAAAATGATGAAGAAACCATAGTGGTGAAAGGGTCATGATACTTTCTGAATGCAAATGCTTGGTTTGTTGCTGAAAATATCAAAATCGCTATATGTATGCATACAATATTTGAGGAGTTCCCTCAATTCCTCATGGATTCCATCTCAGAACTGGATTCTGAAAAAAATGGGACCAATCTGGAAGTATGTCTATTCAAACAAAAAAAGAATTTTTCAAATCGGTTCATAAACGCCGGAGACATGAGGTAACAAATATAAAAAAAAAATACAACCGGATTGAGAACCTCCTTCTTTTTGGGAAGTCGGTTAAAAATTAAATAAATGATATAATAGATTGTAGTATTCTATTCCCACGGTCCGGCGCTGATGGTCAAACTCAAGGCCGTTCATCTGACAGGTGCATTATATGTGACATGCCAGTTCGACAGTTTTTACTGGATGTGAGTTCGTCAGACGACATTGCTATGAGTCCTTACTATTTTAATTACTGCAAATAATATTTGAAGAATACGATGAATGGCCTCTAAGTTTTCATAAATCAAATTCAACCCCGGGTCCCGGGAGCGAACTTGAGTGTACCATAGATAAGAATAGTAGAGCGGAGTTTTTGAAATTGGAATGCATCAAGACTTGAATGCGTCCACAAATAGGAATGTTGTGAAAAAGGTCTTAATCATATTTTTTACCGGATTGAATTGGAAAATGTAAAAAATGTTATGTAAATTATGTTGTTATGTCGGTAAATGTTAATGTGGAGTGGTGATAATGGAATTCATCCCCGAAAAATTAAAAAAACTTAGTTTTTTTCTCCGTATTCATCCCATAGATGAACACAGATGAATACAATAGATGTTGGGTACTGTCAGACACAAAAATGCAAAATCCTAATCAATAATAATTATTGACAAGAGGTTGCGTGTTCGATTCCTGGTACGGGACAAATGTTTGTATCTGAAAATATTAGTTCCGGGTTTGGGTGTTATGGTACCATGGTACTCGTAGTTCCTGATACCCATGACACAGGGTAACCTAGTGTGAGATCAAGAGTACGTATGTGACTGTTGTTGTTATGTTATGTTATTCTTAAAGTCTTTAATTCAGTAGGTAAGGTATTAAAAGTGTATTATAGTATTCCACATGGATTGTTTTCTACAAATCCCAAGGCAGGAAGTCTATTAAACAACATCAGTATTGAGCACTTACGTTTGTTATCGGCGTGTCGCGGGTTCGATTCCTGTTTGCATTCCTCGGTTGTCGTAAACGCAAACAATGGACTTGATGGATTTGAGTTAAGCAGTAACTGTTTGGTTTCAGTTAGCAATTTCTTAGTGATATACGTAAGCGTATTTACGCTACTATTTACTGTGTAGCTACGTTTTTTATGTAGCTACGGGATCTAACACCCACACTACACCAGGGGTACGATCAAAACGCCAAAAAAACGCTATAAGTATATAAATTTTGAAAAAGGGGATTTAGGGCAGTAAAATTGCCGCAATAAATTTAAAAATTTCTGTACCTATAAGTATCTGAAACTCATTATTGACTAAAATTCTTATAGCTTAGATATCAATACAACTGCCTTCTCCAGTACATCTCCTAAATAATAACTTTTCATTTAAAAAACCGACTTCCGCCATAGTATTCGACAAAATAATTTTGGATGAAATTTTTTTTATGAAAGAACCATAGTGGTGAAAGGATTATGATACTTTCTGAATGCAAATGCTTGGTGTCTTGCTGAAAATATCAAAATCGCCAAATGTATGCCTACAATATTTGAGGAGTTCCCTCAATTCCTCATGGATCCCATCAACAGAACTCAATTTTGAAAAAAATGGGACCAATCTGGAAGTACTCAAATAAAAAAAGAATTTTCCAAATCGGTTCGTAAACGCCGGAGATATGCGGTAACAAACATTAAAAAAAAAAACAAAAAAAAAAAAAAAAAAAAAATACAACCGAATTGAGAACCTCCTCCTTTTTTGGGAAGTCGGTTAAAAACGGTGATTTGCGACCTTTTTCATGATATTTAGTCACTCGGTGACATAGAAAAATAGCATCCCTGACTGAACGATTTAAAATACAGGTTTTATTGTTAAGTTTTAGTGCCTAGGGTATCCGTATTAAGAAGAGGTTACCGATATGGCACTTACGCTCTTTCGTACGCGAACGAAGTTTGCCTTTAATTTGGCTATTATTTCTTCAAACTATGAAATTTTGTACACATGATCAGCACACCAATATCTAGACCCGTGGTTTGTTAGTTTCGTATAAAATTATATGGTAACCAAATCATAAATTTAAATAACTTTTCATTTTAAAAACCGACTTCCACCATTGTATTCGACAAAATATTTGGATGAAAAAAATAATATGAAAGAACCATAGTGGTGAAAGGATTATTACACTTTTTGAATGCAAATGCTTGGTTTGTTGCTGAAAATATCAAAATCGCCATATGTATGCCTACAATATTTGAGGAGTTCCCTCAATTCCTCATGGATTCCATCATCAGAACTGGATTCTGAAAAAAATGGGACCAATCTGGAAGTATATCTATTCAAATAAAAAAAGAATTTTCCAAATCGGTTCATAAACACAGGAGATATGCGGTAACAAAATACAACCGAATTGAGAACCTCCTCCTTTTTTGGGAAGTCGGTTAAAAATATAATTTTTTAAAAACTGACGCACCACGTGTCTTTATATTAGTGTACTGATCATGTGTACATTATTTCATGGAGTTTGAAGAAATAATAGCCAAATTGGAAGAAAACTTCGTTCGCGTGCGAAAGTACGTAAGCGCCCTACCGGTAAACTTTCTTAACGATTGGTACTTACGTTCCACAAGGGCGGAGTCGCAGGAAAATGCTGGTTCATCATAATCACCAACTTGTTAAACAGATAAACTTATTGAAAAATAATTTGTTAAAAACCAATTTACACAATATTTTTACCACCTCATGTTCGTGTCTGCAGAGGATTCTAAACCCCAACAATAAAATTTGCAACAAACGACCATGTCCGCATTCTAGTTGAAGCGACATGCGACAGTCAAGCTGCCTCTACACTCACGCCGAGAACTCTGCGAGGTGCGCGATAGGCCGAAAGCACCAAATAGATTTCTCGGGGATTTTGGGGCTTCTCGCCTTAGATAATAGTTAGTAGTAGGTAAGTAAAGACAAAAGGAGGACAACAAGTTCTCGCCCAGAGACAATAGAGGTCTCGGCCGAGCCGCGAGCACTATTGCCCTATTATTATTTATTTACGGCCGAAACTTTGTTTAATACTTATATTCAGCGACCTGTACACAGGTGAGCCTACTGCTCTTCGCCCAGCGTGTAAACGGGGGGCTTGGCGTAGTTTTGACATTGGTGGCTAAGGCACTGGTCCCACCGCCGGCGACGAGTGATAAACGAGTAGAACGTAGTACGTAGAACGAATAACCAGCGATGAACTAAATATAATCTCTCTCTTTTATTTACCCGGGACGATTATCTTTTGTTCGTTTCTTGGGCGAGAAAATCGCCGATAGCTCATCGCTTACTCGACGGCGGTGGGACCAGTGCCTAACGTAGGTAATTTCCATCCATTTAGACAAAGCGACATTATTCACCAAGCGATTTAGCTGTAAAATAAAGATAAAAAAAATGATCCTGCTTTTCTATTAGAGAAACCATAATTAAACGCCACAGAAATAAGTCCGCAGCGAAAGTATGTTATAACATCCCGTGTGGTACGAGGCTAACGTTTACAAGGTTTCATAAAAGGTTGGCCTGATTTGGGGAGAACTTTGTCTATCGGTTTATCTATAGACAAAGTTCTATTAGCAACCCCCTGAAAAAGCTATCGCTAGCTTCTCGTGGTTTTCGCCGACTTTCATAAAGGGTTGGCCCAATTTGGAGAGAATTCTTTATATCGGTCTATAGACAAAGTTCTATAAGAAGCCCCTTGAAAACACTGTCGCTAGCTTCTCTCTGTTCTCGGCGACTTCTCGGCGTGAGTGTAGAAACGGCTTCAAACACACTGGCAAGTTATAACTGCAACGAACGGCACAGACCCAAGGTTGAATCCATTACTAGTCCTTGTAACTAGGAAAGTTAAATGGCCCAGCAGCTGGTTAATGTTTAATTAACTGGGTACTTAACTATTTTGATACTTAGCAAAAAGGTCCATTTGAACAGTGGACACTTAGGTATCCTGTGATGGATTATGTCGTGGTACGATAGGAAATGTTGAATGGTCACGAAAATTGTGTTTTCGATTCAAATCAAATCAAATCAAAATGTTTTATTGCGTTCATGTTGCACAAATTACGATCTTATGGTTAAGTTACAGCTTCAACATGAGCCCGGGTTGGGCACTGCAATATGGAACATGAATTCCAGGTGGTAACAATTATTTGTTACAATTTTAGGAGGGTTCCCAACGAGTAACACCCAAACGAGTAACACTGTTACTCGTTGGGACCTTTTTTCCCATCGAGTAACAGTGTAACTCGATGGGATACAAATTAAAAGAAGTATTCCCAACGAGTTACACCCAGTGTAACACTGTTACTCGATAGGACAAAAACATCCCAACGAGTAACAGTGCTACAAATTACGACATTTTATTTTAGTTCGGTTATAAAAAATATACGTAGCTATTTAGTTGAAAGTGTCCATGCTTCGTTGCTATACTTTATCTTCGTTAGTCCATTTTTTTATTTTTGTCCACACACTATCAACTCCAAAATATGGCATTTGAACATTCACCATATTTTATCAGCCTGATTGAAAAAAAAAATATATTCACTGCTAGTTCAGTCTCTAGTCCTTCAAATATATTCAATAATCAAGCAGCAATGGATGGATAAATTTTAGTGAAAAAACGCAATCGTGCAGTTTGTTATTTTTATGTGGACAACACTGCACTATAAGATATTTCACAGAATTGCAGCAGAGATAAGTAGAGTTCGATAAGCATTTTGTGAAGTGTTCTCCACAGCACAGGACAACTCAGGAATAAGCGCATGCCCATTCTAACTATACTCTTTCTACGGTGAATCACATCAAGCGGCTTAATCTACGTTTGGCACTCGTACTTTTTTATGGTGAGAATGACGAGCACTCCTAGCGTAATATAAAAAAAAACATATCAACTCTTGATTCTGTAGTCGGGAGAACAAGTGAAATCAGCTAAAATTAATTAAATTGCTAATAGTGTTACACATTCTCCCGATGGATTTTGGCCGAGCTGAAATCGGCCAGTAAAGATGGGCATAGACAAATTAGTTCCTAAAAAAACTATTGAACAGCTTCATAAAAGGAAAATTGGGAAAAATAACATTCCGAAAATATCGATGGCAGCAGTCTGACTCAATTAAGATAGATAGAAAGATTGCTTATATATTATCTTTTTTTACACCTTTATTACAAAAACACATCAAAAAGAGATACAATAAATATATTGACGACCTCTGTGGCGCAACGGGCGAAGGTTCGCTTGCGACGCAGGAGGTTGCGGGTTCGATTCCCGCCTCGGAACAAATATTTGTACGATCTGCAGATATTTGTTCAGGGCGTTCTGGGTATTTTCTAAGTATAATAAAAAATATCTATATATGTAGTGTATTGTATTAAGTATATCAGTTATCTAGTACCCATAACACAAGCTCTGCTTCTGATTCTATTTCCCTAGGAAGATGGTAATTTTACTAGAATGGACAAGGGAAATATAATTCTTTGAACTTGATTCGAGTGATTTATAAATACGATTAATTATGAATGATGATTTGGGGGAGGGGGCAGTAAGTAAGGAAGGGGGGGAAGCAGGAAAGGGAGAGTGTGGAAGGCGGGGAGGGACTAGAAGCACGGAATAAATAATAGTACAAGAAGTATTGCTAGTAGCCACTATGAATCTAACAAAGCTCAAAACAAGTATTCTAATTATAAAGAGCGGGTGAGTGAGGGGTGATAGAGGGATCCCCTCTTTCACCACCTCTCCCCCTCACTTTTTCCACCTCCACTCACCGGTCCCCGCTTCCCCCTCGCACCTCCCTGTCCCGCGTTATCATCATTCACAATTCATCTTCTATTTTTAGGGAAATATAATCCGAATCGAACAAAACAATGTTTGTGTTTCCCTAACGGGACTCTTATCCTACTGCGTCAATACACTATTATGCACATACCTACATATCGTACTTAGTATCCAATTTAAAATCGAAGGGATGTATTCTCCTGTGGATAATAATACATCCCTTTACCAATTGCCTTTTATGTACTCATACTGCTCGTGAGTAGGGTTACCATCCGTCCGGATTAGTCCGGGCATGTCCGGACTTTTAGACTCTAGTCCGGACTTGTCCGGCTCTTTAATTTGTCCTGATTTTGGAATATGAGTAATAAAACTACATAGTAAGTAATATCAAATAAGTCTTTAATCTTAATTAACTTCTCATTTATCTATAAAATCTTCTTTAACTTAAGAGATCAAACAATAAATCTTCTATTGTGTTTGCAAACAATCAACTAAATCAAACATGAAATATTTTCTTCAAAACAAAAATAATTTACGTAAAATAATCAAACTTAACGCTAAAAAGTCCGGACTTTTATCGAAATGTCAGGCTTTTTGTCAAGACTTTTCAAATTCCTAAAGTCTAATCGTGAGTAGATGTGTTCCCAACAGTGGGAATGTGTAGCTTTCAAAGCCTAAATCCCAGACAGCGATAAATCCTAAACACGGACATTTGAACTGAACTCAGCCTTGAACTTTCATACTATTTATTTTATGGAACGTAATAATAATAAGTATTAACTTTTATATCACGGAAATGTATGACCATGACATCATAAAAGTTCACATGACAATTTTAAAATTGCCTTCTGCCATTCAAAAATCACCTGTATTTCTTAAATATTTCGGTATAAACAGATTGTAGGTATTTGAAAAGTGGTAAAGCTCAACATCCTGTGGCTACGGATGTGGTGTGAGCTATAAAACCATATTCTTGAAGTCGATAGCCTCAAAAACGTTGTGGGCATCACTAAATATTTCACGCCATTTATCCATATTGCCGAGAAACAGGCTCTCACGAAATCAACCGATTAGATTCCTTAGCCTATGAAAATTACAAGCCTCAAAAATATTGAAGATTAATTGTTTTTAATTGACGTACGTTTCATCTTACATACCAGGTAAATTAGGAACGTTGATAATTAAAAAAAAAAAACAAATCTTTCGTAGAAGAGTCATAAGTACGATTTATTTTTTAATACTTGCCAAAATCTTTTTAACCATATTTTATTTTTGCAATAAAAAAAATTAAGTACTTAGATACCTACTAAAAGTTTCACTTGGCAAAACGCTAAATGCAAAAAAAAACATTTAATACCAGAAAATACAGTACAGAAATAGACATGGAACAAATAAGGAAAAATTTAGTAACTACGTATTTCTGATAAAAGCAGAAACAATGAAAGTTACGGGATACACAATTACTTATAACCTAGTATGTACCTATATACGCGAGAGTTTTTAATACCTACCTAAACAGTTAGCATTGTTACATGTTAACAAGTAATTTAATTACTAAACGTACTTGACACGACCAACTAACTGTAAAACATAACCCTTAGGTACATTGTTAAAGGGCTCCCACCTGCAGCTACCCAGTACTAGTACCAGCTACTTTACCTTGTATAATTAGTTGAAAACAACTAACCTAACCTATTGTTTGTGTCGCGCAGAACGCCCGCGACCGCCGCTCGACCGCCACGCGTTGATCAATCGCTCTGATAGCTCAATTCGCATCGATATCACGAGTCTCAACCCTATTTAAAATTCAATTATTCTAAATTCAAATTTGGTGAGAAAACTTTTTATTCACTCGCGTTCGGATTTTAAACTTTTTGGAGGATTTATCATTTGATTTTGACAGTTAAAATAAAGTAATACTTTATTTTTTTAAAGTGTAGTGCAAAAGCTTCATAAAGTTTTGTCATTCGTCTTGAGTTGAGAAAACCGAGATGACCCCTGTCGGACTTCTGTTCAAAGTGAACAGGTAAGTTCTTAGCACTGAGTCGTTAAACATACATGCCCATACTGAAGGCGTTTTAAATATTGAAATGGGATGTTAACGTGTGGCCACTTTTGTATTCTAGGTACGTACCTACTTATTATGTTGTGTTTTCGTTGCTTTGGGAACAATGCATACCTACTCAAATATGAGCTGGTAGGTATCTAAGAGTAAAGTCGCTGCATAGTTTTTTTTTAACATAACTTAGCAACACCCAACAGTTACATACATAGCCCTGATCCCACACTAGGATTCCCTGTGTCGTGAGTATAAGGAACTACGAGTACCATGGTACCATATCACACAGACCCGGAACAAATATTTGTCCCACTGCGAGAGTCGAACCCGCAACCTCTTGCATCTCAGCCGGCTAATCACCCGCCGCGCCACAGAGGGCATATAGTAGGTAAACATGTTTTTTTTTCGTTTTTAATTCTTTTTGGAATCCCGTACCTGTGTAAAAGTTATTTCAGTATCAGCTTAGCTGGATATTCTTTCTTTGTAGTAAATGGGTAGGGTGGGTAGATACCTAGAAAGATAAAGGAATAAGAATCAGCTAATGAGTAAGAAGATAAAACTTACCAGATACTTAGCTTTTAGAATGCTCTTATAACTCCAGTATCTGCCTACACTGCACCTCTACAAGCGACCGATGAACAAACCACACTAGATCTTTGGGCTTCTAAGGAAAGGGGTGGATTCTTATGGCTTCTTCCGGTGTTAAGCCACAAGAAATCAAAACCTTAGTGAAACACTTTGTCTTCCGTTGTTGTTTAGTATATCTATCCAATTTCATCAGGATCCTCGAAACAAAGTGGATAGGTTGTCTACCTATATTTATACGAATAGATTCTACGATAACATGTGGCATAAGTTCACGTGTATGTAGGTAAGTATAGCAAGACGTTTTATGTTTATTGGCCAATGACATCGGGGTAGCTTGAAATCTTTGTAATTTGATTGGTTAATATTTGACAGTGCTAGTCACAGCTAAGATTGTTGTTGTGTTTAAATAAAAAACGTTCGATATTTGAAAACATTTAAATTTGTTCTAAGCAATGCGATCACTGGCAGTCTATTTTATAAAACGAACAATTAAGATTCGATTCTAGTGATTGATTAAATACTCAATGATAATATATTTTTTTCTTTTTTTTTAATTAATGGCAACTGGTTCCACTTTTAGATTGTTGAACATTTTTGCCAACTTCACGTACTAATTCACGTTACCTATAATAATATCATGATTTCGTTGAGCTGGTCGTGGCATTCATCCGTAGATGGCGAAACGAGAGGATCCTCCGTTTACGGAGACAGGTTTTATAGGAAGATCTAATTGCTTGGCGTTTGTATAACGGTTTGTTTGGCTTCATAATGTTGATGTTTGCAAATACATGCTGGATTAAAAACAAGATAAGTAATTTATTTAGATGATCTAATATAACAGTTAAAGCTTTTCTAAAAGCGTTGCATAGAAGCTCTAACCATCGACTCTACCACATATTTTCCATTGGTTTTTTCATTTCCTGTATTTTTTTTTTGTTTTTTATAACATAACATAACACCCAACAGTTACACACGTTTCACGATACAACACTAGGATTCACTGTGTCATAGATGAACTACGAATGCCATGGTACCACAACATCCAGACCCCGAACAAGTATTCACAGATCATGCAAACGCGCTGCGTTTCCTGGTGGAAATTGAGCCTCAATAGATTTCTAAGAACATTAACAGTAGTCACAACACTTGACATTAACTTGACAAGTGATAATTAAGTAAACGTATTTTAAAACGACACAGAAATTAAATCCTTGGCACTTGCTCATTCAGTTTTGTGCGATTGAGGAAAAGAGACAGAAATATAGATATAGGTATATATTATGAGTTGTACTTAGTTGGTTATACTTGTCCAACCGGAGATAAAAGTTACATTGCACTCGAACAGTTGTTCTAAATACAATAATAGTTATGGAAGGTCAAATTATTATACATAATATAATGAGTCCCTTTCGATGAACTAACGATATTTTAAAGGTAATCAGTGGATGGAGGCGGTTTAAGACCGTACGTTGTAGCATTCTGTGTGGGAGGCCTTTGTCCAGCAGTGGCCTTCTACAAGCTGATGATGATGAGTTGAGGATCCTATATATTGAGGAAAAACACGTGTCATATTTATTTTGTCAATTTAGTATTTTACTTGTCTTTTTAGTTTGTCGTGCCACTGGTTCCTTCTTAGTTCTGCGTTCCGGCAGTGATCATACCTCATGGTGGTCCTAAAACTGGGTCTTGTTGGTAAAAAACTAGTGCGGTGAATGGATTTAGGTCAAAAAGCAATTTAAAAATCATCCATTGTAGTGTTGTGATGATAAAATATAGTTTTATAGTTTTATAATATGATATCTTTTAATACATTTTAATGTTATTTTAAAACGGTTTCAATGATTGCTATAAATGGTGGGTTATTAGAGTTCCGTACCAAAGAGTAAAACGGACCCTATTACTAAGGCTCCGCTGTCTGTCCATTCGTCCGTCTGTCATCAGGCTGTACTGTATCTCATGAACCGTGATAGACAGTTGAAATTTTCACAGATTAGATGATGAATTTCTATTGCCGCTATAATAACAAATACTAAAAACCAGAATAAAATAAATATTTAAGGGAGCTCCCATACAACAAACGTGTTTTTGTTGCCGTTTTTATAGATATTGGTACGGAACCCTTCGTGCGCGAGTCCGACTTGCACTCGGTCGGAGGTCAGTAGGTAGTACTTAATGTCCCTTTGAGGTACCTACTAATTATCTGACAGATAGCCCAATAATTTTCACAAGCCTATAGTGAAGAATGTAATTGATTGGCACATTACATTGTTTATTGACAAATCATTAATGAAACAATACGTTATAACAAACAATGAATAAAGCCTCCTGTACACTAAAGTGTGGTGACAGCATTGAGTTATGAGTACATATTTCAATGGCGATGTGGGAAGTACATCGCTGATTCGTCCGAATTTAATTCGCCCGAAAAGTACGAAATGGCACCTTCAAAATGAATATTATTATATTTACTCGACCGAATATTTTACCAAACAACACTTATTTGCGCCACACTCTTCGCAAATTCACAGGTTTTTATGAAATACTGTAAAATTTGACATTTGTTAAGTGTCTCGTAAGCGTTAAGGCGATTACTGTTGTCAAAGAGCCAGCGCCAGCCAATGGCAGCGTGCGACTGAGTTCGACTGACGCCCGAACAGCAGGGAAATATTCAAATCTGAAAAATTTCAATCCAAATTATAGATACATCAATCAGGTTAACTGATGTAGCACCTTAAGTGGTCCATAAAACAAATATTATAAACAATCCACTATAACAAACGTGTAGCTGCAGCGCGACGCTTCAGTAGACATTACCCTCAAACAAGCATAATCACACCAAATTAGATGGTATTATATACGCATTGCCTTGTATGAGTATGTTTGTATAGGTAATTCTGCGAAACGAACAATTGATTGTATATTGCTGTTTATAACTCGTTGGTTACGTCTCCTGACATAACCAATAAAAGCTATAACTATTTCTTCTTATGCTGTTAAGATTACATTTGATGCATGTACATATGACGGGTAGAGATGCTCAAATACCTATGATTGTTACGTCAAGACTCAAGTGTGATCTGTCAAACATTTGACATTTCGACTTTGACTTTGACTTTGGTACTGCTAGTATTACTACCATACCAGTAGTACCACGTTGTAGGGTTGATCTATTGCAATAGATATCTGTAGGAACCTACATATTATTGGTTATTTGCGGTTGCCCGCGCTACTCGTATATTTTAGTTCGTTAAATTAATTCGAGGCCTATGTCCAGCAGTGGACTTCTACAGGCTGATGATGATGATGATGATTGTATCAAATTTCATCAAAATTGGTCCAGCCGTTTTGGCGTTAAACATCGACAAATATACATATACTAGTTGCGCCCCGCGGTTTCACCCGCGTGAATAATGATGAAAATTGATGATGATGATGATGATGATGAAAAGTAGCCTATGAGTTAATCCAGGGTGTAAAGTATCTCCATTCCAAATTTCACTCAAATCCATTTAGTAGTTTTTACGTGAAAGAGTAACAAACATCCATCCATACTCACAAACTTTCGCGTTTATAATATTAGTAGGATATATATGTACATAATATAGGTACTTATGATTGTATATAAAAGTACAATCCTCCCATGGCTGCAATAAAAGCCTTTCTAAAGGTTTGCACCAGGGGATGGGTAGCAGTAGCAGCATCCACCTGAGTACCTAACAGCAAACTGCGATCACCAATCCACCTGCCAAGCGGGGTGCTGGTTATGGCAAATCCCCCCATTGTATTCAACGGGGGAGGCTTCGTACAGCAGTGGACGTAAACAAAGATGATTATGATAAAGAAAAACGATGAATGTATATATAGTTGTAATAAATTTTCTGTAGTTCAATTGAATGAAATAGATCGAACTATAAGAATAAACCTCGCTGTTCGATTGATCTATTCGTCAGGATTTAAGTTTCGCGTGGTTCGATCAATCGAACAACGCATGCGGACCTCGCGGCCGGAAGGAATACACTGGCCAAAGTATTCTTCATTGTAGTATATAGAATTTCTGTATTGGACGGCATTTCAGAGGGCCTATTACGAGTTTAGCATTGCAACGATCACTTTGCGAGTCGTGTGTATTTAACGTAACTTATAAAATATACTTCAAACTAAAGTGTGTCACACACGTAGCAGATGCGGTAAGATATCTGTATCTGAGCGCGTATCTGTCCATATCGCTCTGTACACTAAACTCAAGGAGCAACACACACGTAGCAGATCACTTATATTTTACCGTCATATGTAGGCACCGACATATATCAAAAGATGGACAGATGATATCTGTGTATACAATCCGCACAAAGAAACAAGTATAGACAGTTTGAAGGTTACCGCGTGAGTGTATCATTTTCGTATATTATCGTATCTGCTACGTGTGTGATACTTTCAGATGCGATAAGTTTTTATATACATAAAATATTACCGCATCTGCTACGTGTGTGATGCACTTAAGACTTGCTCCGTCAATGTCCGAGACTCTAGCTAGAGTCTTGTTTCATTGACTCACACATTACTTTGTTTTTTTTTGCTCAGCATTAAAGCTATTTAGCTAAGTACTTTACGTGTTTCTCGCAATAGACGTTGTATCCAACATAACGCATAGGTTTGCATATCGTTGACACACTTGAATGCAATGCGAGCTTGACTGTAGACTCTGTAGGATGCCATTGCAAAATTATAGCCGAAGAATGGGGAAATTACTTTGAGACATTTTTAAGATAACGTAATCTGGGGCCACGGTGTTGCCTCCGTCAATTAAAGAAATGAACGATTTAAAAATATTTCATTTTATATATTTTTAGGTTAATTAAAAGTCGAGACATCAGCCGTAACACCCTTTTCTTAATCTCATTTACCCAAAGTAAAAACTCGAAGAAATTTAGGGCACTTTTAAGTTTTGGACTTGTCTCTGACTACCAAAGTCAAAGTCAAAGTCAAAAAGAACTTTATTCATTGAAATCACAAGGATCATTTTGAATCGTCTTATATAAAATTAAATTACTCCTGTTCCAACGCGACCAAGCCTAGAAGAATCAGGCAACAAACTCGGCTTGGCTTACATAAATGGTCCGTCTTACCACTAGGTGAGAAGCGCCTGTGTGGTGCCTCGGAGCAAGGAGTTGCTGATACATAGTAAATGAGAACTTAAAAACCTTAGGAAGGTAGTCAAAAGTAAATAAACATCAGCAAAAATATGCAAGACAGCACACGCTACGCTTGTTATACTTATAAATAATAATCTAACACAAACATGTAAATAGGTAAGTACAGATATTGCAAATTTCCATTTTAGCAGTCGAGGGGCAGAGCGACATCAGGCCACGCGGCTTTATCATTAATATAGTCATCAAAAGTGTAATACGCTTTCTTAATTAGATTCATCTTTATGTAGGATTTAAATCTTCGAATAGGAAGTTTAAATGCACCTTCTGGAAGTTTATTGTAGAACCGTACAGAATTCCCCATAAAAGATCCACTTACTTTCTTTAATCGAAATTTTGGTATATTTACCCACTCTCAGAACTGAAAAAGTTCTTAAGATATCCCATAGTCGTGAGCTTATTCTTCACCTATCTTAATACATTGTATAGATGTTTCTTCACACATGAACTTATTGGACAAAAAACGTCCAATTATTTCAACTATTACGTAATTATTTTTATCTACTGTCATACTGAAATATAAAGATTAAAAAACTAAAAACAACATTAAAATGACAGACTTTATGCACATGCCATCGAAATAAATTTAAAAAATTACATTTAGATACAGGCTCTTCTATGGACAACTGTATCATAAATAACTTTTTTCCATTACGATACAATTTCACTCGGACCAAGGAGGTTGCAATGCAGTTTTTCTATACATAATCTGTGGACGCGGTGCAACACGCTCGCGCGTATGGATTTTGGCGCTGAACGTTTACAAATGAATGCAAAAATATAAGCAGTAATTTTATGCAAATGTCATTGTAAAATTAGTTTTTGTTTTAAAAAATGTCTGAAAACGACAATAGCGATACTTATAGTACTTATTAGTGGAATAGAGCGTTTTAAGTTTTAACATGATAATCCGATGTTTCAACTGCTTTCCTTGTTCGAAACATCGGATTATCATGTTAAAACTTGAATCTTTGAGCTTAATCGTTATCACTTGACCTACTCTTTAAATCGTAAAGATACTTTGTATGTTCCCATCTCCTTAAGAAATGTAATCTTACCAGTAAACAAACAAAACAGGCTGCATAGCCATGTAACCGACACCTATGGGAAACCGCAGTGAGGTCGTTAGGTTCTGTTGATGCCAGTCTAACTTGGAATCACCACCTCAATGCGTACACCATGTCGATGTCTCTAGGAGTATTAATTAGGCCTTCTCCATACTTCATTTAGGCGATCTGACGCTTATCTTGATAGATAGTTCGGACGCGAAACGCTGTTGTGATATACTATACCAATCTTTATGTGACTACTCTCCTGTGAGGCTCAACTCTTGTAATAAAAATTAGTCAAAATAAAGTTCGGATCACGTTCCGATCTAGTGTAGATCGGAACGTCAGAAATGGTATTCTTCTAACTTAAAATACAACAAGGTAAAGAAGAACGTCGCAGGAAGTCAGTGGATGGAAGCGGCTCAAGACCGTTCATCGTGGCATTCTGGCCTATGTCCAGCAGTGGACTTCTACATGCTGATAATGATGATGATGAAAGAAGTTTTAATTTTTATTTTCTTATTTTTTTTTAAATTTTTATCACAGAGCGCACCGGCGGCTGCGCGAGTTCAACACTCCCGGTCAGCTGATCAACGTGCTGTGCCAATATTTGTTAGGTGGTTTTCACTGCTTTTTTTTACGTTTTTATCTATAAACGTGTTTTTATGGATGGAAAGTGTCATGATTGTGTATCATACGTGTATATACACATAGATACACATACATGACACTTATACACACAGTGGCATATCTTGACATTTGTTTGTTTACAAAAATTGTGAGTTCAGGTACTTTAAGAAATTTTTTATTATTTGAAAATAAACGTTCTATTCTATTATATTTCTAAAGAAGAGTCTTCTATACTATTACCACTAATAAATCATTTAGTCTGTAATGTTCACAGCCTATTAGTCCGATTAATTGGCTGTGTTAGTGAATATTTACAGGTGTTGTCTAACATTCGGTATGTGCGGTTTGGTGCGTGCAATTATATGTAGATTTATTGTTAACTCTATATTTCACAGCACGGTGAGTTCCTTTGTATGAGGTTTACAGACTATCTTGCTTTTCTAACTTTCAGGACTTATGTAAGGTATAACTAGCCTGGATTTCAGGCTAATGTTCCCACTGCTGGCGGGACTACTCATGCCTGTCGAGAGTAGAATGAACTCTATTATTAATTATTTGAATAACAGCTGCTATATACATTTTATTATCAGCCTATAGAAGTCCACTACTGGACATAGGCTTCCCCCCTAGAATGCCTCGATGAACAGTCTTGAGCCACATCCATCCACCGGCTTTTTGTGACATTTTATAATGTCTAAGTCCATCGATGAGGACCTGCCTCTACCGCGTCGTCCGGTTTGTGGTCGCTACTCGAGAACCTTTATTCCCAAACGGTTGTCAGTTCTACGAACTATATGACCTGCCCATTGCCACTTCAAATTATTAATTTTTAGGGCTATGCCGGTGATCTTCTTCTACGCATACTAACTTCATATAGTGGTTCATAGTTTACTTAAATAATTATCATTAGTTTTCAGTTTTTAACCGACTTCCCAAAAAAGGAGGATGTTCTCAATTCGGTTGTATTTTTTTTTTTTTTAATGTTTGTTACCGCGTATCTCCGGTGTTTATGAAGCGATTTGAAAAATTCTTTTTTTATTTGTATAGATATACTTCCAGATTGGTCCCATTTTTTTCAGAATCCAGTTCTGATGATGGAATCCATGAGGAATTGAGGGAACTCCTCAAATATTGTAGGCATACATAATGGCGATTTTGATATTTTCAGCAACAAACCAAGCATTTGCATTCAGAAAATACCATAATAATCCTTTCACCACTATGGTTCTTTCATCATTTTTTTTTCATCCAAATATTTTGTCAAATACTATGGCGGAAGTCGGTTTTTTAAATGAAAAGTTATTCGGTTTCTTCTTCATTCGGTTTTTTTTATTATTATTCCTGTGTATCTTTGTAATAAGCTTGAATATTTTTATTTTTTGATGTTAATTCATGTTTACTAGCTATGTATATATTGCTTGCACTTATAGTTTTTACTGCTGCTATAAGTGAAGACTTACAATTAGCCTTTTGATTCTATATTTCCCTTTTTACTATGTTTTTATGTGCTGTTAGTTTTCCCAAAATAAATACTTGTAATACTTTTTTTTTTACTTTCTGTTCGGCGTTCGAAGAGGCAACATGGCTGCGGAGTTTTTGCAGTAGTGTGTCTTTGTCGTTCTAGCACGCAGTGAGCCTACTGTTTCCTGAGGATGCTTCGTTGAGAGGCGAAACACGTGTCGAATTCTTTCAGAGTTTTCGTTGGAGAGGAGCGGAATTGTTTATATGTTTGTTCGTCTATTTTATATTGTAGAATGGATTTCCGCAAAGTCACGCTTGAATCAATTAATTATCAAAATAAATAAATAAATATTTCATGGAGGGATTTGCCATAATCATCACGCTTAGATGCGGATTGGTGATCGCAGTATTGCTGTTAAGTACTCATATGGATGCTGCTGCCCATCCCCTGATGTTATCCCTTAATCGGCTTTTACGACATCCACGGGATGAGAAGGCGGGATCTATTCTTAGGCCGAAGACACCACGCCACATAAATTTATAGATTAATAGTTGCGCTCCGCGGTTTCACCCGCGTGAATAATGATGAAAATTGATGATGATGATGATGAAAAGTAGCCTATGTATTAATCCAGGGCGTAAAGTATCTCCATTCCAAATTTCACTCATATCCATTCAGTAGTTTTTACGTGAAAGAGTAACAAACATCCATCCATACTCACAAACTTTCGCGTTTATAATATTAGTAGGATAGGATTAAATTAAAACTTTTTTGTTACCAAGGTGCCACTAGGTGTCGTTTTTCGTTAACAGCAAGTCGATAAAAATGCCAGACAAATGTGATTTCCATACTCCACATAAAGGACATTGTCTTGGAAAGTAGAGATCAATAAACAAATGAGGAAACATGCGCACACGCATCCCGCGTGGTGGTGGTGTCATTATGTCAGACACATAATTTATGGTCTCATTTTCAAGGTATCTACATATTGCTCTTTGTAATCGTTGTAGTATGTTTCTAATACGTATGCCAAGCGTGGTTCTATATGGCCAAGCCTCCCATTGCATTCTATGGGAAAGGCCTCGTCCAACACTAGACGTTTAACGGTTTGATGATGATGATGAATCGGCTGATATGCAAGAGGTTGCGGGTTTAATTCCCGCTGCGGCAAATGTTTAAATGATCTGCAAATATTTGTTTCGGGTCTGGGTGTTGTGGTACCATAGTACTCGTAGTTCCTTGATACCTACGATATAGGGAATCCCAGCGTGGGATCAAGACTACATATGTGACTGTTGAGTGTTATGCTATGTTATGTATGTTTGTTTAAGTAGGTACATGTGATCGGTATCCATCACAATGCTAGTGTATGCAACAGAGAGCAGCTATTGGGTTCAACCGCTCGAAATAATCCACACTCGTCACGTTCTATCATACCTTAGATTATATTATTAAATTATTATTATAGATTTATACTCAGTTGCAGCTACCGACACTATTAACCGATGGGGAATAAAGGTTCTCGAATGGCGACCACAAACCGGACGACGCGGTAGAGGAAGGCCCTCCACTCGATGGACTAAAGACAATATAAACGTCGCAGGAAGTCGGTGGATGAAGGCAGCTCAAGTCCGTGCGTTGTGACATTCTAGGGGGAAGCCTATGCTCTTCAGTGGACTCCTACAGGCTGATGATGACTCAGTTACAGCTAGTGAAAATAAATAAAAATCTTAGGTCCAGATAAATAGAACGTACTTCACGGTGACTAAGTCTAAGCCTTACTTTGAAATCGTCCCACCACTGTCACACAAATGATAAAACACGCGTATTAGAGAGAGACAGGGATGATTCAAAGTAAGGCTTAGACTTAGTCACCGTGAAGTACGTTCTATTTATCTGGACCTTATTCAATACTCGTCACAGTTTACTATAGACCAGCAGTCCGACTTTATCCGACCTATGCAAAATACCCATACCAATGTAGATTGAGCCACAGAGTAGAACTATCAATAAATCTACGTCAATACTCGTCACGGTCGAACAGACCACCGATTATACCGATTGTTAACCACCCGTTCTTAGACGGAAACATTCAGAACAGCGAGACAAAAATACCCAGCGTCGGTAGTATGCAGAAGTGATACTCCACTCTGATATTATAATACTTCTAATATCACAAAGTACCCAAAGGTGACGCGCCTAATACCCTGTCACTGTTTACCAAAACATTTAAGGGTGTTTTTTTATGTTTGGCGTCGCATAGCATTTGCCAGCTTCAAGTATTTTTAGATTCATTTCCAAAGTTACACTCTTTCCAAGTCGTCCAAGTCTCAGTCAAGTAATTTTTTAGTAAAATGGCAGTTTTACTAAAAAATTGACGGAAAAATTACCACCATTTTGAAAAGTTTCGCAATTCATTTTACGACACTTGTGCTTTTACAATAAGCGCCACCGAAATTTTACGATGTAACTCAAAAATACATATATACGTATAAAAAACGCCTTATTTCGAAAATGGTGGAGAGTCTAAAGGGTGGTTTAATGTATTTTAGCCTAAGCTTTCTGCCAAATGTTTTCGTACATTTTTAGTCATCAAACCTGGTGGTACGCAGCCATCACAACCCGTTTATCTCTTGGTGAACCTGTACCTTAGAAACGCCTGCCATTACTACATGACGTAGGGTAGTAATGGCAGCATTTTTTTACGGTTCACAATTTAGGCCAAAGGAGTTGAACTACAGAGAGATGCCTGTCTCCTTGGTCTCCTTGATTGAACTAAAGAGACTGGTGAGTTTAAAACGCGTCAAACGAGGTCAACCAATGGGAAGAGTTATTTAGTTTATCGGCAGTCAACTCCGGGATAAATTCCCGGAGTTGACTGCCGATGACCGTGATAGGAGTTGCATTTCTATATGCTAGTATTCGTTATTTTGCGCCCATATCTCATGCGCGTGCGCATAATAAACAAACCGCACATAATTTTCTTCGCATTATCGACTAATTACAAACGTCAATGCAAAAAATCGCCTTTTTATACCGTCTTCTACAAACTATTTATAATCTTCAGATTAGGTATCAATTTGATCGTTAATCCAACGCGATACGGTAGATTTTAGATTGTTTTTCAATGTGTAGAGTTAATTATATATAAGTATCATAAAATGTGATATCCAGCTAAGTAGCGGCAGTTATAATTAACGATTTACAACTAATTATAACAAGATTTAAGAATAATAGTCCGTGAAAGAGGAAGTTAGTGTTAATTGTGACTATTAAAGTTTTGAACTTGGGTGGTGGTTACGCAGCATTGGTGACGCCTTACGCTCTGATTGAAGATTTAGGAAGAATAAAAGTATTTTGGTAATTTTATTGTTTTGCCTAAGGTCCATTAGTCTCCTCTCGTGGATGTCGTAAAAGACGATTAAGTGATTACACCAGAGGATGGGCAGAAGCATCCACCTGAGTCCTTAACTCTTTTCTACTTGTCCTTTATGAGTATGGCAAATCTTCGCATTGCGTTCTATGGGGGAGGCCTCATTCAGCAGTAGACTTCAATCACCTGAGGATGATGATGATGAAAAGTGACTTACGTTTATATTTTTTGTTTCAGCGAGGGGCTCTTTACCTGTCCGGTGAATACCTCTCCAGTTGACTACGCTAAGGTAAGCAAAAATCATACTAAAATAATCTCTTACTATCGATCATAGCGCCACCAATCTATAAAATAGGTCAATCTAAATCGATCGTCCGATTTCATTAACGAAAGACTTCAACGCGCGATAGCTACGCGGTGCTACGCGTGTGGCCGACAACGTGGTTCGACCACCCACCGCTAGGTGGCGCTGTACACAAAAACGTCAAAGCTTGTGGTCAAATAAAACTTCTGTCGAAGCTTGGTTTACTGCCTCGTAAAGTCTTCAACATTGGTAACGTAAATATGATTCCATATGGGTACATTTGGTACAAATAGTTTAATAGTCTGAAGCTCTTATGAAGTTCATGTTGCAAGTTTCAACCAAATTAGTTTTGTAAGTTTGGTAAGAAAGTAAAATTTAAAATAAAAAAAACTAATTAAATTATTTATATACAGACGCAACGTACACATAAGCTAATCACACACGCCAATGTAAAATGTAATTAGTGAACATAATTAGCGTATTTATTTTTACCTATATGTCTACTGTATTATCTATTATTATAATTATAACATAACTAGGGAAGAAAATGAGTCCTTTGAACCTTTAAACATTATCAAATTTGACACAGCATAGCTATTTTACACCAATTTAACTGTTATTAAACATTGGATAACAAACCAAATCGAATTAGCACGCAAACGCATTACTATCATTATTCTTTACAAAACGAACCGTATTACTGATGAATAAGGTTCATAAAATACAAAAACAATTCGCAAGGTATACGTGTCATTTACCTCTTGAGACGACCTTGCAATGCTAACCGGTCACACGACAATATTGCCGTCTCTTTCTATGACGTTGGCTGTTTATATTGCATATTTGTTGCTGTCTCTGTCTTAGAAAGGTGTTGCATGATAAAGTTTTGTTGTGAACCGGACATTACTATTATTTCAAATGTCACTACCAGGTGGCGCTTTAAACTTTTGATATACAAATGCCGTGGTGTGTCTGGCCTAAATATATACCTTGCCATGTCCTCACATGGATGTCGATGAGAACCAACTAAGGGATTGTACCTGGGGATTGGCAGTAGCATCCATCTGAGAACTTTAACACCGATACTGCGATATATTATATCAAATATAAATAAGAAATTCTATATCACTCTATAAATAATAAAAATAATAAATAATAAATAATGCTAGACATTTCACACAACATTATCTAGCCCCAAGCTAAGCAGAGCTTGTGTTATGGGTACTAGATAACTGATATGCTTAAATACAATGCATTACATAGTTAGATATTTTTTATTATATATAGAAAACACCCAGAACACCCGGAACATTTATCTGCAGATCGCACAAATATTTGTTCCGAGGCGGGGATCGAACCCGCAACCTCCTGCGTCGCAAGCGAACCTTCGCCCGCCACGCCACATAGGTCGTCATGACTCGTACGCACTTTAAAATCTGTCATCATCAGCCTGTAGGTGTCCACGGCTGGACAATGGACTTAGGTCTGCCCCCTAGAATGCTACGACAAACGGTCTTGAGCCGCCTCAACCCACCGACTTCTTAAGACGTTTATAACATCTTTAGTCTATTGAGTGGAGGACTAAAGACCATAGAAATACAATATTATATTACTAGCGTAATTTTTGTATACTGTCTTTAGTGTATTTACATCAATGCTAAAGACATTATACAAAAATCATCATCACCCATAGTATGTATGACAGAATAAATAATACTTATTATAATCAACATTCTTGTATTTACAACCATGCAAGTTACATTTTAAATTCCGCCATGATTTTACACCATCTACAAGACGTAAAAACTCCGTCTGGTAAGCACATGTGACGAATTGGCCCGTTTTACAACCTATTGTCCTTTGGGCACAATCATTGTTTTATGGTCCGGCGATAATATCCCAAGAACTCGGGACATGTGGAAATAATGACTGGATAATTTAGTGAGTCGTTTGTGTTCGAAAAATTGTCGATCTTTGGAATATTCTAACTAAAGAGATATTTCCAATTTAAACGTCAGATAGTCAGATAGATATGTAGATATAGTCAGATAGTCATACAACAAAAGGCGTAGAAAGTAAAATAGAAAATACAAAATAAAATACAAAATACAACAAAAAAACATAAACAATAACTTTTCATTTAAAAAACCGACTTCCGCCATTTTATTCGACAAAATATTTGGATGAAAAAAAAATGATGAAAGAACCATAGTGGTGAAAGGATTATTATACTTTTTGAATGCAAATGCTTGGTTTGTTGCTGAAAATATCAAAATCGCCATATGTATGCCTACAATATTTGAGGAGTCCCCTCAATTCCTCATGGATTCCATCATCAGAACTGGATTCTGAAAAAAATGGGACCAATCTGGAAGTACATATTATCTATTCAAATAAAAAAAGAATTTTCCAAATCGGTTCATGAACGCCGGAGATATGCGGTAACAAACATAAAAAAAAACAAAAAAAACAATACAACTGAATTGAGAACCTCCTCCTTTTTTGGGAAGTTGGTTAAAAATAACAAGAATTACCTCGGTAGGCACCTAGATTAATCGTCATCTTCTGATGATGAGTTGTATACTTGTATAACTATCTCCATGGTGGTAAACTCTTTAGTTTTACAGACAGTGTGTAGGTATAACAGTGTAACCGTGGTGTGTCTGGCCTAAGAATATACACCTCTTTCTCCTCCCTTGGATGTAGTAAAAGTCTTACTAAGGGGTTACACCAGGGGATAGGCAGCACCATCCGAGTACTTATCACCAACTGCGATCACCTATCCGCTTGCCAAGCGTGGTGATGAAATCCCCCTATTGTATTCAATGGGGGAGGCCTCGTTCAGTAGTGGACGCAAACAGGCTGGTGAGAAGGTATAGATATACCATGGGTGTGTCCGGTCACAGAAATAAATGAAATGGGAGAAAAAACAAACAAGAAACAAATCATCATCTTTTTTAATCATCATCATTATTATTACAGCCTGACTTTACCCACTGCTGGGTATATGCCTCCCTTATAGTTTGTGCTCCACCACCCACCACGATCCTAAAATAGTCTTACCCATCTACGAGTCATCATCATTACCATTAGTTAGATGAATGCCATGACGAATGATCTTGAACCATTCGAACATTCTGGACTTTCTCGCAAAAACTTTATTCAGGTACTAAAGTTAATTCCAAAACTAAGTTTTGCAACGTTTTAAATAAGTTTTTTTTATGTTTACAAGGATTAATGCTCAGTTGATCTCAACTACCTTATTTTATTTATTAATATTTACGAGACAAAATACTATACAATCCTTTCTTTCAAACATTCCTTCGAAGAAAAGGTCACACGATCGCACGAATATTATAATTTAACTCAAAATAGATAAACATCACAAAAGGAACTCGATCTCCTACAATGGAACTAGTAGAATAGGAAACCCGAATAGGTCTATTCACCCCATTTACCCCTTTCCTATTCACCCCCATCTCACCCCATTTCGGGTTGACGAAGCGTAATGAGCGCATTGTTAGATAAACTTGATCTCTTGATGATAGTCTGTATGCATGCTTTTATGTTAGTTAATTCTTTATTTACAAACGTTTAGTGATAATAAAGTTTTTTTAGAGTGTTTCACATTTTTTTTAAGTAGTAGTCTGTTTTTGTTTTTGATTAGTTTGATCAGCTCACAGTTCTGATTAATTTCATCATAATCAGTCAAGAGTCCATTTAAAAAAAAAATAGCTTAGAAAAAAAAAATTACAAAATGTAATTTATGACTAACGTCGAACAAAACTGATGTTACCTGATGGATGATCCGGCCCATCTCCTAGTGCAATCGCTTAGTCAGCTTTTATCATATCCACGGGGGGAGTGGGAGGGATCTGTTCTTTGGCCGGACACACTACGAAGAAGAAGTTTTTGTTTAGTACCTTTGTGAAAGAGTTCGTCCGGGAAAGTACTACCACCGTGCCTATTTCTGCCGCCAAGCAGTAGTGCTCGCATTGCTGTGTTTCGGTTTGAAGGGTACGGGTGCCGGTGAAATTACAGGCACATGAGACTTTTCATCTTTATGTCTCAGGGTAAGCAGCGCGCGTGTGGTGCCTCTGGTCTTGCAGGCATCCATAGGCTACGGTAACTACTTACCATGTGGGCCGTATGCTTGCTTGCTTGCCAAGAACTATACAAAAAAAAAACCACGGCATATCCTTCTCACTAGCCTGTTTACGTCCACTGTGTCACGGCATACCAGATAACAATATAAATAAATAAATGCTGGACATTTCACACAACATTATCTAGTCTCAAGCTAAGCAGAGCTTCTGTTATGGGTACTAGATAACTGATACATAGATAGATATTTTTTATAATACATGGAAAAATACCCAGAACACCCTGAACAAATATCTGCAGATTGTACAAATATTTGTTCCAAGGTGGGAATCGAACCCGCAACCTCCTGCGTCGCAGGCGAACCTTCACCCGCCGCGCCACAGAGGTCGTCAAAAATATAAGCTATACGTCTAGTACGGGTTTTGATAGTTTTCGAAATTTTTTCGAAAGTTTTGTTTCCTTCCATACATTTACTGACAGCGTCCTTAGTTTTCTTCTCGTTTTCGCTAGAGGCGCTGCAAGTAAATGTATGGAAGGAAACGAAACTTCATATACTTTCAAAAACTATCAAAACCCGTACTAGATAATTTTTACTTAGTGATCTTATTGTGTCTTTTAAACTAACATAACCACCAGCGATCTTTACAAACACCTCCGCTTCCTAATTATAATATCTCCATATTTACAACTCTTCAAACTTTACAATATAAATACAATTCTCTCACAAGAAATCAATTTATTACGACAACTATTCAAGCGACGGGACAGATGTTATCCATCCCTCATGCATGGTCCCTCCTGGCTGGTCCCTATCATATTGAGGTACATTCAAATTAGAGATTAATCTCTATTATGCAGAGATACCAGCCGGCCACTGACCTCTACCACAGAGAAAAGAGAAACAGCTGGTGTTCCTACTCCAGGTCACGGAATAAACAACCGTTGGGCCATAAAGGTTCTCAAGTGGCAACCATGAATCGGACTATGCAGTGTCGGAAGGCTACACTGCGGATCTCGATAGACCAATGACATTTTCAAGGTAGCAGGAAGTCGGTGCATGGAGGCAGCTTTAGACCAGCCTTCAAATTACAGTAGCAAATGGCAATGGGGATCATTTTGGCAGCGTTAGCTCTATCTAAATCTTATGAAACTTGAATAGGGGAAACTTTTTGACCTAAATACATTCTATTTTTAAGTTTCAAAATTTTTTAACAACGCTATAACCAGCTCGCCGGTTTGCACGCTGCTCCAAAGAAGTGAAAACAACACTTTTTAAGGCTTACTGTTCGAGTTTTTACACATGCAGCCTGTGGGTAAATCATACGCAAAAACAGTACAGCGCCCTGCGTGTGCAGTATAATAATGCGTTCAGAATGCTGATGGGGCTACCTCGGTTCTGTAGCGCGTCGGGGATGTTCGCTGAGGAGCGCGTGGACTGTTTCTACAACATCATGCGCAAGCGGGGAACATCTCTGGTGCGCAGGGTTCGGGCCAGCTCCAACGGTATTCTGAGCATATTTGCAAATAGGTCTGACTGTGTATACATGTACCACTGCACTATGTATGATGCATGCCCTCACCAATGACAATCACTTCATATATGACATTTATAAGTAATTTTAATAATGACATGCCGTTTATTGACATTTTTAATTTAATTAAGTACCTGTGTTGATTTTTATTTTGATCAAATGGTTGGGTATGTCTAGCAATGTACTTCCACAGGCTGGTGTTGATGATGACATATTTAAATTATTGTAAATATTCTCACTAACCATAGAATAGGCAGGCTTGGTGTATTTTACTAACCCAGTGATCCTTGTTGATTGAAAAATAAATGACATAATAATAATAATAGCTGCCAAAATGATCCCTATTGCTGCGTTCTCCATTGCCTTTTGCTACTGTAATTTGGGGGCGGTTGTCGTGGCATATGCCCAGCAGTGGACTTCTACAGGCTGATGATGATGATGATCTTTTTAGGGTTAAGCTCGTCTCTGCACATGCCTTTTCTTTCTGTCTTATGTGTGTAAAATAAAGAATTAAGAATTAGCCAGACTTTAGATTGAAGCTAAAACAGTTGAATGAAACACCTACACAATTTTAGCAATAATAACTGTCACAATAGTGACGTTTTTATACTCTTAATTGTAACATATACGAGTACTTAGAATAAATATAATTTTTTTAATGAACCAGTTACTCTTGTTTAGCTATGCCTCTACTATAATTCTTCGTATGAAAAGGGTTAATTTCACATATTCAAACGATGGTACACTTTTGAATAGATCTCATTGTATGACTAATAGAAAAACATTTCAATACATTAGATAAATATATTATTTTAATAAGAAAAAAATATGTGATGGCTATTTAGAGCGTCTTTTCCATACAAAAGACATCAACGCGGTATGCGCGGTCTTGTAAATATCTACACAAGGGTTATCTAAGTACTAGTAAGTCAGTGTAACAAATATTGTATGGACTTCCAGTAAATTTTTCTGAATACGTAAAAAAGCTTTTCTGTATCATTATCAGCTTATAGAAGTCGTTTTCTGAACACAGGCCCACGACTTTTTGTATTTGTTTAACATATTTACCATGGCATTTTTTTTTGGCAGAGGGATGGTGATCGCTATATTTGGTTGAGTTCTTAGATGGATGCTGTTACCCATTTGTTGTACTATAATTAGTATGGAATTAAAAAGTATGTGTAAAATACAGTAGTACTAAAGACATTATAAACGTCGCAGGAAGTCGGTGGATGGAGGAGGCATCGTAGCATTCTAAGGGGGAGGTCTATGTCCAGCAGTGGACTTGTACAGGCTGATGATGATGATGATGTAAAAGTATTAGATAAAATCAAAAGTTTTTGTTAGATATGCCTACATCCTCCGTATCTCATTTCGAATGCTCCCATACACATTATCATATTAAACAGAGGTTGAGTAGTAGAACCTTATATTTTAATGTAAAGTAGGCAGGTAGGTAACAAAAGAGGGGCGTGAAGGAATGGTATACACACAGTGCTTAGTTTGACAGTTGTAATGAATTGGGTTCAAAACATGATGATGAAAATGACCCTAAAAAATGCTCAAAAGATTGGAGTTCATCTCTTGCTGGTCGATAATCAACTTATAGTACAGGCAAATTAGCAAAAAGTGTGGACCTAAATCGTGTAGTCGTGGATTCTTATGGAAACGTTAGATGACACGAAAAGAAGCTTATCCTAGGTTTGCACCGTTTCTGGCGCTTACGGAAGGCTTTTAAATATTAGGTACAAACTTAAAAAGGCCGTAAATTTTAAAATAGAAAGAAATTACTTGATGCAAGTTAAATTACGTATAGAGAGACTGTCTTAGTGCATTATGATTTTAATAAAAACCACGTGCATGTAGGGAACACAGTGTTGAACAAATGCATCTTCCGTAAAAAAAACCAGTATAAAACTTCCGGCGGATGTAGTACTAATGAAATGAATAAGTTTAAGTCGATTTCCAGAACTACATTAATTTTCCCCGAAGTAGAGCGACAATAAAATATGGAAAAGTGCCTTCCGTGAGACGCACCATGGTGCAAACCTGGTAATGTATTTCGATCATTTTTCTGATATGTCTATCAATTTGCACCGACTACCTTAATTTTTCCGGAGCCGTAATAACCACAAAAAGTTTTTTTTGTAAACGATTTTTTGTATGTTCCGTATGTCGGATTTAAAAAATACTTGGTGCAAATGTAGATCATAACGGTTCAAAGTCTATGCCAAATTGCACCGACAACTTCTATTTCCCCCATTAAGTTACGGATATTTTTATGGTTTTCACCCTATTTCACCCTGTTCCGGAGGGTGAAAATACTGATGCTTATTATTAGAGGTGATTTTTAAGCCATACAAAACAATTAGAAAAGTTTTCATGACTACATCTAATTAGTTCCACACTTGTGCAAAAAATCACCTAATTTGACTGTACTATTACACGGCTTTTACTATGTACAATTTTGTTAAGGTATGACTCAATTAATTACAATTCTAAGCTTGGGAAGTACCAATACAAGCAGTTAGTTAGTTTTATTAGTAGTAGAACTTCTTGTGATCCATCCGGGGATGAACTACTACCGTACCGATTTCTGCTGCCACGCTCGCATTGCTGTGTTTCGGCTTGAAGGGTACGGGTGCCGGTGAAGTTACAGGCATACGAGACTTTTCATCTTTATGCCAGGGTCGTGTGCGTGCGCAACAGGCATTGCGCGTGTGATGCCTTTGGTGTTGCAGGCATCCATAGGCTACGGTAACTACTTTCCATCTGGATGGCCGTATGATTGCTCTATAAAAAAAAATAACAAAAGCATTAAAATGCAGAATTTTCTATTACTACTTCATGTCACTGTTTCCTGAGCCTGCAGGCTCTTTTTATGCTCAATTTATTTTGCTAATTGGGTTTTCTAATTTTTCCATACAAACAAAACTTCGAAGAGTTGGCCCAGAAGAACGGATGGAGGCCACAACACCGACGCGGCTTCCATGTCATACCTGAAAGCTAGTAGAGATTGCCCATACCGAAAATCAGGTGGCTGGGATGGCTTACATACTAAGCAATCGGAGTCAGAAGCTAGAGAAAGAATTCCCAAGACAGACCTATCTGGAGAATTTACCCAAACAGGCATAGCCCATCCTGCGTCTCTAGTAGCTAAACAAACATATTTTTTTAGACATAATATAAAAAGCAAAAAGCAAAAGCAAAAGCACGTCTACGCACTTATTCTAAATACCCGTTATATTTCATAATAACTGGTAAACGCCGAGTTCACAGAAGCAACAATAACCTTATCTAAAGCACATAACATTAACGGACATTTAACTTATCTGGAACTTTCTCACGTGAGGAATTTTATTTGTCATGCGCAGGCGCAGCTTAGGTCAGTTGTCAACTAAAGCTCTTCGTAGACACTTAGATTTTACAATGAATGATTTCGGCTTGTTCTCATCCGCTCAGGCGCCAAGGGCTTCTACAGATGCCCATTTTAGTAGTTTTTTTTTACATTTGGCGCTAGAGTGTTCCCACAAGGGGTCAAATTGGTAGAGTTTTTTTTTTAAATAGGCTTCAGGCTAGTCTGTACTGGTTAAGAGAATAACAACAGTGGTATGTTGTGTGACGCTACAGTGGACTGTGGTCCTTACAGAGTTGAAGGGTGAAAGCAACTGGACAGTACTATTGTATAATGGGATAATAGATGGGTAATTAAGATGCTGCTATGAGAATTGTTCGTTTAGATTTAATATTTTGGGAATCATAAATTATCCGGTTGGACGGGGTTTAACTTTTACTTAAGTAATCCTAGGAACAATTAGCAGATACCTAATCAATAAGAAAATATCAGATACTGCATATCCTTATCTCTCAACGGTTTTGCGGTTCTGCGAGCTATATAGTTTGCCTATTGTAACTTTAACTTGCTAATTCATAAAGCTATTTCGGTGATATTGTTATGAGGGCTTTCCATATTCGATTTAAAAAAAAAGTTGTTCAAATTGGTTCGATAGATGGCGCTGACTCAACTCTAGCTGTCAAGATTGTCAAATGTTTGGTATGTGGTGCACGCGTACTAAGCTATTATCTAACTAGTCTGTGGCTATTAATCATGATATTATTCTGTTTGTTTTTGCTTTTTGAGTGTGCGTCAGTGATTTCGTGGTGTTTTTAGAAGTTGGCAAAAATAAATACCACGACACGAAAATTATATCTACGTGGTTAATATTGGCATTTCACTTTATTTTGACACTTGACATTTACGTAACAGAGCAGCGCCATCTATTTTCAACGCTGAAAGCATCATTTGAAATGCCCGTGAAAACCTCTCATTGTATAATTTTTCATTTAAAAAACCGACTTCCGCCATTTTATTCGACTAAATATCTGGATGAAAAAAAAACGATGAAAGAACCATAGTGGTGAAAGGATTATGATACTTTCTGAATGCAAATGCTTGGTTTGTTGCTGAAAATATCAAAATCGCCATATGTATGCCTACAATATTTGAAGAGTTCCTTCGATTCCTCATGGATCCCATCATCAGAACTGGATTCTGAAAAAAATGGGACCAACCTGGAAGTATATAATATATTCAAATAAAAAAAGAATTTTCCAAATCGGTTCATAAACGCCGGAGGTATGAGATAACAAACATAAAAAAAAAACAACCGAATTGAGAACCTCCTCCTTTTTATGAAGTAGGTTAAAAAATGAAAACGTTCTTCAAATCGGGAGTTGACTCAAGCAGATTTATCGCAATATCCTGTATAAAATGTTGACCAATATAATATTCAAATAATTTTGGTTTATTATTGTAGCTTTTGAGTAACTTTTCAGTTCCCAGTTGCTTACTCCTTTTATTATGTAAATAGATTGTTAGATATGAGTACAATGGATGAACTATTTCTTAGTGGACCTGCATACCAATGTCGGCTTAGCGGCCTGACGGATAGACAGACATGTAGATATCGACTGTAAATCATGGCAGTCATAGGTCACACATTCATTTTTTGGAATGAGGTGAATCAGTTGGGTTATTCTGAAATCAAAGCTTGTATAGGCTTGACTATCATCATCATCATCATTGCAGTCCACTGCTGGATATAGATATTTTCCATGGCGCGCCACTGAGCCGTCTTCGGGTCTCCCCATCTATCTATGCACTAAAAATAAATATTTAAAAAAAATAATTAATATGGCTGGAATGCCACGACGAATCTTGAGCCGCCTCTAAGTGGGAGGCCTATGTTCAGCAGTGGACTTCTACAGGCTGATGATTATTATTTTTGATCCAGTTTGTAGAATACCCCCCTAATCACTTGAAAGCTCCGATCACACATACAAATGCGACACCTTTGACACCGGTGATATTTAACGCGCGCAATGAAGTCGCGCGCCTTGTGATGGATTATGATTACTTCGGTAAATGGATGGTCACCGTCTTCTGATTTTAGACTGTATTGTTTAGATTTGATTTATTGTAATAGGCATGTGATTTAGATGCATTACTATGGTGCTTAATAGCTGATAGTCTGTGAAGAGAGATCTTATTGTACCTATAAAATAAAAAATGTTTTTGTTGAAAGAGTTATTTTTCAAAACAAGCTTTTATTATATTAGTGATTGGAACCATAAGCTAATCAAAATGAGCCCAAACTCTACCAGGCTTACTGTTAATCATCGAAAAGTTACGTTGTCCACCTTCCATTTCTATCATCAGATCAGCTCGCTGTCACCATAATATTGTATTGTCATCAAAACAGGTATGCAAAATTTCAGCTCAATCGGTTGGGTGGAACTGGTTCAAAACTCAGTTTCAAGATTCCACCCGGACAAACATACAGTACATTGCAAATTAAATAAAAGCGTTTAATAAATAAAGTAAAATAGCCAAGTTAATATGTAAAATATTTATTTCTGCTAAGTTTAAAACTAAAATCTTTACAAATACTTAATTACTAAGAATTCTTTTTAGGGTTCTATTAAGTTATGTTAACTTTATATTAAGATATTGTACCTAAATGGTGCTCTAAATCAAAGCTTTATTTGACCCTGTACGGGAATACCTCGAATCAAAGAGTTCACATATTTCTTAGTAGTACCTATCTAGTATACCCAACCAATAGTAGTAGGTACTCTAGAAGTGAAAAGCTCACAGCACTTCATAAATAGGTTGGTGAATACCAATCTCCTTATGATTATATACCATAAATAGTAAATCTGCCACGATAAAATTAGCTTAGAAACAGTTGTAAAAGCTATCACAACTCACAAGGTATAAACAACCTTCCTCCCTGCTCCGAGGCACCACACAGACGCTTCCCATGTAGTGGTAAGACGGATCATCAAATTAAGTCAAACCGTGTTACCTGATTCTTCTAGGCTTGTTCACTTTAGAACAGGAGTAATTTTAAGACGATTCAAAATGATCCTTGTGATTTCAATGAATACAACTTTATTTTGATTTGATTTGGTTTATGAGTGATTCAGCTCTCATCCTATGTTTCCAATCACCTCAGTCCCAATTATCCGGGTTAAAATAATTTGGTACTAATCATTTCAAACTCCCAGTTTGATTCTACAGTCTTGTAAGATCTAGATGACCCAATCTGACCCGTATCCTCACATTACCATGGGGCTGTTGAATTTGTAAATCGGTCTGTGTTGCATTATTCACTTGAATTTTGAACAGGTAGTTTGTTACTTGGAGACTATATTTGTATTGTGGCTGTTGCTAAGTCATTAAATGAGATTGTATTGCAAATGTCCGTGGTGTGTCCGGTCTAATAGACCCCTCCATCTCCTCCCGTAGATGTCCTAAAAGCCGTCTAAAGGATTACACCAGGGAATGAGTGGCAGCATCCGTTTGAGAATTCAACACAAATACTGCGTTCACCAATCCGCTTGTCAAGTGACGATTATGACAATTCCCCCCACTGTTATATTTTATGGGGGAGACCTGGTCCAGCAGTGGATGCCCAAAGGCTATTAATGATGAAGACTTAGGTAGTCACGGAAGTGATTGCTGCACCGCTGGTAGTGTTTTCGAGACTATTGGATTGAATACGCCAATATGGATGTATGCCAAGCCGTGTTTGTTGCCTGATTCTTCTAGGCTTGTTCGCGTTGGAACAAGAGTAATTTTAGTTTTTAAGACGATTCAAAATGATCCTTGTGATTTCAATGAATAAAATTATTTTTGACTTGACTTTGACTTTGATACAATTATAAACCTACCTACACACACACAAGGTGAAGAACCTAAAGCTTACAAATAAAATTAACTTTATCTTTATCTTACTTCGCTGCAGATAAAACCAAATCCCAAAGAAATGCCCCTTAATGAACTTATCTTCCAACAAACATCTGCATTCAAATACTTGACTCTCAAATGTTAAATTTTTTTTGCTCATTGTTCCAAGCAATTACTGGGACCACTAGAAAAGGAACAAATCAAAAGTCAAGGTGTAAGTGTAAAAGTACGATACGAGATTTAATGTCAGTCGGCAGCTGCGCCCGCGCATCTGCGCAAGGTGGCACAGCACGTGTGGACGCTCCAGTGACTGGAGGTTTCATAGGGTTGCACGACAGTCAGGGTACTCCACACAATAAGGAACATTTTACATGAACCTGGGGAAAAAAATCAAGATCGTTTTTTTTGGAATTCTATAGGCACTCGGCAGGCCTATATCCAGCAGTGGGCTTCTACAGGATGATAATGATGATGATTAAGCTAGTAATTATTCCAGAACTATACTCAAGCGTGAATCGGATCGAGACTTAATTTATAGAATTGAAACTTTCGTGGTTGGGAATCATTTTACATTGAAAAAAACGGCAGCATTCGCCGGTCTACCGTCGAACGCGGTCGCGGGCGGTGCTCATGATGAAGAGGCTTCTGAACTCAGTCTCGAAACGTCAGCAAAAGTGATGGAAAACAGTGGTAATTAGCCGTTTTTTCAATTTAAAAGAGACTTAATTTTTCAGTTTTCAATTAAGAATCTACAAAATTCTACGCTAGAGTCGCATTTTGAGTGTACACATTTTAAGCTTAGTTCTATGGAATACGGGCTTTGAGTCTTAAGCCCATGAGTGCCTGTTTTGATGTTGGTAACCCGTAAAATAAGAAATGGCAGGTGGTACTGCCCGTGCAACACGTGCGGAGAGTTCTGTTGGTTGTTTTTTTGTTGTTTTTACACATTTTTCTAAATATCCTCCAACGAGTATGCTTAACTTTGAATTGTAACGACCTACCCTCTTTTTCACTCTTTTTAATAAATTAAAATGATAATTATTATCTACATTGTCTACAGAGGCTAATTGGTAGACAACTTTCTTGTTACCAACTCGTTTTATTTTGTTTGATCGTTATTACTGTCTCTATCGAATCGATTGCGGCTTTGATTCCCATGACAAATCGAGAAGAAATTCGATTTTGGATGGTTGCGTATCTTCACAAAACATTATGTCAATACTGGCACTAGTGGTTGAATTATTCCTTCATTTAGTTTTATATATTGATCAAGTTCTATCAATAGCTGCCGTAGATCCATGCATTTTCAAATCAAAGTCAAAGATTTCAGTCTATAAATGATTGCGGGGATCCTACAAAGAGGCAACGATAGATATACTAGTGGTTCGCCCCGAACTGAGACCTCGCGATAACACTTTTATCAGCCCGACTACTTAACAAAGTAATTTCCATTTTTCTATTATTATTTTTGAAAATTTTCACCTCGAGGTCTACCTGGGGGCTTAGTACAGGTTTTGATAGTTTACGAAAGTATATGAAGTTTCGTTTCCTTCCATACATTTACTTGCAGCGCCCCTAGCAAAAATGAGAAGAAAACTAAGGACGCTGTCAGTAAATGTATTGGATGGAAATGAAACTTCATATAGTTTCGTGAACTATCAAAACCTGTACTAAGCCCCCTGTACAGAACAGTCACAACTCCTACACATCAGTAACATCAGTAACAACTCCTACACATCAGTAACATCAGTAACAACTCCTACACATCATTGAAATAACCTTTGAATAGGGCTAAGCAACGGGGCGTAATACTACATATCTGTTAGTACCTATATCAAGTACCTGACGAAATTAATTGGTAACGTCCTTTTGACGAAATCTTAGAACTCCAACGTCATTCAAATTCTTAGAAATAGGAGGTCAACAACGGATATTATATTAGTTTTGTGTTTTATAGGGTACATGTCTCAAAATTCTTCAATTGCAGACTTTTCCCTGTAGCTGTGACACAAAAGCTATAAGCATACCAAATTTCAGCATTGTGGGATTGCTGGAAGTACCCTAGAATTTTTGATTTTTACGTTTTTTATTTTCCCTAATATCTCGGAAACTACTAAATCTAAATACTTATTCAAAACAGTTTTGAAATGACCAACCAAAGCCCTTTCATTAAACACCCCACTTGATCTGACTGTCTCACTTTTTTTTTTACCCCCTCTTGACCCCAATATCTCAGCAACCCCCGAACCGATATAGCTCATAACCTTACCTACAAATTGTACCAATACTGTCTAATCCCATACCAAATTTTATGAAGATCGGATTAACGGTTTGGAAGTTTTCATCGGACAAACATACATACATACATACATACAAACGCCGATTCTTCCAACTTGACTCAGAGAACTCGCTTCGCTCGTTCAATAAGTATGGATCTTCATTCGAGGAAATATCTACGTCTGCTCTACATATAATTCAACGCTGAACACAGGTAGTGAAATTACAGGCACATTTGTGCTTGTGATTTCACTTTCATTTTCTTCCTTATTCTGTTGAGAAAAGTGTCTAGAATCGAATGGCATCAATAACTCAAAATCAGTAGTGTTGTTGGTTGACACCTTTCTGCTTAACACCGTCCAAATATATATTCGTGTATAAGTTATCCGCCGTGGTAGGCAAATACTGCAAAGATTAATATGAACCGCTTTCAAAAAAAAAATATGTATAATATCTTCCTTTCTGCATCATCTTGTGACATTATCAATAACGGAAACAACTCTCAGATTGGAACGAGATCTCGTTCAATGAACCTGTCCCGTCCTGTCGAGTCTAGGTCGTAGCAAGGTCGTATACGATCGAACAGGTAATTATCAGACATGTTGTGACTTGTCCATGGACAAATTAGGGGCCTAGAGCCTCTTCGGTTGCCCTTTATAAGGAATGGATCTAGTTTTTCTATACATCTGTAAATTAGAATCGATCTCAGATCAAGGCAAGTGTAGACTTGTTGAAGGAATTGTATGTAGGTACTTATTATACATGTTTGTACAATCTGAAAATAGGAAACAATCATTGCGAGTGGTAGAAGTGTCTATTTTCAGACCGGTCATAAAGTATTGCGTGAGATTTACATCGATCGTGTTTATTTTCTTTGAAAGCTACTTAGTTTTAGTAGTAGTAGAACTTCTTGTAAAAGAGTTCTTTCGGGGAAGTACTATCACCGTACCTATTTCTGCCGCCAAATAGTAGTGCTTGCATTGCTAATGCCAACAAAAAGTTTAAAACCGGTGTCCGAAAACTAATAAATATCTTAACTTCAACCACTCCTAGGTATAGGGCCTCTTCTAGTTTATGTCATTCACAACAGTCCTGAGATATTATAGTTATATTTTTCTTCATAAATTACCAAACTCGTTAAAGAACCTTCATGAGAATTTATTTAAAGCTAATGTTAAACAATTATTATTAAAAAAAAATTATTATAGTATACAAGACTTTTTAGATGACGCATTAGAATAATTTTATGGTGAGCTAGGATTTTAATAGATTTTATTTTGATGATTTGTATTTAATGTTGACATGATTTTTTAATGATATGGAATGGATGTATCTGCCTTGCTTGTCCTTTTTCTGAGGTATCTACCTACTCTAGTACCTACTTATGGGAACGAAATTATTTGTATGTCATAATGTATGACTGAGTATGTTGGACGTGTGAATTATGACCACCAATGTAAATTTACCATATTCAAAACAAATAAAATTATCTTTATCTTTATCTTTATCTTCATAAAAACAGGCATATTCTCATATCTATATTTTATAAATATAAAAGGTACCTAAGTAGTTGTTCTGTAGGTATACTAACTAATATCTTTTGTAATTTACACAAGTCACATTTATTTTTGCACACCATTGACCGCCTGCACGGGTTCATTTGTTCACGTCATCACCAAAATATTCTGACACTCCTTACTTCTACATTCCTTCATCATTCCTACTACAAAGTTCAACATCTAAGGCTAATCAGAGGTCTTTACTTTATGGACCGTTGAGGCTTTATGACCAGGCTCAGAAGGTCTCTAGTTTGGTAAGTGTAGGATCTGATAATGTGTCGTCAGGATTTGGTTTTTTGGGGCAAGGCGAATGCACGGCCTTGCCATGCCAAGAGATCTTTGTAGGTGTCTTGTTTGGCAATATAGTTGAGATTTGGTCTTTTTATTGCGGTGACTTGATCATTCTTAGAATTTTGTTGCTTTTTGATAATGTAGAGTAACGTTGTTGCCGTTTTATTAGGAGCTTTCGAAAGTTATGAACAACAATTTGTAAAAAACTCTAGTCGAAATAGTATCTTCTTACGAGTTTAAATGGTTCTGCCCTTCTCGGATCCTGGCGTAAGTATCACATTTCTATCGTCATCATATTCATCATTTACATGACTATCATTCACTATAATATGCACCTTTCTCAAATTGGACATTCCACGAGTCCTGAGTCGCCTCTATCCACCGATTTTCTGCGTTTCTTTAGTAATTGACGTATTTAAATAACTTAAGGCTTAAGGTTCTTTGACAAAATCCCTACCTCTGCAAATGTATAAAAGTAAAATAGGTATATAATGTTTCGCGACGCAGTTTTATCGGACGTAACGGGAACCAACCCATATTTGATATTTACAATCATCTCGCTAACGTCTCGATAACATGTCATTAGTTATTCTTACTGTTCCCACTGTTGTTTATCGTACATTCACACCAAAATAACTAGTCCAATTTTGATGAAATTTAATACACAGATAGGTTGAAACCTTTCTAAAGACATAGGATACTTGACACACAGGTAAAACTACTGGCAATCCTTTGTTTAAAATAAAACATATCGTTTATAACTTTTCATTTAAAAAACCGACTTCCGCCATTTTATTCAACAAAATATTTGGAAGAAAAAAAAATGATGAAAGAACCATAGTGGTGAAAGGATTATTATACTTTTTGAATGCAAATGCTTGGTTTGTTGCTGAAAATATCAAAATCGCCATATGTATGCCTACAATATTTGAGTTCCCTCAATTCCTCATGGATTCCAAAAATGGGACCAATCTGGAAGTATATCTATTCAAATAAAAAAGAATTTTCGAAACCGGTTCATAAACGCCGGAGAAAAGCGGTAACAAACATAAAAAAAAAAAAAAAAAAAAAAATGCAACCGAATTGAGAACCTCCTCCTTTTTTGGGAAGTCGGTTAAAAATGGACGTCTTTTGCTGCCACGGTGACATACCAAATGAGGACATTATTTTCAATTGTATTATTGAAAGTCAAAAGCAAGTGGCCAATAGATATCTATCATTCTACCTATTGTATTTTAGATAATTGATCTGTTTTACGCCCAGAGGTGTATCAAAACTAAAACCATTATAACAACACCTTTACTTCTTATCTTCAAACAGCGAGAGTAACGCATCCACATAAGAAGAATAGTTTTATAAAGCATCCGCCAAAATACCTCCGTCGAAATTTAGTCACACATTTCATTGTTCTGAAATTGTTTACGGAACTCATGCAATTTTAGGATACCCCATACAAACACCAAACCCTCCGTTTTTAATTTCGTTACGCTTAAACGAAACAGAAGTTTTGCATTGTTCTTGTAACTGTACCTTGTAACTCAGGTAGGTTAACAATAGTTATTTTTGTTGATCAATGGTTTTGTTAGGTTAGGTAATTTTATCTTTATTTATTATTTATTTTAATAAAAATACGGTATATTACAAGATGTTAAGGTTATAAATAGATAAAGTTTCACATATTTATACCAGTTTCTGCTAGTGTGAAAATATCTAGCTTACAAAATTAAAATTTAATTAAACCAAAAGAATTCGATGTCATTATCAAGTTAACATAGTTTATTTTTTTATTATTTATTTATTTAAATTAAAATACGGGTCTAGATATTAGTGTAATGATCATGTGTACAAAATTTCATGTAGTTTGATGAAGAAATAGCCAAATTAGAAGTAAATTTCGTTCGCTTACAAAAAGACGTATAAGCGCCTTACCGGTAACCTTTCCGTAAGTCCTTCCTAAAGCTACGCAAACAAGTAATATACACTTTTTATGTTTTAAATGTTAATAATTCTATTACCTTAAATACCATAAAATAGACCTAAGCAAGAGCGAAATCTCCTATGACAAGTAATTTCTTTCTTAAAAGGAGGTTTCATCATTGGTTTTTATATTGTATCTTTTGGAAACGCAATAAAAACATTTGTTGTTTGTACACTATTGAAAACAATTAAATTAGTGCTACTGTGAGTTTTACCGCAGGCTGTAAAGCATCCACAACAAAAGCCTTTAAACTTGAACTAAAATCGAGTTCTTTGAAAGGCAATACAAATTGCAACAAAGATTACACTGATGAAATCATTTGATCACACCCCTAGTGCCCAAAAGGTTCAGTGATATCGGGGAATAGAAACTGATACATTTCTCAGATCTATTAGATTCTTCGTGACATTTAATAGTCAGCAAGTAGTAACTCATTTGAGTTACCTAACCTTTAGGGCACTAGGGGTGCAATTTTTGAATGTCACTAAGTGACTAAATATCATCAAAAAGGCCACAAATCACCATTTTTCAGGAGATTTACTGGAGGAGGCACTTGCATTGATATCATATGTTATAAGAATTTTGGTCATCAAAGAGTTTCAATAAACAGAAATTTGGAAATCGGAGATTAACGGCAATATACTGACATTTAAAAAATTGACAAAAATTGCACCCCTGCTCTCAATTATTTTTCGATTAGATTTAAGGTTATCCTTGTAAAAATTATTTTAAGCGAGAGAAACAATTAAATAAATTAAATTATTAATATTCCGTCACACATATATGCGGAACCCTAAAAGTGTTTTTAAACAAAATGTTAACTTACCAAGCTGGTATTTAACCGTTCTAATCTTCTCAAAAATCTTTCAGTTTCTATCACTCACATCACACATAATATGCAGAACCCTTAAAGTATCTGACAAAAATGGTTTTCTTACCAAGCGTGAAACAAACGTTTTTTAATTAATTATTATTAAACTGATGTAAGTACATCAGTTTAATAATAATATAAGGTATGTATATAACGGGTGTAAAGAGACTATAATATATTTATTATATTTTCACGGGTATTTATCGCGTGTTACCTTATTATTTATTATTCCCGACGTTTCAAATGCGTTACAGCAATCAAATAATAAATAATAAGGTAACACGCGATAAATACCCGTGAAAATATAATAAATATGTGTTCTAATCGCGAGAGTTTAAAAAATACTAAGACTATAATACTCCCGATAACTGAAACAGTGCATTCAGACCATGATTCTATAATATTTAAGCTGAAAAAACACGAAAAAAAAAATGCCGATTGGGAACTGAACCCTGAAATTGTACCAGCAAATGAAAATACTACGAAATTTGTGAACCTTTTTTTAAATCCTTCTAATTTATTGGTGTTACCTTCACTAATTGTACCATCTTTTATCAACACCTTTTCTACCGTGAACACTTTCGGACCCCCCATTAGTTTCGGCAGATACGAACAAACAAACAAACACTTACTATCGGATACATTATTATCGGATTCAGTGGAAACGGCTCAATCGGACCGCCTGCTCACCCGCTGATAGAGGCGGCTTGAACATACAACAAATAGATCTGAACAATTACTACCAAATTTATTTCACAAATTATTTTGATTCTTACTCGTAAAGACAGATAGTTCAAATTCAGTCCATAATTGTATTCTTAAAGAAATCACAAAATGTTTATAGAAAATTCAGCTTTGTTTCTATGAGATATGATTGAAATTAGTATGCACAACAAATGTGCAACAAGGTGTCAACCAGTGATATACAGGTTAATAGAACCACCAACGTTGATTATTAACAAATGCACAAATACAGTTAATTTAAGCATATTGAACCTTAAACTCCATGAAATAAGGATCATAAAACTTTAGGGTAAACCCACCAGTTTTAGGCGGTCGGTATGCTCAAAATCAATTGTACGATGACAGGACATAAAATATCCGAGGATTGCCGATAAATGATAAAATTACTTTGGCAGATAATATATTTCCAATTCCCGGGAGTGACCACACGTATATTTGAATCACTTAGCGTAAAGGTTTTGCTTAGTCGTGTGATTTAAAAAAAAATGTTAATCTAAACGACGTCTGTGACGTGGAGGACGAGTTGTCAACTAAGATGCGAGAGGTGCGGGTTAAATGTTTGCATTAACTGAAAATATTAATTCTGAGTCTGTGTGTTGTGGTACCATGGTACTCGTAGTTTCTGATACCCACGACACAGGGGATCCTAGTGTAGGATCAGGAATATGTATGTAAATGCTGTGTGTTTGATTTGTAAAACTAAGTGATTAGGTATGCATGTGATAAAAATGATTTATGTTTTAGAATTTTAGTGTTTTTTTTCAGGTACTTATGTACTTAATTATCAAACAAACTAAATAGGTTCCAAAATTATTTTGATATTTAACCATCCACAAAACATAAATATAAACACCCAACGTCACATACGTAGTCTTGATCCCACACTAGGATTCCTGTGTCGTGGGTATCAGGAACTACGAGGACCATGGTACCCAGACCCGGAACAAATATTTGCAGATCATACAAAAATTTGTCTTGCAGCGGGAATCGAACCCACAACCTAGCATCTAAGCCGGCTACTCGCTCGCTTACATAACTTTATAGTTCAAAATACTTCAAATATTTTTACGACATGCATGTGTCACATAGGTATAAAAATAACCCACTGTCATGTCAGTCAATTACAATCTTATTTCACGGAATATGAAATCGAAAGATATTTGTCGACCTAAAGTTTTATAGTTACTAATAAAACACATTATTTATGATGGTAAACTGTACACCATGTCTGTATGTTTGCACATTCATTCGTTGGACGAGACACGGTAATGACTCATAAAGGGGCCGCATTCAAAATTTACAGTCCTATTATAGGTGCTTTTACCCTACAAAGGATCGTCGTGAACTGTGTATTACTTGGAATAAATAGTGGTTTCGAATCTTGACTCTTTTGTTAGGTTTTAATACAATTGTGCTACTTTAAACAGTAGAAGTCAACTATCATAGGTCTCTCACATAAAATGGCACGACAGTTGGTCTTGAGCCGCCTCCATCCACCGGCTTGAAATCCTCATTTAAAATGTCATCAGTCCATCTAATAGTTGGTCGACAGTTTTGCAAAACAAGGTACTGCTGTCGGTGCTCAAAGTGGAATAGGTTCGGTGCTCTTAGTGGAACGCTTCTTCCTACCAGCAAAGAGTTCCACATCATGGTCATCATGCATGGCTTTGTCATCGTGATGTTCCAAGTTTTTAAGTACGAGAAAACTCTCTATTTTGAATCAATTTGTCATAGTCATGTATATCATAAAACGAGTATTTTCAATGAAGATATACTTTATCTAAACACGTATTATTCCTCCCAGCTCATCATTGCTGATCTGAAACCAGTCCTATGGGAGTGGCGACCAGCTGATCGCAACCAGTTGTTAACGGACAAACATGACACGGACAGTATAAATGTGTTAAAACCGGTCTTTGCGACCTTTCAAACATGTGTTATGGGAGCATTAGAAATTTTACCTATTCTGTTAATTTATACAAGAACGGCTACAGTCATATTATATACGTAGTTTTGACTCCATAGGATTTTCTGAAGTCTCTATTATATCCATGACTATTGATCATTTAAAACTACCATATCTTACCAGAGGCAGGTGTGGCGCACTCCGCGCTTTAGGTATAAAGCTACAAGTACCCGGGCCGCCCGGCAAACCGGGTTTATTCAATAAGGTGTGTCGCGCGCGCTCGACCTAACGCGCGCCTTAAGCTAACAAAGTAAGTAATTCTTATAGGTTTTTAAGTTCGTCACTAGTCGTCAACCCTTACGAGCCGCATTACTCCGCGCCAGACAGCGACAGAGTTACACGTTAGAAGAGAGCGGAAATGTTTAGGTGAATATCGCGATAGGCACTAAGCGCTTATGCGAGCTGAATTGCACTTTGTTGCGTCCCAGCAAAAGTCGCTATTTATATAAAGGATATGTTTCATGAATGTATGGAGCTTGGGCCTGCACTATGTACAGTATATATAAATATAGCTAAGCAATATAGAAACCATTTGTTATTGTTTATTTTCCATAATATTGCTTCGTGTTAGTGTACATTCAAGATTATCTTCGCCAAAGAGAGCAATCACACACAAGGAAATCACACAAGGAACCAGTTTTGTTGAGCGTCAATACTCATTCATACTCAACAAAACTATCAGTTGTCAAAGTCACTCGACTGTCATGGCTGCTCTAAAAATCGAGTGACCATATTAAAAAACTCATATAAACATTTTTGTACCGCTGTATTATGCTTCAAATTAATATAATTGTATTTTTATGAAAATCCTCTGTTTTTTATATCTTTATGTGTACTTAGAGCAGGCCCAGGATGAAATATCTCCTTTGTTCATGAAGTGAGCCTTCTGTACTGTCTTTAATCTGTGCCAGAGGCTAGAGTTTGCGGAACTACACCACAAAATATATAGGTACAGAAGGCCAGTTCAGTACAACAAGCTCATGCACACATAACTGCGTATCCACGTAGAACTCGGTCGACTCGCAGTAGTTTTTGAACTGAATAGCTATAAGAGGTCATGGTAATCCAGCAGGCCATATTTCAAAGAAGAAGAAGACTTTGTTGTTTCATTCTTATCCAAAATTGCTTCTTTAATTTGTATCCGTTTGACTTTTTAAAGTTGAATTGATTCTTATTCGTTCATGTTGATAGATCGGTTCCGGATCAAAAAGACCGTTACAATTTTTTTCTGTACTTAATAATATGTCTTGGTGGCCTCTCAAACATATCACGTGTTTATTCTGGACATATTTGTCTCAATTTTTATGGAAATTTCGTTATTATGTCGTAAATAACTTTGAGATGGATTAATGATCTTATTTTATGTGTTGTATAGTTTGTCGAAGTTCAAAGTCAAAATCGTTTATCGGAAGTTATTTTTAAAGAACTTACGACTGAATTCTAAAACCGAGTCTCTAGTAGGGGTTATTGTTGTACAGTTACAGTCGCTGAGGATGGGGGCTATCCTACACATGTGGTGTACAGGCACACGAAGATTTAAAAATGTATTATGAATAAGTTTTACTGATAATACATAACATAACGCCCAATAATCACATACGTAGGTCATGAGACCCGGAACAGATATTTGCAGATCATACAAACATTTGTACCGCAGCGGGAATCGAACCCGCAACCTCTATCATCTCAGCCAGCTACTCGTCCACCGCGCCACATAGGTCGTCGCCACGTATAGTCATGACATATAAGGCAAAATACCGCCAAAATTCAACGAGAAATTATTTCAAAAAGTTACCCATTTCAACTAGACACATAATATTTAGACAGTAGTTTCTAATTTTTCGGCATTCAATCCTTTTTGGTACCTTTTTTAACCGACTTCACAAAAAGGAGGAGGTTCTCAATCGGTTGTATTTTTTTTTTTTTATGTTTGTTACCGCATATCTCCGGCATTTATGAACCGATTTGGAAAATTCTTTTTTTATTTGAATAGATGATATACTTCCAGATTGGTCCCATTTTTTTCAGAATCCAGTTCTGATGATGGAATCCATGAGGAATTGAGGGAACTCCTCAAATATTGTAGGCATACATAATATGTATTATGTATTACATATGGCAATTTTGATATTTTCAGCAACAAACCAAGCATTTGCATTCAGAAAGTATCATAATCCTTTCACCACTTACGACTTTCATAATTTTTTTTTCATCCAAATATTTAGTCGGATACAACGGCGGAAGTCGGTTTTTTAAATGAAAAGTTATGGATTCATTGGTCAACTCAGCCCACACCTTTGTCGTAGGTAGTCTAAAGGTATTAAATCTTTCTCAAGACTGCAATTTCAGGCTATATCTTTCTTTAAAAATCGATTTAACTAGACCAACTTCATAATATGTTTTCTTTTTCATTTACCGTTAATTTTCTTTGTCAAGTAAGTAGTTCGTTTTATACGTCAAATTCCAATAATTTAACCGTCAAACTGTTACAATAGGACAAATGGTTGCGAGACGGTTAGTGAGGAATGTGTATGACGAATGTATGGAAAAAGTGTGTGTGGCTTTTACGTTGCCGCGAGTTTGACCTTGCGCTTGAACTTTGTCAAGTATTTAAAATTTTAATAAAGTTATTCATATGATTGTCTTAATGGATCATCGTCATCATCATCATCAGCCTGTAGACGTCCACTGCTGGACATAGGCCTCCCCCTTAGAATGCCACGACGAACGGTCTTGAGCTGCATCCATCCACCGACTACCCGCGACGTTTATACTGTCTTTAGTCCATCGAGTGGAGGGCCTTCCTCTACGGCGTCGTCTGGTTTGTGGTCGCCACTCGAGAACCTTTATTCCCCAGCGGTTATCAGTTCTTCGAGCTATATGCCTGCCCATTGCCACTTCAACTTGCTAATTCTGAGAGCTATGTCGGTGACCTTGGTTCTTCTACGGATTTCTATCACGTAGTGAAACTCCTAGCATAGCTCTCTCCATAGCCCGCTGCGAGACTTTGAGCTTGTCTATACGGCCAATAGTTAGCGACCACGTCTCAGTGTCGTAAGTCATCACTGGCAAAACACATTGATTATAAGACTTTCGTCTTGAGGCTCTGCGGTATCTGTGACGAGAAGATATGGCGTAGTTTCCCGAACGCAACCCATCCGAGTTGGATTCGTCGGTTGACCTGTTATATTAAATAAATAAATATTTTTTTTGTTGGACAGCAGCATCCGCCTGAGTACTCAACACACCAAACTGTGATCACCAATCCACCTGTCAAGCGTGTTGATTTTGGCAAACCTCCCCCATGCACTTCAATAGGAGAGACCTCTTTCAGCAGTGGACTTAAACAGACTGGTAATAAACGTTTCTTAAAGAGGCAAGTTCTAACGTTCTTTTTTTTAAATAATTACTCTAACGTTCTCCATTCAAATTGTGTCGAATATACCGACTCTATCATGACTCATACAATACCGGTGATCGTTGCTCCCATGTGACACACACTAACTGAACATTGACGAAGGTCAGCAAAGAAAGCACCGACTTATGGACCACCCTGTACACAAACACCTTAATTGGGCGTAAGATTAGTTGAGAGATAAAATATTAATATTTATTTTATGATGAAATGCTTGTTGACAATTGTTATTTCGTGTTCTTATTAACTAGTTATGGGATGAAGTTATGAGGGATGTTATTGGGTATGCGTATGACTAACTTATGTCAAACATTATAGTTTAGTTACTAGGTATTTTCGTCATCTAAGAAGACGGATATGTAGATGTACTGACGTAGGTACAACAGACGAAAACATAGTAGATATGTACGTAGGAGGTAAGGACTCTTTAGTAGAGTGATTTTTCAAGTATAAAAGCTGGAGGCGTGCAGTTTTAGACTAGACGTGCCATAGGCTCGTAACTATATAGCCATAAAAAAAAGTTATTAAAAGTTTTAAAAGACTATTTTCCGTGAAGGTCAAAATTTCCATAGAAAAGACATAAACGCGCACGCGGTATTTGAACTTTTTCAATTCAGACTTTTAATTTTTTGTGTTTTAGTTAAAACTCTTTTAGTAAATACTTAGTATAGGTATACACGATTGGATCAAACGATAATCATGATATCTTGTTAGTAGTAGAACTTCTTGTGAAAGAATTCGTCCGGGGAAGTACTTCCACCGTACCTATTTCTGCCGCCAAGCAGTAGTGTTCGCATTGCTGTGTTTCGGTTTGAAGGGTACGGGTGCCGGTGAAATTACAGGCACATGAGACTTTTCATCTTTACATCTCAGGATCGGCAGCGCGCGTGTGATGCTTCTGGTGTTGCAGGCGTCCATAGGCTACGCTAACTGCTTTCTATCAGGTGGGCCGTATGCTTGTTTGTTTGCCAAGTAGTATAAAAAAAACATAATCATAGCAGTTTTTTATTACAAAAATGGACTTTAGAATAAAATCTACTAGTTGTTTTGTATTTCAAAATAGCGAGAACTTCAAACAAAGCCAGTCAGGGCATCGCTCGTATGTTACAGTTAACTAACAGTTATATTAGCAAGTAGTTAGTTAATTGTGCGTTATCGCCATGGGAGCCATTGTTGGGACCATGGTGCAGCTCATCAATTACGGCATTGAAGAACTAAGTTCTGAGTAAATAGTAAATTCCTGCGCGTTCTCAGTGCGAAGAAAATGTTCCTTACCGTAAATCGTTGGAAATAAAGAAGGAAGAATTAGGTACTTAGTGAAGCATACTTAGTACTGTGGTTAGCATTTTTTGAGCAATAAAGACTATTCTATTTTATTATATTCTACTGTCTTAGTATTTTTAACCGACTTCTAAAAAAGGAGGAGATTCTCAATTCGACCCGTATGTTTTTTTTTTGTATGTATGTTACGCGATTACTCCGTCATTTTGATGGTTCTTTTTTATTTGGTACTAGTTCATAATTCAGATGTGGTCCCGTATTTATCAAAATTGATTTAGCACTTTTTGAACGTTTTGGTTTTTTGTGGTTCCCATAGAAAAAACCTATTATTATACTGTGCCACTCTTGGTTCTGTCAGCGCTAGATGATACTGCTAGACGTCGATAGATGGCGTTATAGTAATACTTAAAAACCTACCCACTGCTAGCCACCGATAGATAACGTTTATTCAAATATGAATAACCTACATATTATAGGCACAGGCTTGAAGTCGGTTTATGTTTTTTCCAAAAATTAACTGTTTATTTTTATTACTAAAATATTATTATTTTATATATATTTTAATAGTACATTAGAGCTATCTATTGAACTTTGTACTCCATTTATCTGTAATCCATAAATTACCACAATAATTTTCGAAAACCAACAAAAGCACACCATTATTAAGTAACAGCTGACAGTTGACATTGACTATTGATATTCTGTGGATTGCATTGTCCACATCTGTCATAAACAGCTGGCGGAGGAGGCTGTCGCATTTCGATACCTATTGTTTTTTTTTATATAGGTAGGTAATATTGGAATGTTATTCCAGAGATCAAAGTCCAACTTCATAAAGAAAATGATGCTGGACCCTTTTCAGAGAAGGTTAAAGTTTGTGTACTTACTTAAACTGGACTTAGGATTGTGACGGCGGGTCCATCTCCGCTTTGGAAGTGTCATGTGCGAAGAGAGATTAATATAGGAAGCTATTTCTTCCATTAATCATTTTTGACATATTTTCTTGCTTCCTTATCAATATTAATTATTATCTATCTATATAAAAATCAATTGCTGTTCGTTTGTCTCGCTAAAACTCTAGAACGGCTGGGTGGATGTATTTGATTTTGGTTTTGTTGTATTCATAATTGTCACGGAAAGGTTTAAATGTACCGGGACCACCGGGAACACCGAGACCACGCGAACGAAGTCGCGCGCGGGCAGCTAGTTATAAATATTTATTATTATAATCGTTGCGTGACTGACTAAGAAAGAAAAAAAGAACGAAACCACTATAGTTATTTATAATGTCACTAATTATATCCTACTAATATTATAAACGCGAAAGTTTGTGAGTATGGATGGATGTTTGTTACTCTTTCACGTAAAAACTACTGAATGGATTTGAGTGAAATTTGGAATGGAGATACTTTACGCCCTGGATTAACACATAGGCTACTTTTCATCATCATCACCATCATCAATTTTCATCATTATTCACGCGGGTGAAACCGCAGGGCGCAACTAGTACTTGATAATTTTAATTCCATAATAACTTTGTTAGATTGAGTTGGATTCAATACCAATGAAGTACCAATGAAGCAAGTTTTTCCCAAAAAACCCTAAATTTTGTTAGCTTTAAGGGTTATATCTACTTATATGGAAGGGTGTGACTTATGGGATCTGAATACAGAGGTCAGAATGTGTTGTTTATCGAATTTCAGAAATAAATACGCTAAATGGTTCATTTTGCACTAAGGTGCAAAATGAACCATTTATGCGTCAGTTTTTACATAAAATGGGCGTAAGCGCCCATTTTATGTAAAAACTGACGCATGTAAAATTCAGGTTTTAGAAAAGCTGGGCTGTGTAATTGTGTAATCCCTTGATAAATAGATAAATCACCCTTTTTACCATAAATTATATGGTCGAGTCTCCCTCTTACAAGACCGGCCAACTTGCATACTCATGGCATACTCAGATCTCCAGCGGTAAGACCACAGAATAATAGCTAAAGCATGGTAAGACGTCTAATATCTCGTCGACATCGACATTGGCAAAATTGTGGTAACTAAAGCCACAGAAGCCATAATTAAAAGAAGAAGAAGAAAAGCTGGCACATAAAATACGTACATTTGTATAGAACGGTGAAATTTCAGGTGCAAACTACCCATTAAAATTTAACTGAAGTGTAAAACTATAGTTCAATCAGAAGATACATTACCATTTTATTGATATATCTGTTTTACTGATGTAACACAGCGGAAATCGGTTCTAACCGCTCTTCCGTTTGATTTAACTATAATTTCATCTAACTGTTCAACTACCGGTCATGTAAATTAGAGTAAGGTGCTTGGCTAGATGTTGTAATGAAGTTTTTTTTTTAGAAGCTTTTTATTATTATAGCGAATGAGAACTTAAAAACCTTAGGAAGATAAAAGTAAATAAACATCAGCAAAAGTATGTAAGACTATTCAAAATGATCCTTGTGATTTCAATGAATAAAATTTGTTTGATTTGATTTGTTTTTGTTTTGTTTCAGGTAAGTAACTACAAAATTCTACATGAAAGCAACATCCCTGCAAGTTGTACTGGATCTTATCACCACACTGTTTCTTACATTGGTCACAAGGTCCTTTTCAGGACCACCATACATCAAGTTACTTGACCTAAAGTACGGTGACCAAGAAAGAAAGAGTGATGAAGGCAAAGAAGAAAACTGAATAAAATGTCACTGTAAAGTCAGTAACTAAGGTTAACAGGTATAAACACTGTAGCTATTGATTTGTGATCGACAATTAACGTAGTATGGTATCTAATATAACACCCAACAGTCACATAAGTACCTAGTCATGATCCCACACTAGGATACCCTGCAACGTGGGTATCAGGAACTACGAGTACCATGGTACCATAACACCCAGAACCGGAACAAATATTTGCGGATCATACAAACATTTATTCCGCAGCGGGAATCAAACCTGAAACCTCTCGCATCTCAGCCGGCTACTCGCCCGCGCACCACAGAGACAGTGACGGATTATCCCTTAATCAAATTAAGCAATTGCCTAGGGCATCACGTCTGGGGGGGCACCAGAAGAAGCACAAAAAAATCCGTCCTTAGGTCATCACGCCTCACTCTCACGTCACCAAAAACCACACCATAAAAAGTTTCTAGGACTAATTTGAAAATTCGCGCGTTTTAAGTTGACATAGAGTCCGACCTAGAGTCATAACCCCACTCGCTGCCCGCTAGTGCATTCGGCAATTCGAATGCACCGGAATTGCGATCAGCCAATCACAAACCACTTCTTCCCCGCGGGCCCCCGTCTGGCGCCCCCGCAAATCCAATTCCCACTTCACAATCATAATACTCCACTTCTAAGGTACGTTACATCTCATCATCTTATTTTACAAACAACTAATGTTTATAGGGGGTAAAGGTTTAAAGCCCGATTCTAGTTGACATACAGGGGCCCACAGGCGTGGATTGCTTAGGGCATCAAGTAGTCTTAATCCGTCACTGCACAGAGATATTTCATATACGTAGGTAGGTTTATTTCGAGTCGATAAAAATCTCAAGTGCTGTATAGGTACTTATATTTTTTGCAAAAACAAGACCGCAAGAACTGGACTGAGTAATTGAGAACAGTTGAAAGTTTCTCGTCAACTGATCGATATTTCAGGCATTTCCGGACGAAGTATTTCGGACTAACTCGTACCAACGGGCCTAGTCTAGAAATGTAACAAGCAATTACACGGGCGTGTGGTGTAACCGTGTAACACTACACGGATTTTTGTCTAAAACATTGAATAGACGAACAAATATAAAGTAACAATCCCGCCCCTTTCCACCGAAAACTCAGCAAAAAATCGACACGTGTTTCGCCTCGCAACAAAGCTAAAACAAAAGTTGACACACAGTTAACTTTTTCCTAATGATTGAGAGGCGAAACACGTGTCGAATTCTTTCTAAGTTTTCGGTGAAGAGGAGCGGAATTGTTACTATGTATTTGTTGGTCAATTCAATGTTAAAGAATGGATTTCCGCAAGGTTACGCCCGAATTCATTAATCATTTTGTATGGAAATTGAGATTCTCAAAGTGTCCGCTAGGGGCGCTTTTCGGTAGTACTAAACAAAAAACCGTGTAGTGTACACTACACGCCCGAGTAGTTGCTTGTTAAATATGCTGACTCGAGTCTCTGGCGATTATCGATCGTGTAAAGCTTATCTTACGAGTTTACTATAACAGAGAATTAGGAAATGTCCGAATGTAACTAGTGGGAATAAATCGAAATTACACTCATTAACATGAGCGTCACATGTCCTCTAGTCCAAAGGTCAAAAAATAAATAAGTTGTACCTAATCATGGCGCCATAACTTGTCAACTAGTGATGGGCATTACTGTGATTATGTCCCGCCTGTCACTGACAACCAAATTAACCATTAGGGCCGCATTCACATACAAATAACAATATAGGGGCTCGTTTGCCCTTTAAACCTCTGCAAGTCTAGGTATTAACCTATACTAGTTTTGTGTGACGAATTATCGTCATGGTCATTGGTATCTTTAATAGTGTCCTAAGAAAGAGAAAATAGATAGGAACTTTACATGTTATTTCTCTTCGTAAAAATGTTGCCAAAAAACGTTTGTATGAAATAAAGTTGTATATTCTTATAGAGTTCCTGACAGAAGTTTCCTTTGAAGTTTAACCCTTTCTCCACACTGGTTTTATCTAACAATGGTCAGTCTCGACTATTTTCAGTGCCACTATACCTAATGGTGACCAAAAAAATACTAAGTGACACCATAGACGAAGAACTTTGTAATGTAGATAGATAGAAACTACTTTATTGCACACCACATTAAAAATTTAAACAATAAAATAATCATATTATTATACGTATGAAAGTACAATGGGCGGTTTTATCGGAGCGATCTATTCCAATGTAGAGGCTGTCAAAAATGTATAGTGATGTATGTATGTTTCTTTCATTCGCACAGTAAAGTTGTATAGAGTTAATAATATTAAAACATCGGCTTGAAACAACTGAAAGAAAAAACAAGAATTGTTTTACTTCGAATGTGGTCCAGGCTGGTGTCTACCGGTGCTTACCGGTACGAACCCGCGCACTTCAATCATGTTGTGAAAGTGGCCTTATGTCCCAAGCCACACAGTTAGCGAGCGTAATCAGTTCGTTTAAATGGATAATAAGGGCTCTAAAAATAAAAGGGTAATAAGTAGGTTCTTTAGGTACTTAATTTTATTTGGTATTTCACTAACAAATCATTGCTCATGATGTTGAAAGAAGCGATTGAGTTATTGTTTTATTATACAGGGTGTTTAATAGATAACTCACGAAAACTGAAGCCATACAGCTGCACCTACGTAGGCTGAAAACAGCAAAATTCTGTCACTATCTAACTCATTAATGTACAGGTAAGTTAGAAAGTGAGAAAAAAGCGCTCGCTAAACGCAAAGTAAGCGAAAATCAGAGTGCTTCTTGTCTCAACCCATTTAGGTACTTATATCGACTCAACCCATTTTATTAAATTTTTATTCTTGTTTCAACCCAATCCTAAAACATGTGTCACATGACGTGAATATGTGAGACATGACGTAATCGAAAAAAAAATTGACTTTGCTCTATAAATTAATATAATTTGTATTTCTTTACTTTCAGCAGCGTACGTTGATAGGTAATACAAATATATTTTTTTATAGTAGACACTCATTTTAATGGTTAGTTCACGATTTTTCGATCTAAAAAAAGTTTCGAAATCGAGTTTTGTATTTTTGTATGCCCTTGTAAATATAATGAAGATTATATTTACATTTTTTTTGGCTGCGCTACGCTTTATAAATATTGCTAAAAATACGTTTATTTGAAGCCTATTTGTACTGTTGTCATAGTCTTAAGTGGAAGCTTTCGACTGACTGGTAGTGTCTGGTAGAGAAGAACCGAAACGACCATACTCCATCCATATTCATAAACAACATCATTTACATTTTACACCCTCTGAAGCGTCGGTCGGGGTTTAGATAATGACATAACAAGTAGATACCCCTTATGTTCCTGTCATCATCATTGTAAATGTAAACGATACTAAACACTCTTAATCTTTCATCTTTATGAACGACCAGCATTTCTGACTTGTAGAGTACGTAAATATGTAGGTATACAATTTTAGGTGCATGCTGGAAATGTCAATCATTTGGAGAAAGCTAAACATTCAAAATGAATCACTAACACAGTTGTAGAATTTTATCCGAAGCTGATGATCTGACACATGTCAAAAACATATCAATCAATACCCCATTCCTTGCATCACCATTACACAACATTTAAAACGTGAAAGTTAAAATCCAGTAGCTCACCCATCTATAAACACACATTTGCCTTATCACAAATTAAAGTTTTCGACTTATGAGCTGTCAGTCGTAAGCACCAACAACTGACAGCCCTAATAAATGTGTCATTAGCTTTATTTTGTTTTTGTTTTACGTCGATGTCGCCTCACTATTCCATGATTTAATAGTTCCATGCCCTTTCTTTGTTTCGAATTTTAAATTTCGAATATGGTTAGTCTAATTGTCTATGTCTGTTGTCTATGTTAATTTGATAGAGTTCGGTAGCGAGCGTAGCGTAAGTGAGCGGTAAAGTTTAGTATTTTTGACTATAAATTAAGAACATTTATGTACTTTGTAAAACTTATGAAAACTTACGTACCTTAACAATATGATACGTATGAAGAAGTCGCCAAAGGCTTGATGTACGAACAAAATTGCTACACCTATATTAATTTAAATGGCTACTGCGTCAAAAATAACGTATCAAAAATGGCTTACTAATACAAAATGTCCATCAAAAACGAGGCTTACGACCGATTCACATCTAATAGATGTTGAATTTTGCATACTAACGTCCAAATTAGACTCTACTATTCAATAATTATATACCTAGTTGAGAATTTATTGCTTTAACTATGTACCATATATGGATTGTATGTCTGTCTGTCTGTGTGGGAGGCAGAACCGGCAATTTGAAGGCAAATCCTGCACAGGATCCGGGTTGCAACTTGCCCTAACACAACATAACATAACGCCCAACAGTCACATACATAGTCATGATCCCACACTAGGATTCCCTATGTCATGGGTATCCGTACCTAACTACCATGGTACCATAACACCCAGACACTGAACAAATATTTGCAGATCATACAAATATTTGTCCCGCAGCGGGAATCGAACCCGCAACCTCTTGCATCTCAGCCGGCTACAGAGGTCGTCAATTACGACTGTGGCGAATGTGGAAATGTAAATTCGCATACAAATTCTAAGATGTGTCTTATTTTCATAAACTTCCATGTTTTGTTTGTTAAAATAAGCTTTTTAAAGCATGAATTAGCTATAAGTTTCGTTAAAATTTAACACTGATTCCATTTTATAATTTTGAATTAAAAGATGTCAACCTTTAGCAAAATAAGTGAGAAAGTACCTTCATAACCTTCGACACGTATCTAATTTACGTAAGCTCTTTTGCACAAACACGTCCTTCGTATTTCGTAATGAATGAAAACAATGCAATTAATTCGAAAATTATAAATAATCTAAGACATCCTTATTCACCTGTCACGTACAGACCAGCGCGTGCGCACGTCCACAGACGATCAAAAATAAAATGGCGCCAATAGCGCCCCATATTGTGATTGTTAATAAATGGTTCTCGGTAAACGTGTGTTGGACACACGACTTTTCCGATTGTGTAATCTATTGGTTTATTGATGCATTCGAAATATCAATGACGAAAGGGTAATGAAGTTTGACCTGTGATCATGATCCATGCGTATAGATAACCACTAAGTAAGAAGGTACCTTCGCTTGAAGGTTCCACGTTACATAAAGTTTTTTTTTATAATTCATAATTATTTGTCACTCAGAAAAAAACTGACTACAACTCATCTGTTATCTGCGGACTAAAACTGCTCCTTCAAAAAGTGCTTTAGTCATTCGGATTTCGATCCCCGAACCGGACCGAACCCCGAGCAGACAGAACTGTGGTGCTGGTGATTTTTGAGTGTCATCTGAAACTCATTGATGTCTAAATTTCTTATACCTTAGATATCAATACAAGTGCTTCCTCTAGTTACTAGAGGAAGCACTTGTATTGGGCAGCACTTTATACAGTGGTGGGTAAACTTTCTTAATTGGGGGCCAGAAAGTTTAAGAAATTTCAGAGGAGGGCCAGAATTATAGGAAAAATGCATTTTGTGTTGAATTTTTAATCGACTTTTTTGAGAAGGTTCTCCATACGGTTGTATTTTTTATGTTTGTTACCTCATAACTTCGTCAATTATAAACCGATTTGGAAAATTCTTTTTTTATTTGATAGGACATTACTTCCAGATTGGTCACATTTTTATCAAAATCCAGTTTTGATGATGATAGTCTAGCTGTCTTTTATTCTACTAAGTACCTAGAATCTACTTTATACTTCTGGAATACTTCTTACTTCTTTATAATTATCGCGGGCCATATACTATTCATGTCGAAGGACCGTCGGTCAGCGGGCCGGATTAATGCTTTCGCGGGCCGGAGCAGGCCCGCGGGCCGTACTTTGCCCACCACTGTTAGTACATCTCCAAAAAAAACGGTGATTTGCGACCTTTTTCATGATATTTAGTCACTCAGTGACAAAAAAAAAATCGCACCCTTGACGACCCATATTGTCAAACAAGGTCCTAGACACCTTACAATCATCCATATTTATTATGTTATGATCATCATTTATTCCTAGCGTCGGGGGCTAGATAATGATATCACAAGATACCCTTTTTGTTCCTGTCATCGTTGTTGTAAACGTTAAAATGCCCTAAGTATTTCATCATCATCAAAGGGGAGATCAGAAATAGTTGACCTAAAAGCTCCATGTGCTTTGAAGTCATTGTTTGTTTGTAAGTACAGTTTGGGCAGATGGCCTAGAATGGCCTACTAATGGTTATGGGCCTAGTGATCGGCTTGTGAAATAATCAAACAATATGGTTTATGGAGATAATGTACACTACCGTTTGGTAGTTTGGTTCGGTTTTAAAGATTGTTTTTTCAGTGATTTTCCTGCAATTTTGTCTTATTTTATTCTATTACCTCTTGCTAGTTTGCATGTAATATAATTTACCATTTTTGTTGTTGGATTAAAGTGAAATCCATCTCTTTGATAGGCTGTAGCTTACAGAACTTTACAAAAACGAATGCCCTAAACACGTAGGTACATCATCCGAAGAACATCAAAGAAAAAGTAATGATTTTTAACTTCTTTAGTAGGTAGATATTTTATTACTTTATTTACATTAACAATAATATAACTTAAATGTAGGTAAGTAATTAATACAAGTACTTATAAATAAAAATAAAAAATACAAATGATACCAACAGCTAAGCTGTCTAAAGGAGTGCTTCTTGTCTCAACCCAAAAAATCTCAACCGATTTAGGTATTTATTTCGACTCAACTCATTTTATTAGACCGTTGTAAATGATTAAAAAAACTTGCTTAGATGATAAAGGGTCTCACTACGAAATAATAGTCTAAATCTGAGTCTAGACTAGGCAAGGTTTAGATATCAACCTTTGGTATATCCGACTTTAATACAAAAGCAGATGGTTTGTTTTCCGAAATCAACTCTATGCTAAAAAGTACTTTTATTTTCCTTGTAGGTATAGCACTATGTACCCATCACTCTAGAGAAAGTTCGATTCCCACCTCATGTGTAAGTAATTAAGTATTAAAACCCACCCTCGTTGGGAATCGGTTATTTTCTCCCCTCAGTGAACAATGTACTATTTCTTGAACTCCTTAGTTTTACCACACTTTACTACTAAACCATCCTTCCTTCAAACCGGCATAGAATATCGTCCATTTGTTTATTCATCTGGTCTTTAAAACGCATGGTGGTCAGACCATATGGAGGGTCACTGCTAAATGTATTTTTAAACCCGATTCGTGACACATATGGCGTGAGTTTTTGTATTGGAATCAGATGGATGCAAAAACAAGGCAAAATTTAAAAAAAACAACACAAAAGAGTTCATTGTTACCATAGCTGCATAGCTCTTTACAATAGCAAAATGTATCACTAATAATCATCATCATCATCATCAGCCTGTAGAAGTCTATTGCTGGATCTATAGCAACCTCCATTAGAATTCCACGACGAACGGTCTTAAGCCACCTCCTTCCACTGGCCTCTTGCGGCTTAGAGTAGATGAGCGGAGGATGTGTACTGTGTAGAGGGCTCTTTTCAGACTGACTGCTAGTAGTTTCTCGCTCGCGTCCATCCTTTGCACATATCCCTCGCGCACATCTCTCGCACACATCCCTCGCAACACATTCCACGCACACATCCCTCGCACACATCCCTTGCTTGTTTTGTACGTATAAAAACCTCGCTCGCTAAGCCGTTTCCAACAGAGCTGTGCTGAGCGAGGCTAGGTAAATGAAGTGATTCTATTGGTTCTTAACAAACCCTCGCTACGCATCTTCGCTCATTTCTGGTGGAAACGCAGCCTTATTATATTATAATATAGGTATATCTTAACCTACCCATGATATAACTTTAGGGGAGCTTTTTGTCTTCATAAATTATCTAAAATTATATTTTTTCATAATTTGTAGATGTTTACGATGAGAGATCAAATTTCAACACAATGTTCGTTACTTACCCCATCATAGGTAGGGGTATATGCTTTTCTCACCATTACTTTTATTGTTTCCAAAAATTATTAGCCATCAAAATAAACTACCCCTAAAACATCACGCACTACATCTTCCGAGGGGTGAGCCCACGTGTGCTAAACAATAAAGTAGCCCTAATTGCGTTTCTGCTTTTGTTATTTTCTGTGGTAATTAATTATAGGTTTTACGTTGTAAAGAAGTGGTAATTATTGACATCTATTATGTGTTCTGGGAACTCAAATTCAGTTGGTTTGTTTTTTCGAAGAACTGTTTTTATAAATTTATTCCATTCCATGTTATTTTTGTTTTTAGTAACTAGGTACGTTGTAGTTTTAGGTACTGCCTGGCGTGTCAGGCTACTCCTGGCATAAGAATAGACCCCTCCATCTCCTCCCGTGGATGTCGTACAATCCAACTAAGGGATTACACCAGGAGATGGGTAGCAGCATCCACCTGAGTACTTAACACCAATACTGCGATCACCAATCCGCTTGCCAAGCGTAGCGACTATGGTGAATCTCCCCATTGCATTCTACGGGGGAGGCCTTGTCCAGCAGCGGACGTTTTAAGGCTGCTGCTGATGATGATGATGATAGTAGGTAAACTTTACGTTGAGTCAGATTAATTTTGATTTCAATAGGTTCTCTTTTTATAAGTTAGTAGACATTCGCTGCTGGACTAGGCCTCCTAATGCATGGAATAAGGGATTTGCTACAATCACCACGATTGGCAGGCATATTGGTGTTATAAGTACTCGTATGGATGCCCCTGGCGTAACCCCTTAGTCGCCTTTTACGACATCCATAGTAGTTGGAGGAGTCCTATTCCTAGACTAAGACCACCACAGCCGGGGCGGTCTTATATAAGGGCTTTTTGGGCTGCAACCTAGGGCTCTGTGGAAATAAAGGGCCTCAGCCCCCATTGAAGTCGTAATAGACAAAATTGAGAATTTGAACTTTATCGAAAATCTTTTTACAGTTTTTTGACAAAATGCCAATTAGGTAGTTAATTAACTAGGTAGGCCCCTAAATAGTATTAGCCCATGGCACATAAACTCACGGTCCGTCCCTGCACCACAGTCATAACCGACTAGGTAAATATTTCTAAGATTCTATAGGTCAATAGGACTCTTTAGTCATCATCAGTATGTTTACGTCCACTACTGGACGAGACCTCCCCCATTGAATCTTACAATGGGGGGATTTGCCGTAGCACGCTTGGCAGGCGGATTGGTGATCGCAGTTAGGTGTTGAGTATTCAGGCAGATGCTGCTGCCTATCCCGTGGTGTAATTCCTTAGTAAGACTTTTACTACATCCACGGGAGGAGGAGGGGTCTATTCTTAGGCGGACATACCTCGCGATATTCCTACCTAAGTACCTACTTCTATTCTATGCCTTATGGATTTTCCCCTTTTCCAATACTATTTTGATAATGGCGGCTTGTGTTTTCCTTATTTATGTAACCAGTAATTCCCCATTGTCATATTGTATTAAGTACCTAATAATAATTTATATTACAAACTATTTTTAGATAACCTGAACAATGAGCTACTAAAATATTTTACCACCTTTGTTAGTAACAGGGTGCAATGTAATTAGCTTATTATTAAACCGCCACCGAAGTATTTTACGCTCTTGAATATAATTTACGACTAACAGAAATAGCACAACAAAAACACAGAGATTTCAACCCTGTTAGGACAGCATAAGACTGAAAGCTTACATTAAAGTTTGCGCACTATGAGACAAAGAGTGACAAGTAGGTACATGTACTAATTTTGTAGACGTATTACTGAGTTTTTAATAATAAACACCCCTCCGCGAACTAAAATTAGGGTGACTATGATTGGTGATGTTTATTGAGACAACTGCGTTTTATCAATGTTCAAAATGACATTAGTTTTTGGGTTTGGATGTTGAGGAAAAATCAATTGAATATAAAAGTAAAATACAATTGTTGATATTGATGAGTTATTAATAGAATTGAATTTATCGTGGTTTGGAAAAAAAAATAATTGAATCATTTTAGAAAAAATCTCTAAATGGTCAACGAAACGTCAGCAGGAGAATAGTAAAGTACGTGCTGGTTTATAGTCGTAGTATTTCTTAAATTGATGACTTATATTCATAGACACACATAAACTATATTGCTACAATAAATTAAATAAATAACAATCAATGATCCCAAATACATAAACCAGCTCCTTTTTAAAAAGATAAAGATAAAGATAATTTATTTGTAAAAAGACTTTCTTTCATTTAGTTAACATTTTCGTGTAACATTTTACGTTGAGTGAGACGTTGTGTTTTGTTTGAGCAGTGAACGTGTTAAGCCAATTTCTCTTAATACGTGATGCGATTTTATCTATGATGGGTCGATGAAGGACTTATTCATTCGAGTGAATCAACCCGAAACAATATTAAAGTTGTTTTTAAATATTTTATGTTTTTAGTAATGCCAGCACGTACTTTGCCTTCCGGTACGGAGAAGCTATTGACATCATAGTAAATTGATATAAGCGTACCTAATAATGTCGTCATTTAATTGTCTAAGGTTACATATTGATATAATAATATGTAAACTGAAATGTTTTCTGATCTAATACATGCGTGTTAAGATAGAATACTACATACCTACATTTTCAGGTCCAATAGACCTTTACTATTAGGTTTCACATTAAACTTATTACTTAAAACAAACATAAAAAAAAAAGATAAAGGAAGTTAAGTTTAGTTTTTAGGGTATATTTAGACATAAAGCAATAAGCATACATAAATATTGCGCACAGAAAACCTGAAGACCGCTTTTATGCACAATAATTTGATTCTCAATCTATATTACCCTCTGGCTAACGGATATATACATCAAAAAACTCCTAGTCTATACAGAACCCATCAACCTATTAACAAAAAAGTAATTAAACCGTTTCTTTGTGTAAGGGGTACAAACAGCCCTTCAGATAGCACTTGTCTTTGTCCGTGCCCCATTCTTCCCCTGGCTAGCTTCAACGGTTAGAGGATTCTTTGATAGAGTAGGGGCGGATTGACGGATAGCAGAAAGATTTAAGAGGGGAGTAATTAAAATGCAATGCTCGTTGCGGGAATGTCAACAACGCAGCAACTATTTGTAGAATTTCGTGTTTGGCTGTAAATTTGAGTTTAAAATCTCTGATGTCTGGTGTCCAGATTACTTTTTTTTTAAAATTTGTCTGTTATATTTAAAAGTGGAATAAGAGCTTCTAAAGCTTGTAAAGCATAAAACCCCGGGTATAATCTAAAAATTTTAATCATTAAAATTTAAGATATCTTTGCAGATAGCATCTTGTACCCATGACTCCAAAACTCGATCAGAAGACAAAATTGGGTCAGTAATATAGTTCCCATATCCACAAAATTGCTTTAGGTATACCTTATTATTTATGCGCAGTTGAATAAGTAAAAGTTGAAGGAAAATAAAATAAAATCGTAAAATCAATTGACTAATATACCAAGTAAGTAAGTATTTAACTTATTTATCCACTGCAGTTTTACACAAAGGCTATAAATTAACAATGCCAGTGAGAAACCAATTTAAAATGGACAGAGATCTCGTACCTACTCAAAACTTGAAGAACAGGTTTTTTTGCGTCGTTCCCTCACTTCACTTCCCAAGTCCTCAAAAAGGGCTGCGGGTGTCAGCTGCGTGCGCACGTGTCTCAGGAAGCGACACGCGATGCGCATCCATTGTTTCCTAATCGCGTTTGTAGGTCCGCACTCTGGAGCACTCAGGGTCTTAGGATCCGTCTCACTTGTTCCGAATGAAGAGGTTGAAGGAATTCATCTAACACTTTCTCAATGTTTGTTCTGTGAGGTTTCTATTTCTAATTGTTATTTATAAATGAAATAAAAATACTGCTTGGACTATAACTTGCATAAAAAGCCTGAATCAATATTCAAATTGAACTTTGAGTATTCCCCTCGCATTGCAATATCTTGAATGCGAATGTGAATTTGCAACATAAATAAAAGGAAGTAGGTAGGTATCTACGAGGGGTCGCACCCTAAATGTGTCACGTGCAGTTATTTTCTGCGTTTATGCATGGGGTGTTGTCGCTGATTCGAATGTGCGCTATGGGCATGGTTTATGGGGAATAAAGAGTTTTAAAATGTAATTTGTGGCACTTTATGTTTTATGAAATATCTAAATCAGGTGTCCCGATTTAATACCTCGCCCAATTTGGCAGTGAGTGTTACGATACGTAGAGGGAACCATTCCCCCTTTACAGCAGCTATGACGAACTAACATTTTCTTTAAGTATCGAATTTTGACTAAGCATATTGATTTAAATTGCAATGTTTATTTGCTTGTAATATGATTTGACACATGAGTACCTACGTACATTCTCATCATCGCACAATTTTTACCATCTATTTTAATTTCAAATAAGTCACCTAACATCGTTTCACAATTATTAGCTGGAATTGACATTGAATCATCTATACTCTGATTTTTAATTTTAGTGAATTTTTGTAAACAATAACAAATGTCAAGATATGCCACTGTGTGTATAAGTGTCATGTATGTGTGTCATATGTGAGTTTACACGTATGCTACACAATCATGACACTTATACTTACAGTGGCATATCTTGACAATTGTTTGTTTACAAAAATTGTCTGAAATTAAACATCAGGGTATAGGTAGGTACCTAATTTACTCTCTAAGTCTAAACTATAATATACGAGTAGGTACCTTACCTACACATGTAACGTAAAGTAATATTGCTTCTTAACTCAACCCAATAACCAAGTGTTCAAAATTATTGTTGTCCTCATCATTACAAAACCGTTGTAATTGATGAGTACGAGTAGTAGGTACCTATTACAAATGAATGAAGAAAAGTTGTTAGATACTTGTAACATGGATTTGAAGAGTAGTTCTGATGATAGATTTCAGGATACAAAAAGGTTTGCTTCAGATTGCACAAATAAAATAACAGAGTTAAAACTTTTTGCAAGCAACGCTTCAATAAGTAGCCGCGACGCCTGAGGTCGTCGAAAAGATAAACAAAAGAAAATTGGACCCAAACCAATAGATTGCCGGTCCCTTCAGCCACACAGATGAAATGCAGAAGGCTCGCACACACACACACAAACCAACCATCGAACCCCATCGCTACAGGCAGCGATCCCCTCCACTCCAATCAAGTCGCAACTTGCACAGGCAGGCAGGCCGCGCCGCCCGAGGTTTGTTTGTTACCCTCCGCCGGCCGTCATTCCTCCGCGGACTATAGCAACGATCGCACGTATCGTTCGCGACGAGATACCGGTTACAGTGATTCGTGTTGTGCTTATGGACAGTCAAAATGGTGCGTAGCTTATCGCAGTGGACGAAGACCCTCAGCTTCCCTTCGAGGTTGTCTCCGAACCGGACATCGAAGGAGAGCGTCGGGAATGGTCCGAGCTCCCCTGGCGTCTCGCCGACCCCCAGTGCATCCTCGCTCCCCCAAGGTTCCGAGAAGACTATAACCCCCATACCAATCACGGAGATCAGCCAAATCGTAAGTGTTTATTTAACATAAATAGAAGGGACGCTGATCACGCAGCTGCATTGGAGTGCGTTTGGCATGCTAAATAGTTCATTATTTACCTACTGAATATGACGGTAACTGTTCGCGGTAGAATGTGTCTCGAGTTCGCTTAGCGCATAGCTAATCTTTTCACACCATTCATAATTTCGTGTTCGAGTTTTTGCGGTTACGTTTTGGGTCTTTAGTTTTGATAGTGGAATGTACTTGGTGCTCGTCATATTTGGTCACCCTACATAATAATGCAAGAGCTGAGCGGCCTAATACCTACTGCATCGGTTTCAGATTATTAATTAGGTACTTACTTAAGTTTATGCTATATTATGAAACTTCATGGTCATGAAATCGCAACAATGCATTATTACGTCACTTTTCATCACGTCTTCCGGTTTATACAGACCCATTTGACTAAACCGTATTGTTTACAAATAATAAACAACTACCTCGCAACATCCCTATAAGGGTTCACACTTTACAGTTAGACCCGCTTTCCTAAAGGGTAATCAAACGTGTGTAAATTTTGGAATGATTTTATTGCCTACATGCCATTATTGGCGACTAAGTTCAACGATACCTATTGCTGAAAGGAAATGAATCGAGAACGTGCTTGGTTTCCGACAGATGATATTGATTTAGTGCTGTCGATTGACGGTTTTGTTGTTGTGGCGTGTGGGAGTGCGTGATTTGAGGCACTAATGGTTGGGAAACCCGGCGATGGAGTCGGGTACATACGAATGTTGTTTCATGGGTCCGGTAAAGACGGCGCAGGTACCGTTATGTCCCCCTTGCACTCACCTTGGCAAGGCCGCGAGATGTGAGTTTTTGCAAGGCATGAAAGACTTTCACCTCTTGAGACTGCCTTTCTAAAGCTGAAGTCTTCGTCCCATTAGGTTTTAGGTCTCACGTTAGACTTTTATTGCTATAACATGATTCTTGAGTTCTGAGAACTACATACAAGTAGCCTCTACAGTGCTACTATTTTCAAGCTGGGGCTTTGTCCTAGTTGTTTGTTTTGTTGCAAATTGACCATGATTATGTGGACTGTGTATCTTAGTGGTAAGAAAATCCGGGTTACGTTCATAAAACCCCATTACCATAAAACCACGAAAAAGGTTACCGAATAGTTACTATGACGCCTGTCGACGGTACTAACAGGAAAATAAATAGGTAGGTAGTTAATTATGAATTCAGGAATAAATCCAACAGTCTAATGGGTTTTAATTCTGACTGCTTCTAAGTAAACAGGCTTTTTCTAGTTTTGAGTTGACCTAGGAAAGAATTTATGTTTGACAACAGTTATAAATGTTTTAAACGTCTCCATCAATCACAGAGTGTCTTAATTTTTATTTCCCACGATAAAAACAAATTTACTATTCGTTGCAATACTTTAAATGGTTCATTGTTACGGTCAAAGTAACGATGATCTTTACGATTTATAATAAAACTTTTAATATCTTGTAAATGTCTAGCACTAGCTTATGAAATAAGGTAAACGCATGTTTTGTTACTGACAAGTTGACAACAGAAACTGTTTATCGCTTATAAAAACAAACGGTCTACGTTAATTAATAAACGAAGAGGAAATAATATTATGTCTGTCTCATAAAGGATACATTGAGAAACAAAGCTAACAATTAGCAAAATGACTTATTTAGTACTCGACCAAATGTCTGACCAAGAAAATCAAATTATGCTCCTAAATATGAGCCTAACTGTGACGGATCAGGTAACAGATTTCATCTTTAATGGTGATTATTGGTTATTATTCCCTCTTCATTAACTGTTACGGTCTCACATAATTTGCGTACAAAATTCAATGAACATTTTGCATCGCTTAAAATTCGCACATGTCCTATGACCTCATTGATGTAAAATCTCAGCAGGGTAATCGTCAAAGAAAGTCATGAAAAATCATCGAATTTATGATTTACAACTCCTTAAAATAAAGTTGACATTAAGTTTGATATTATTTTTAAGATACTTTATCGCTAAACAGCTGAATTTTTTATAGCAAAGCGCATAATTTGGATAACTTTAATTTTACTTAAATCTGTGCTACTAATATTAATATTATTAAAATTCTGAGCTGCTTGTCAAAAGACAAAACACTGTGTAACTTTAACTATTCCAAGGATGATCAGAGTTTTATCAGAAAAAGTTTGCTACTTTTCTTACTCTTCATATTTTTACTTTTCATACTCTTCTTTGATAGTTTAGTTTATGTTATTTGCTGTAGATAAAATATAGAAGAGTTTTGCAATTTTGAGAATGGAACGCGGCTGATAGCATGCCCACCTACAACCTACAATGTCTGTTTACCGTTTGGTCAGCCAAGCAAGGCATGCGATTACGCATTCTTGGTCGGCCTTTATTACCTTATTCACGCAAGCGGTATTTGCATTTGCAAAAATTGATTTCTCATTTCATTCTAGAAACAAATCGGCATCAAATTCAATATTAAAGTTCAATCCAATTTCCTAATTTATACTGGTTTTTTAATTTTTATGTTCCTATCTACTACCTAGCTTGATTTTATACGGACCTAATAGTTATTTTTTGGGGAAAATTGTTTCGTGTATTTAATTATTATCTCTACCAAATTATAGGTTTTCATCTTCGAGTTACTTACTCACACTTACTGACGCTTTGTAGTAATTTAGTGTATCGAAGGGTTATGATGATCATGTTTCAAAGATATTTTAAAATCCGATAATCTGATAACCTGTATGATCTAATAACGGAGGCGGGCAATTTCAAACAAGTTTGTTTAGAAGTAAAAACATTTCAGCCAAAAATTATTTGTTTTATTTTAGTTAGAATTGTTTTTTCGTATTTTGTGGTCACCCTTTGATAAACGTCATAATATTATTATTACTTACGGAATTCTCGAAATGCGCTAATTAGTTTCCCATAAAAAGCGTAACTCATGCATGGCCTAATGGTAGACACAGCTTTTACTAGGTATTTGGTCCCATTCTGTTTTGAATGCAGTAAGTATTACCCAGGTAGGAGATATGAATCTGCTACTAATTTATTTGTAGAAATAAAAATATTCTTTTTTTTGTCAATGTCATAATGCCTAGCACCATTGAATTAAAGTCAAAGCAAAAATGGAAGTTTCTGGAAGTCTATAAGAAACTAAACTAGCACATTACTTAAAGTAAATATTTTGTACTTAATCGTAACTTCCTAAGCTCAATTCCAGTGCATGTTGGCATATTTATTACGCATTTTATTGTGTCGGCAGTGGCATGGCCGACGGAACGCACACATCTGCGTGTCAAATTCCTAAGAGCCATGTGCGGCCGAATGGGAAGCGAACCGTGGCCACATGAACGGAAAAAAGTTTAATTTGAAAATGGAAGTCAGTTTGCTGAGTGACTGTTTATTGCATGTTTAATTTGTGCCTAAGTTGCGTGTCACGTGATCACGGAATTCTGCATTCCGTAATGATTCCGTAGTCTTGACGACTGCTTCCTTCCGATGAAAGATCACGAAAGACACCTACATTATTCAAGTCCCACAGCCCACAGTACAATAAACTAATGGCTAATGATAGGTGTATTTTATTAAACTTATAAAAGTGAATTGTATCTAATTGTGTAATTGTAGCCACTAAGACCTAGGGTTCATTAGGGGGTACTAAGCATTAGGTACTTATGAATGTACCTAAGTATACTAAGTAGGTAGGTAGATATTATAATGTCATGATACTTTATAGAACTGTTAGGATGTGATGTAGGTAGTTACTTATTTTTATTGCACATAAAAGGATACCCTAAATACGTAGGTACGTACCTACTTTAACATTTTCCTGACAACCTTTGTTATTGACACAAAAGTGGGCCTAATATTGGCTTATCAATACTATGTAGGACGAGGGTGCGTTTTTTACAGCGTCAGCTGTTGAAACCGTACACCCGGGGTGCGGGCGCAAAAGCCATAAACAATGGAGATTTCAATCGACTGACATAATAATCTAGCCGGATGTATGGCAATTCTGTATGATGAATTTTGTCTTAGGTCCATTATCGAAAGACTAAGTATGGACCAAGAAACTGTGTGTTTACCTACTGTGCCTGTTGCATGTACATCTTAGCAGAAAATACCTTTTGAACAAGCGCCTTTCGAGTGGGCGACCATTCGATTTTTCGACCCATTTGTATTTTTTCGAGAATCCGAGTTTGTCAGCCTGATTACGTCCACTGCTGACGAAGCCTCCCCCATTGCAATACAATGGAGGGATTTGCCATAATCACCACGCTTGGCACGCGGATTGGTGATAGCAGTATTCGTATCTCAAGCGGATGCTGCTGCTCATGCTATAATCCCTTAGTCGACTTGTACGACATCCACGGGAGGAGGAGGGGTCTATTCTTAGACCGGACACACCACACGAGTAGCGACTACACGGTGGAAATGATTTCAGAGTACCTATCTTCATGATGATAAATATCCGACAAATCATCGACCTACCTATTCAAACAACAACATTATCTCACATCCTTTCTATATTGTTATCTGTCAAACTTAAGACCGGAAACATCATTTTATCAGAACTTTTTGCGCGTCCGCTTTTTTAGGGTCAAATCTGTATCTTCTAAAAACATTCACCGTATCACGTATCGAAATGATACCTACAAGTTCATTCATGATATTTGATTACAAAAATTCTTGCTATGTATAATTTTTGTTATCTTGCTTGCAAATAAGCATATTAACATGCATTTTTAACCGACTTCCCAAAAAAGGAGGAGGTTCTCAATTCGGTTGTATTTTTTATTTATTTTTTTTGTACCGCATATCTCCGGCGTTTATGAACAGATTTGGAAAATTATTTTTTTATTTGAATAGATATACTTCCAGATTGGTCCCATTTTTTTCAAAATCCAGTTCTGATGATGGGATCCATGAGGAATTGAGGGAACTCCTCAAATATTGTAGGCATACATATGGCGATTTTCATATTTTTAGCAACAAACCAAGCATTTGAATTCAAAAAGTATAATAATCCTTTCACCACTATGGTTCTTTCATCATTTTTTTTGTCATCCAAATTTTTTGTGAAATACTATGGCGGAAGTTAGTTTTTTAAATGAAAAGTTATTATTTGGATATTCAACGATTTTGAATATTGACCATGGTGTGTCCGGCCTAAGAAAAGACCCCTCCATCTCCTCCCGTGGATGTCGTTAAAGCCGACAAAGAGATTATTGCAGGGGATGGGCACCAGCATCCGCTTGAGAACTCGATACGAATACTGCGATCACCAATCCGCCTGCCAAGAGAGGTGATTATGGCAATGCCCCCCATTGTATTTTATGGGGGAGGCCTCGTCCAGCAGTGGACGCTGTTGATGATTATTCAAAGATTTACAAAGTTTTATTTTAGACTGGTTTATCATTCAACATTGAAATTAAAAAGAAGGACCATTCGAATTTCAAACAGTTGTTCGAAACTCGAAGGACCATTCCAATTTCAAACAGTTGTTCGAAACTCAAAAATTCCTCAACACACCTGCCAGGGCGCAGGCAGATGTTCGGATCATTGAAGGAAGCCCAGCCCACGTTTTTGTAATACATTTTGAATTTTTCGAAAGATTCGGAACGCACGCGCAATAAAATAACAGCTGACGCATTGCAAAAAAACCTTTACCTGCAAAGTGAAATTATGGAAAACGGTACGATTTGATTCGGCAGCTGGATTTTATTTTTCACCGATAGTTTTGCGATCTGCGATTCTAAAACGTCGGAAACGTTTCCGATCGGATTTGTTAGTTTTTCATTTCGATGTGGTAAGTAACTAAAACAATTTTCTCTAGTAAAACACAGTGATATACAATATTTATTGTTTTTTACTGTGTTTTACTAGATAAAATTGTTTTAGTTACTTACCACGTCGAAATGAAAAACTAACAAATCCGACGTTTTAGAATCACCTTGCAGTTAACTCTTGTAAAGCAATTTCGGTTGAGTTTGAGGATTTAATAACCCCACTTTTCGATAGATTATTTTGAAGTGCCTGCAACATATTTGTCAATGCATTTGGGACCTGCTCATAATTTTTTTTATTTCGAAGATTGTTCTCCTCAATTCTGGATCCAAAATAAGTTTTAAAACACTTTGATCTACGTTTTTTAATATCAAATTTACTATGCACTGACATGTAAACAGTTTTTAATAGACCTAGCAATATTCAAAGACTCGAGTTTATTTATAAAAGGGCCAAACAAAGGGCAGAGCGTCTGTTTTGTATCGGCCCTTCTGTTTATTAAAAGTGTCTAGAGCCCTTTACGGTCCCTTTAGAATGATACCATAAATAGAATGAATTATCTAGTAAAACCGCTTTGTTTCGTTTCATTGGTTGTGGATCTAAAACAGACCATAAAGGAGGTTCTATTGATACAAACATTGAATTTCATTAAGGTTTTATGATACTTATTTGATGATAATATGCAGTATACAGTTTCTATGACGGTTTCTATTTCTAACAAAGATAATTGCGGACGGAAAGACAGACAGACAACGAAGGCAAATAAGAAAGAAAGAAGATATAAATAAATTACGTTTTTTTGCCCCCAAAAACACAAGGTGTTAAATAAAACAGAAAATTACCAAATGGCCATAAGGGATTATTTTTATTTATTAAGTAATTCAACCATGAAAGTGGAGACATTAAATAAACCCATTTAAATAAAAAAATTAAAAGTAAGTAATAATATAGAAATCGAATAGAATTCCAAAAGACAAATTGCATCCATAAATTTGATTTAAGATCCAAAATGACGTTTACGACCAACAATTATTCAAAAAAACATAACAATCATAAAGGGTTAATCATTCAAAGAAGTTTGATAACTGACAAGCCAACTATTTCCGACGATTATACGAATTTAATCGATGATAATAATACATTTAATATTACTTATAATTTCAGTATAATTGGTTTTATTCGGTTGCCTATAATCGCCATTGGAGATATGTCTATTGTTGATCGTTTTGAGAAGAGTGAGAACCAACCTAATTAGTTATTGATAATGGAATGCTGCTGTATCGAATAATAGTAAAGTGGTGTGTATTAATGCAGGTACTTACTAATGTGAACAGTTATTAAATTAGTAAGTAAATTACTTGTCTGACGATGGAACTTCTAAAGTAGATGATGAGAATATCTAATTTAAAATTAGATAATACTGAGTAAATAAGAAACCTAAACTAATAACACATGAATTTTCATGAATTATTCTTGGAAGTCTGATAAAATAACATGTTATCCCTAAACTCTTTAGAAAAACAACATATGGGCGCCCTGAAGAGCCTGGTTGAAGTAGTTATCTACGCTATTCGTTTCGATCTTTGCTTAACTTATCTGGATGCCCTCAACACGAAAGTCCCAATACAGTTAATTAATTATCAGATGGTAGCGTAGCGCCCCTATGCAATAATACAAAGCACATACGACAAACAGCTAGTTTTAAATTTTTATATACCAAAGAATGAAATAGATAATTATGTATAGCTGTTTCTACAGATACTTGCACCATCGCATGCCGAGAATACTTAGCGAGTTTTATGATTTAAACTGGTGAAATGTGTGGGCAGGGGTGTTGAGACGATTCAACTAAATGGGATTAGTTTTGCTTTTATACTCCGTCATTACTGTAATGAATGATTTTAGAATGAGTAGGGGAATTACTTGTGTAGTGTTTTTAGGTCAGGGAGACTTCAAATTAAAAGTTGAGCAGTTTTGGCGTACCTGAGCACTGTATAAGGTGTCCTTGTCCACATTACATGGGTTTGATGTTTTACATGTCTGTTTTTAGGAATTTCTGTTAGATAAAGTTTATTATTAATTATTAGCAGGAATTCCTTTCAAGTTCTCTATTTATTTTGTAGGTATAAGACTACTGTTCTATGTAATAATAACAAAGTGGAATTTATTGGAACCATAAGTCAATAGTATTTGATTAATCACAATCAAAATAAACACATTTTTTATAAAGAAAAGAACTGTTTTGTTTGATATTATAAATTATTTTAGTTTTTTCATTAAGTGCAAATATGACAAGACCCTTAAAGCCGCCATTTTATTTTATATTATGGTAGAAAAGAAATCTTAATTTTTGACGAGGCAACCTTATGGTTTGACATAAAAGATTGTTTTGGTTTGCTTGTATTGATATTCAATTATTCTTTTGTTAATTTTTATTTGGTGTATTTTGTTTGTATTCATGATAACTTTGTACTTAAATTGATTTGTTTGTAAACTTTATTCGAATTTTCAATAATAACAAGCTGGCGATACCTACCTTTAAAATTTTATTCGCTTATGTGTACCTAACTAAGTATGTATAATAACAAAACCAAGTGTCCCAAAAGTGTATATTTACCTAAATGATGAATATGAATCACAAGGCTCATTTCGAATCATCTATTAGGTGAAAATTTTCGTCAGTTATTCGCGAATAAAGATTCTTATTTTAAACTTAAATACATTACAATAACGACGGAATAAATCAACTTATCCCAATAATCCAGCCAAGCCTTCTTAATTAGTAAAATCGTCGCTCAATTGACCGGATGCGGCGCCATATTTAAACTCTGATCGCGATCCGAATAATCCAACCGCAGTTGATTTCCGGTGACCTTAGTTATTACTATTCTCTAAAAAGAACCTTTAAATATAAGGATTACGGATGGTAATCCTTTGAAGACGTACATAACGCTGGCAGTAGGTAAAGTCGTGGGAGAATTTTCTCAACCGTAAAATAAAAATACACCTATAGTAATCTTTAGACCGAAAGAAAATCTGTCTGATAGAGCTAATTTATCACAAGCTTTATCAGTAACATATCTACTTATTGTTTCCAACACTGATTATAACAACAGCCACTATGAAGTTGGACAAATTACCTATTTTGAAATAAGCATGAAGGTATTTTGTAGATGATATTAATTGAATCGTCAAACCTGTTATTTTATCCCTAGTATAACTATCCCGAAACATTGACATAAGAGTTGAGTTGGGCTCTATATAGACAGAATTGACATTAGCTACCTATATTAGCTTACTAGGTACCTATACTAACTCATTCATTTCATTTATTTCCACCACATAGGATTACAAGGAACACCTATGGTCACCTTCACCAACCACATAAGGGCCACCTAACGCTTACATTAAATAAGAGAAAAGAATTGAAATTAGAATTGGTTGGTGAAAATGGGCATTAGTTACCTACTTAAATATCGCCTTTCATAAATCGAACTGAGCAGTAACAAAAAATTAAATTGCTAGCGCCAATTTCTTAGACATTTTTTTTAAGAATTTTTTATTTCCGTTTCGAGAACTTTTTACCAAGCTGTAAACTGTGGGAGAGTTCTAATGTTGAGTTGGTTTAGTCATCGTATTGTAATGCGCACACGCACCTTACATCCTAATTTATTGAGCCCGTTTTCAAATTGTGCGAAACTACTTCATCCACTTGCAAATGTCCGGCCAAAGTTACAGACTTTACCGTCATGTTTTTTTTATATTGAAGCTATTATTTAATTCTTACAAATTATCCGAATCTTCTGCATGATTCTGTGACGCAAAAAACACATTCGTCACATTGAGTAGATAAGTACAAATATTTTAAATTTTTACCAATGCAAATTATGATGTGTCCAAACGGCCTTAGCCAATTTTACCTATCAAAAGATTAAATTCGAGGTCACATATCGAACAGCGATCTTTTAGATTAAGCTACCAAGGTCGACCGATGACATGATAACAATGAACAGAATCCTAATGAATTGAATTCATGGCGAAAGGACTTGATTCCTAGCCAAAAAATATTTATAGTAGAGTAACCGTAAGAACTTTTTCGAGTCGGATAATTTTTTTTTACTGTTATGCGGCTCGATCAATTCGAAGTTGTTACGCATTTGATAATACAAAGGTTCCTAAAAAAACTGTTGTCAATAGGATTTCCAGGACGCAACAGAGAAAGACGACCTTCAAAAATCTACATTGATAAGTCTGATAAACAAAACATCTTTGCTGTAATAATGCCCGTGTTAAATCGACTTCCTCCGTATCTAAAACGACCGGTGTTCCAAAACAGCCTTCAAACAACCACCATTTTAACTTTTAGGTGTCTATCTGTATACCTATGCCTTATTCATTGTAAGTATACCTATTGCTTAAACTACTTGTACAAGTACACATTGGTGATCGTGAATTTCTCTTAATTTTCTATCTTCTCACATACATTACCTACATAAATATGGATAAAAACCACATTAAATTATGGTTTTTACCCAAAATATGATGTTGCATGAAAGGCCTCAGGCATTTCTATACATATACAGTTTATCAATTTGTTTCCAGAATATTTGAAATTGTTGCCCCCGGCGTTTTGGCGATCACTCGAATTTTTCGCATAATTACGCGACTGGCAACCCCGAACAATCACTCAGATTTACCTAACCTAAACCTTTTTTTAGTGTTCCCAGTTCCCACGGACGGTGCACGCGAACGCGACTACATTTAGTCGTTTTTTTTTGAAAAAAAGAACACATCCGTGCCTCGGGCGTAAAGGAGGCAAGATACAAAACTCCTTTCATTTGATTCACGTTTGATTACCGGTTGCTGATGCAGTGGTAGTCTATCATTACTGTGAATTAACCGTAGTTTCGGTGCGTAAGCGCTTTTTGACGTGTGTAAGTGGCGTGATTTATCATTGTTTGTGGTGCATCTTCTAATTGGAGCTCTATGGTGTAACTAGTACTCTTGTGCTAGTTGTTCCATTTTCAAAATCATTGCAGCACACACATTTTCTTTTTATTTGATGTCACCATAGAGTTGTATGTAAGCAAGTAGGTAGGTACAGTTTTTTGTGGTTTGTGGCAAAGCCGTGACATTATATACTGCGACTATTGCGACTATTGAGAGGTATCATTTGGAGAGCGACTGCTACCTAAACAGTTTGTAAGCGAAGCGGTATTTTGCAAGCCTACATTTTGAGACCGGTTTCGTGACGATCCTCGACTCTTTGCACATCATGTGAACTTTAGTGCTTGAGTGAGAACTTTTTAAAAAGGATTACTGAAGTAAGTACCTATAACTACCTATATATATCTAAGTATTTTATGCCAATTAGATTTTAGCTGATTTGAATTCAAATAAGTGCTTAGTAACAAAATTGGGCAATTTGAATTCTAGGTATACAATAAAATAAAAAGTCATGCCTTTGTAAATGCTTCCCCATTTTACCGTCATCTTAATTCGAATTGGCTATCAAATGGCAATGCCTAGTAACTCCTACCTACTAATAAGAAACTTGTTGATTAGTTGCCATATTTAGAAGTACAGGTGTCGCGTAAAAAGGCGTGGGTTATACGGGTGTGGTAACCCCACATAAACAATGTTTTAATTTAACTGTGGCCACTCACTCGTTTCACGGGCAGTGTGCAGTGTAGTCTTTTAAAAGTTTTTTCATTATGATTTATGTGGAATTTCTTTATGATTTATTAGAGGTGAGTTTTTTATTCTTGAATCAAACAACTAGGTATAATTTCAAGTCTGGGATAAAATAAGACTATAAAACTTTCTTTATTATTTTAAAAGACCAAAACAGTCCAGCATTTATTTATTTATTTTTTTATTTTAAAAGCCATTATTCTTCGTTTGTATTGCGGAGGTACCGAACCTACTAATGCGGACTAGATTGGCCAAGCTGCCTAAAAGGGATCAGATAACATTCTTCAAGAGGCTTCTCTGCTACATGTCCGAACATGACGTTATTAACCTGAGCTTTTGTGTGAGTAGAATACTAATGAGCTGGAAATAAAAGAATCATAGGAAGTAATTCTTACGATTTTTTATTCATATGGCAACATAAGGCGTTTCTGGAAAAGGTTTTTACGAAACTTATTGCGTTTCTTCAAACCGGTTACTTATTTATTTGAAAATATACGAATTAATTAACTTTATTTTTAATTGAAAGATTTCTAATTGGGTCCGTCCTCAATAAGTATAACTCAATATCTATGATAATCAGGTATATGTGAGAAATGCAGTCCGCAGTGTGTATTAAAATCTCCAGTTGGCGTCCCACATTGCAGGCGCCATCTTTTGTAAGTACTATAAGTAAGTTCTTACCTTTCTATGTTTGATAGACAAGGGTAGCTATAACATTGTACAATATCTAACTTTGGCCTTTTGGCTCTTCTTCTCTAAATATTTAGGAATTCTTTTTTTAATTATTATTATTGTTATTTGTCCCCACCAATTACTTAAGATTCAATATTTTTATCATTCCGCAGTTAAGATCATCAAATGCTACAATGCGTTAGGTACGATGTTGTAGCATCAAAAAATATTAGGGACATAAATACTTTAGTAGGTATTTAAGTACTTAATGTTACCTACGCTTTTGGCATATCACAGATAAGCGTGTGGGAAAGAGATAACACGCCAACAAGATTCCATTTGTCAACGATAATACCACAATGACTTAATAGTTAATAGTACCTAATATTTAAGCTAATGCGTGTGACTAAGGCCACTTGATTTTTGTTGGAAAAGATTCTTTGTACAATTCCATAATGATGTAGTTTTATGTTACCGAAGTAGGTAGTAAGTAGGTACCTAATAGACATATTATGGTACCTAAATACAAGTAATTATCTAAGCACGAATAGCTTGGCTCTAAATCCTACTATATCAGTGCTAAATAAATATAAGAGATTAATACTTAAACCAAGGTTACAGTCAAGCGATGCGCGCACGCTTGTGATAACGCACTGTCATTTCCGGGCCACCACATCACACACACGTACCTACACTGTGATATTTTCATTCAGTTTACAACTTAGTTATTGTAAGTATAGCTTTTTGAATACTTAACCAAATTTCATTGATGTTTATTATTTGAATGGCGCTTGCATTACTTTAGCAAAGATCCTAAGATAAGTGACATAACATTATCTGCCGAAACCGCGCCGCGCCGCCGCTTTACGTACTTTGTGCTGCCGATATCAATAAGTCGCGCAACGTGTTATGAGCGCTCGGCGAAAGTGGTGGGGTTGATTGCGCATGTGTCCTCTCTCTCTCTCTCTCTCCCGTCACGCCTCTCTCTCTATACAGACCTTAGAGAATTTAAATACAGACCCAAAAAATTACTACTGCGCATTGAAGGTCAGCGCTCATAACTCATTGCGTGAGCTATACTTACATGATTCAACCAAAATCAACTTATTTGGTTGAATTAAAAGATCATTCAAAGGTTAGTAGGTATTTTAAACGTTCAATTATAGTTACTTACCTAGGAATAACTATAGTAGAAGTGAATGATTCAATTTATTATACTCGAAGATTTCGTCTTGCGACACTGCAGCGAACGTCAAGAGATCAATTCTTAATGTTCTGACTAACTAGTAAGTAGGTATCCTACAATTGAAGCCTTACATGCCTTGCATAACTCATCATAATTTTTTACTGGATTCCCCACAAAAACATTAAAGTAAAAACACCTGACCTGAATAGTACCTACCTACCTGCAAAGCACACTAATGATATTGGCATGTGAATTGTAATGGCAACAGACAGACAAACGATGAATCACGATTTTACTTGAAACTTGAGCAACTTATTGATAACATACTATTTTTAAGCAACTACAGGACCGAGAATTTTTTTAGAAAAATAGTTTTTTTTTATTTACTAAATAGAGTCCCATCAAGGAACACTATACTAGATTTAACAGATATATACTATATGTGAGTACTTTAATTAAGTTTCAAATACTTCTTTTTGTAGGTTCCTCTAATGTTAGAGGTTTGGGTTGTAATAAAACGGCAATATCGGTTTCTTTGAATTGACCAGACTAAACATTTTTCCCGCCCAAATAGCACCTATTTTAAGCCCATTTCAATGTGAACTTAAAACACCTTGCAGTGGAACAGAACAATAAACTTGTTTAATTACCGAACTATAAGTAGAAATTACGTACCTAAATAGACAGCCTTATATCCATTCCCAAATTTTACTATTCATTTCTCTTTCTTTCAATTGGAGTTAGAAAGAGAATGAAGTAGAAAATGGCGTCGATGACGTTATTATGGCGATGCCCGTAACGAGCTTTAAGTGTAAGCGTTAAAAGACTTAATGCTTCACTTACGGTTTGGATAACTCATTTTATGTGCTTTATTTGCTGTCTCTACATTTACGACGAATCCTGAACGTATTTTACGATTAATTAAAAGAAAAGGAAATACATTTTAAATTCGAGATCATAACGGTCAGTTTGCTTTTTTTTACAAATTAAGTTTTTTAGAAGTGCTGGGAGCGTGCTTGTTAACTTTTCCTTGTTCAAAATGTATTTTAAAAGCATTACGAAAAATTAATAACATATCTAAGAGTTGGTATGTAGCACATTAATTGCTCATAAACCGGAGATGCGTTCTGTTAACTTTATAAGATTACTGTTATGCAGGTACTATTATTGCAAAAGTGACTATAATCTGACGAGAAACACCGCTATTTTACATACAAAAATAGTAGCAGAGAGTAGAGTTTATTTGAACGGTCATATATTTATTTTAGTCTTTTCCGATCTTCAATTTTTCAAAAAACTTTTTATAAAACTTTTGATAAATACTTTTAGGAACGATCAATACTACAGAAAAAAGTACAGCCCTGTTTAATTCCTATAACGCGTGCGTTATTTTCTTGACGAACTTTTTTGATCCAGTCCACGTTAGTACAGTAAATGGTACAACAAACAGCCGTCGACGGTTTTTCATTAAAAAATTGCAGTTCTTTGGGAAGGTAGTTACTAATAGTTTTACCTACTTTAAAAGCCTACTTTCTAATAAAAAAAAGTAACCTGTTATTCTTCAGTAAATATCGCACGCGCGGTATTCTTTCCCCTAATACAGTGTTGCCATTTGAAATTGAATTGGTAAATTCACCCGCAGCCGGCATCCGTCCGGCGATCGATCAATCTGCGGGGCTCAGGGCACTCACTCGGGACTAGCATTATTCAATTTGCTCAATCGGTTAGTGCCCTATGCCCTGTGATTCTGCGGTCACACTTTGTTAAGTGGATTACGAGGAATTGGAGTAGGTAGGTGTACGTACCTGCTTAATTCTTTCACTGGGTAATTTGTCACGACAACGCACGAATCTTTCCTAACCACTTCATAAAGTCCCTCGCACTTTCGTAGTAACTATTATGTCGATCGTTAATGAAGCTCTAACAGTATGTTTTAGTTTAATTTACAAACATGAGTCTGTACATAAAACTTACACAACTACATCAAGATCGTTCGTCGTGACATTCTATGGAAGAGGCTAAGTAGTACTAAGTACCCAACCCACTATCAAGTGTATAATTTTAACTTTTATCTTCATATTTTCTGTTTTGTTGTTGCTAAGTACTTATATAAATAAATACGTCTCTATACTTCATTCAGTAGTTGATAATGTGAAACAATGCAATGAAGACGCGTTACGAAACGCGACGCCCGCGCACTTGACAGTTGACACGTTGACCTCCCGCGGTTTCCGGTGTCTTTAAATTGATTTATTGGCTTCAAGTGGAAGTAGGTACCTTCTTCGGTATTGTTTGATGTTAAACTGCATTGTGATAGCAGGCAATGAGTTCTCATTTAATTGATGTACATAAGAGTACTTCTATGTATATGTTTTTATAGCTGATATCGTAACCGAAGAAACTATTGAAATCAATGTACCTACTGACAGATTTGTATGCATTGCTTATAGGTGTTATTTTATTAAAATTGGGAATTGGGGATATTTATTTGTACGGAAGGAAACTCATGATAAAATTTGTATCCCAAAAAAACTTAGGGACTTGCTGGATCAAATGTTTTTATCGCTAGATAACTAATTATATTTTTGACCGTTCGTTTATTAATAAAGTACTGAAAACCTAAATCTGGATAAACATTGTGCACAGGTTGTTAAGTGCCTCCAACCATGGTTGGTCTTCAACAGACACTCTGCCTGTTGCCAACTCGTTCACTTAGTCCCTCGGACAAGAAACTCAGACTCATTATTATACGCTTAAAAATATTCTTAGGTTATACATTCGGTTCCAACCAGTAAAAGTGATTATCTAAATAGTTTACTTTGCATTACTTCTAAGTTCTAATGGTTACACTACTACGTTGGCACTTGACACTACTGGTTGTACTATGTAATCTAGAATAGTAAGACTTTTCAGGGGTCACGCGATTTTTCGAGAATAGTTTGAAGTATTGTTTCGGTTGCTCGCGCTCTAACAGTGGCTTCTCGTACAACTTTACCTCTAAAATTTGAAGACTTTTTAGGGTCTAAATAGTACAACTATTCGACTGGACCGTAGGCACTGAACCACATTATAAATAGGTAATTGAACGCACCGCAGTAACGTAACACGATTGCATTGCATACAAGCATCCAAGATGGCAACATTCATAATGGCGCGATGGCGGTGGGTAGGTAGACATTTATGAAGTAATGCATACATATACATACAGCTACATGTTAGGGATAATAAAATCTTGGAGGTTCCCACGTGATACTGATCTCTTATATGTTAAATGAAGAAATAGGTACTCTCATTCAGGTTTCTTTAGGTCAGGTTCAGGTTACAGTGTTAGGTGAAATAGCCTGAGGTATCAGTATCTTATTTTTAGTGAAACTGAAGTAGTGAAATCACATTCATTTAAATTCTGAATTGCTGTTCCCTATTTGAAACCGATTTTGACATGGGCAATGCGTGAAAAGCAAACTTTGCGATAATAACTTTTCATTTAAAAAATTGACTTCCGCCATTGTATTCGACTAAATAATTTTGGATGAAAAAAAAATGATGAAAGAACCATAGTGGTGAAAGGATTATGATACTTTTTGAATGCAAATGCTTGGTTTGTTGCTGAAAATATCAAAATCGCCATATGTATGCCTACAATATTTGAGGAGTTCCCTCAATTCCTCATGGATTCCATCATTAGAACTGAATTCTGAAAAAAATGGGACCAATCTGGAAGTATATCTATTCAAATAGAAAAAGAATTTTCCAAATCGGTTCATAAACGCCGGAGATATGCGGTAACAAACATAAAAAAAAAATAAAAAAATACAACCGAATTGAGAACCTCCTCCTTTTTTGGGAAGTCGGTTAAAAAGGGACGGTTACAGAGACCGAAGTCTGAGTTTTACAACAAGCTATTGACACGGACGTATGGTGTATGGTGGACATGGATTTTGTGACACAGATGAGCGTATATTCTGTGAACCTCATTTTTCATACAAATATCTTACTTCTTTTCCACTTTTTTTGCTTTTCTATGTTAAGATGATTTTTCTTTAAACATTCGAGTTCTTTTTTTATAATTTGGTGAATTCTTTTAGTTTAGACTTTAAACGTGAAAGATCTCTCTAAACTTCAGAGAGATCTTTCACGTTTTTTTTACTTTGTTTTTTTTTTATAAAATATGTATTACTTACCTATCCTGTCAGACTTCTCAGGAATTGAATTTAATGATCTATCAAAATTCAAAAGCACTTGTAATCTGATTCTAGTCGTCATTAAGAAAAACAAGCGAGGCGCTGAATGAAAGCAGCCCAACTGGACGAGCGAGAGTAGGTAGGTATGTGGAATTAAAATCGGAGGTAACTCGACACTCCGATGACAGACAACCTAATTGATATCGCATTTCTAAAGCTTTCGAGAAGTGTTCTATTTTTAAAAACTTTTAATTCACAGCAAGAAATGTTTTTTTTCATTGTGGCCAGGCTAAACATCGGTTGTTAGAATTTTAATGCACGAGCGCCAGCTCGTTACCTAACAATTTCCAAAAAGACCAATACCTTTGCTCATTTCGTGTTCAAACAAGGCATTCATAATTTTAGACATCAAAATCAAGAAATCGATTTCAAACACCCCCGATTGACGTTTTGTAAACAAAAACAAAAGATGCATTAGCAACGATGATTAATTGACGTACCGTGCATTAAAGATTTGAAATTCTAACGGCACAATAAAGCTCCCACACACCACCCAACGTGATGGCAAAGTATGGCCAGCCCATTATGTCAATTTCATAAAAGAAAGTAACAATACATACCTTACTGCTATTGTTATTTAATATAATGAATGGTTAACGAGGTCTTCCTGCTATTAATTAAACACGCAATGTCTGGTGTAGATGTTAATTATAAGATTTGATGAATTTGCGTCGTTTTGTACATTACTTGGTCGGGCTCATAGTTTATTACCTGCGCTATTCTTAGGTAGACTAGGTAATCAAAATGAAGGACCTAAGAATAGAGGATTAAATTGATAAACATAGAAGATAAAGCTTGGACTAACCCGACTTAAAAGAGTGCTTGGCTAAATGAGTACAAATTACTAACGTAATAAGACAATAGCCCAATAACAGTTGCGTAATAATGTTAATTACATTTACAATTTCCATAAGGTTCCGCCAGCTGCGGGCGTCGAACCCGTTTCCGTTGGACGCTATCGATAACGATCATGACACTAATTTGTACTTTGATTTGATATTAAGAATATACCTAGATACCTAAGTATTCAGAACATTCTTAAAAGTTTCGAAGTTAATTCTGCCGATTTGAGATAGTTGGATGTGGTGAATGAACGCAAAGGATCAAGCATTAGGCAATTATTTACAATAATAATTGCCTAATGCTTGATCCTTTGCGTAGATAGGACATAGAAGCCTTTTCAGCAAAAGAATCGAGGCAAAATGTGATGACGAAGCTTTAAAGAAAGAAGTTGGCGAATATGGTGACAAACCTACAAATTCAGAGCTCAATAAAAAAATATATATTGAGGAATCAACAAAACCCTCCGACCTACCTAGGGTTTAATTTAATTAAGATCTAATTCCACTTGCAGATGCGTGTAGTCAGAGTCAAACAACAACAGGTTACAAAGTAGGTACTATCTTGTAAATAATACCCGATATATTTCTGGTGTCTTGTTTACATTCCCACGTCAGCGCGTGTCGATAGTTTAGCTAATACAGAAATTCAAATTTCCTTCAATAAGTCTAAAGCTTCGCGAATCTCAACTTTATCACCAAACGAAATAAGGAGAAGTCAGATTTTGTAGTGCATGTTGGTGTTTGTAAGCTCAAGCGCAGCCAGTTGTCAATCAATCCGGCGTCACTGGCTGGAAACAGGAGTGTGGAAGTGTCAAAGAAAGAACCATTCCAAACAAACCATAATGAGATAAAATAAAAAAATCGTTGTAAGACAACGGTTCCAGTTATTTAAGAAGAAAACGCAATATACATAAAAGCGATCTGTCCAAAAACAAACAATAGATCCAGAATCTACCTAACATCAGGAGTGACGACTTTTATAAATGCAACGTAAATTTCACGACTCTTTCACATTTAGAAAACTCTTTATTGCATATGCACAACTTAGGAGTGGAGTGCTGTTTAGGTGAACTCTTCAAGCTAACTTTTGTATAATGTGGAAAATAATGTAGAGATGGTGTACAAAAAGGTTGATTTAAAGTAGACTAGTAGCAGTAGAGGTAGGTAGGTACTTTATTTTTATATTTATTTATGTAAGTACCGAGTAAATATTTTCACAAGGACTTGAAATACAGCTTCTATGCGATGTCAAGGGCTTTTAGGATCAATTAAATCTCCATATTCAAGTTGGTAGACGGTAGTAACAAAACATGGTCATGAGAACAGCCACGACAGAATCATTCAACTTATATGGAATAAAAACGTTATCTAATTACAAGGCAATTCCGTACGCCCACAGGAGCTTGCATCATGTCGTAGTAGGAAAATACTATTTATTCTGTGTTTGGGCGCCTACACGTGACCTTACGGTAAGCCTTGTTGTGGATCCAATGATTTGTAGAAAGTTTAGACGATAATTTAAAACAAAATTCTATACCTATTGCAAAATGCAGTCTCTCTAAAACTTTGGAAATGACAATGTCATCAATGTAAATCTACTCGGGTATATCAATTGCAACCACTTAGTTTGTGTCGTTTTGTTTATCAACTTGAGAATTACTCTTTAAGGCTTTAAATAAAATAAACTCAAGCTCTCATCATCTTAGTTATTTAATTTTTTCTGAAAATTGTTGTTCTATAAATTTTTTTTCGCCTATTTCATCTATTATAATTTATAACATACACGATTTGATTCTGCCTATTTTCCATATTTTGCCGTTTTGAGTCCTCGTTACGAATGTCCCCAATACAAACAGCCCCATTACGACATGAACACACATTGTGGACGTCAATTTGCCACCGGACACGCCTGTCCAATCAATTGTGAATAAACAATGCTGAAATTAAGAGCTTTCGTGGAAATACGGCTCTACCTCCGAAATAGACGCATGAACTCAATGTCTAATTGTTTCGTTAATCTGGCTGAGTAGGATTATTGTCAAAGCTAATTATGTATGAAAAGAAGCTTGTAAAGAAGCCTTAGAAATAGGCTTTACATTTTTGCGTGGATTTTGAACGATGGCGATAACTTGATTTGTACAAATTTTTGTATTTACTGTCAAATTCAACCTGCTCAAACTAAGCACTTCTCTCATTAGTTTATTTACCTACGTATGGCCTATTAGCGCTGCGTGTAGGTGTATCAAGAGGTCTTATACCATTTTTGGTTTCTTGTTATCTTTGAATTTGGGAACCTTGTCACCGATCATTTGCATGCACTATGTCAACATTTGATTAATTGCTACTTAATTTAACCTTTACTATCAATATAACATTTGTATTTAAGCCTAGTGTTTGAGTAAGCATCATAAAAACATGACAAAATCGAGAGTTCAGTTTAAATGTTCGCCTTTCCAATGAAGGGGAAAATCGCAACTGCCAGGATGCTTGAAAATGCGGTCATGTCTTTATTGACCAATGATTACTTAACATTTGTAATCACGTTCGTTTATCTGTTGACTCGGTAGATTTATTTCTTTAGATACCAGCCACAGTAGTGCACGAACCCATCAGTATAATATCCCCGTGTTGCGTCCATCCTTTTGCTCTGACAAGTGTTTTTGGTAAAATGTCGTAAACGACGGCTCACTTCTGTAACCTGTTACGTTTTGATCTTGCCATGTTTACGATACGAGTTCTATAATTGACCGATGCGGGAGAGCTCAACACATCGCGGTCCATCTTTTTAGACTACGACACAAATAACATTCTAAATTTGTAAATTTATACACCACCAACTTTGAGAGACTACGTTAGCTTAGCACTCTGATGCAACTCTCATCTCTACACCTTCGCGTTAGAGACGAGTTTATACTTTAATGATAGTTTGTGTATGCCACTTTGCTTTACTTCAATAGATTATGGATGCTAAGGTACGTTGCAGTGCAGCAGCCATGCCGATGACCACATGCATCAGTGTTTGTAAATAGAACACTGCGTACCTACTATCGAATCGATGCGATATTTCACACTTTGTAGCTACTGACGCATCCACCGCTGCTTAGCTTCAAGTGCTTCAACCCGTCAGTATTATGAATGGGGGGCTTTCGATGCATAACGAACCATCAATGTCATTCAACGTGAATAATGTGCGTTAAGATTAAAAGATCAAAGCTATCTAGTGACATCTAGCGAAAGCTCCAATAGGTTGTTTACAAACATTTGAATTTAGGATGCAACATACTAGTTTTCACAATAGAGCATGTCATCATTTTAAACTTTAATATTTCTTCGGATTCGAAGAAAAATTAGCTTAGCCGTGTGAAAGCAACACGTTCAAAGGTATCTGAAACGAGCGTGTTTGCGCATTCCATTACCCAGCTGGTTTGGGAAGTGAAAAATCACGCTTATCTCCACCAACACAAGGAAACGGTGGTCCACAGCCATCTGTTCGTTGCACCCATAAAGATAACGAAAATGTACAAACGGGAACGCATTCATTTCGTATCAGTCCCTTGTGGAGAACACTACTGCTGCCGTATAAATTACGCGCGAAAAATACAGCGGCCATTTTGCATATTTCCGGACGATGTGTTCCATATTCGAGAATACGGTGCGTACAGCTCGCGCTTTGATATTCTCTTTTTGAGATGTGCGGTTTATTTTTAATCGCGTTGTCCTATTTAATCCGTTATGCCAGTGTGGCAAGCGCCCCAATCAGTCTCGGAAGCAAGCGTTGCTCCTGACGTTGTGTATTCTGTTTTAGAAATTTTCTGAACGTTCAAAATGATTAAATTAATTATTGCTAAGATTAAAAAAGTTGTAAGTTTCCTCGTTTACAATTTAAATTTTCTGTCGGTTCAGTGTTTGAATTCTTGTGTCTTTGTTTCAGATATACCCTGATCCCGATTCGGAGAAGGCGATTATGGGATCGGTGGTGTACTGCATCCATCACAAAGAAGGATGCCAATGGTCGGACGAACTACGTAAATTGAAGGTAGATCTGAGAATGTTAAATATTTGCTACAGATAAAGAAAGTAGGCAAATAGAATCGATCTATCATTTTTGTGTACCCGCACGTCACGAGTGACACATTTCTTTATCTGTATCTGCCTACACTGGCGGTGTAGAGTAGATTTTATCTAATTTATGACACGTGTGAAACGACATTTCTAGTGTTGTTCCCGTTTTGTTTGTTTAACATGTGGATGTTAATAGTACTAATGGTTGTGTATGGGACAGGTACTAAATTAACTAATTCATCAGCTAATTTAAATCAGATTGAAAGTGTGGGCTTTTTAATTAAAAGTATTTTTGTAAAACTCATTTTATCATTAAGTTCTTCAGGTAGAAAATAGTTTAGTTTGTTTTCTCTTTACATACATCTCAGATCTCTACTCAGATCCGTGAGGATATTCTACTAAAAGGTAGTCAGAGGCAAGTCCTAACATTGTATTTGGCACATGCTTTAGTTTTTGCAGAGTATTAACATTCTGTATGTGACAGATTGTAGATTTTAATTCGATCCTAACATAGACAAACCCATTCAAAAAATAAATAAATCAGTTCTTAACTTCTTAATCTCTTTTCAAACCATTTTTATTTTAGAATGCTTATTTCTTTGCAAGTATTATTATTGACTTTCTCTGGCCCAGTTGTTGAGTTCCACCGTGGTCGCAAAATGCAGGCATGGATTAAAATTCCGCTCCATGAAAATCATTACCATTTGCGATTTCTGTGAAGGCTCTTACGCATAACCAACTTCATAATCATTAACCAACTTCATCATCTTCCAGGCCCACCTCAACACATGCAAGCACGACGCGGTGCTATGCGCAGCGCAATGCGGCGCCATGATCCCGCGCGTGCTTATGCAAGACCACCTGCGGTACACGTGTCCTCGCCGCCGGGCCAACTGCGAGCATTGCCACAAGGAGTTCTCTGGCAGTGCACTTGAGGTAAGACCCTTTAGAATAGAACTTTAACCGTTTAGCATTGCGTCAAGTTATCTTAAACGGATGTCGTTTATCGAGCAGGGATGCGAAATGATAGGAAACTCTACTGTGGATCCAAGCAGTCGGATATTGCATCAACTTTTACTCTCAAAGCATCATAATAGTTATGCAAAGATCAAGTTCATTATCTTTGTTTCATGAAGAGAAACCTTCTTCTTCCACAATCGTTACAACTTCTAGAGTTATACTTACAATAACATAACATAAAACAACAGTCACATACGTGGTTCTGATACCACATTGGGTTCCCTGTGTCGTGGGTGTCAAGAACTGCGAGTGCCATGGTGCTATAGCGCCCGGGACGGGTATTCATGCAGATATTTGTCCTGCAGTGGGAATCGAACCCGCAACCTCTCGCATCTCAGCCGGCTGCTCACCCGCCGTGCCACAAAGGTCGTCGAGTAGGGTTACAAAGTTACATATCTACCTAATTAATGTTTTTACTAGTTTTAATTTGTTTTTTTTATAGAAACTTGCGTTTGCCGTGTATTATCTGCATTGTGTGTGGTATTTGTGCCAAATAAACGTTTTCTTTCTTTCTTTCCAAAATTTCTCAATCTCCGCTTCTTGATTGTATTTTCTAACGAGTCCTTCATCTAATTCCAGGAGCACAGTGGCAACTGCGGCCACGAGCCGATCTACTGCGAGAACAAATGCGGTGCAAAGGTGCAAAGACGACACACGCAGCAGCACATCCAACAGCACTGCAGCAAGCGGCTGGTTCCTTGCAGACACTGCGGCCAAAGGTACACTCAGGTAAGATCCGAACAACATCAGCAACAATTTATTTTTTTAAACATCTCCAAAAGGGTCTGCAAACAAAGATTACCAACATACTTGAGAGCGAGTGCCCGACTGCCTGTTAAAATAATAAAAAGCCAAGCTTCTTTGCAGGGGATTTCCAAATTTATATATATTGAAACTCATTATTAATGACTACAATTCTTATACCTATGCTATAAATACAATTGCCTCCTCCAGTACATCTCCTAAAAAACTCTGATTTGCGGCCTATTTGATGATATTTAGTTACTCAGTGCCAATAAAAAATCGCAGCTCTGATCTTTACAAGCTTGATTACTATTGAATTTACTGACTTTTTGAATGACTTAGTTAGCGATTAGCGATCCGTTTTTATCATCATCAGCATCTTGACTTCACTTACCACGATCTTACTGTCTCGCCCATCTACGCTATGTACTCTATCCATCTCGCTGCCCGACGTTGTTCATACGTTTCTATAACCATTCCTCGGCGCGAGAATAAAAAGGAAGCCTCTTGTTAACAGGACACAGTGTCAGCCCACGGAGCCACGTGCTCACGCGCACCCGTCCCCTGCCCCCAGCGCTGCTCCGCGGCCCCGCTGCCGAGAGACGAGCTGGACGCACACCTGAGGGAGCACTGCGCAGCGGCCGGTGTGCCGTGCGCCTTCAGAGACGCTGGCTGCAGGTTCAAGGTAACATCCCAAAAATGCTGCCTAGTAATACGACGTTTTAAGAAAATAATTTTAGTTGCAGGTAGTTTGATAACTAGTTCAGTAGGTAAAGTAATTATTAGTTATTTGACAATCGATCGACGTGTACGTCACCTAGCTGATTTCAGTGTTTTTACACTTAAAAAATATTTTAAAATTCTACTTATGTGAGATTTATTTGCATTGGTTTCTTCCATTAATATCATAATTACCTCTAATTCAAACAAGCTCTCAAACGCAGCCAACGACATCGATTCATGGCCGAATTTTGCTGGGTAGAGGCAAAGGTTTGAGTACCGCCCGAAGTCTCATATTTAAAGCGCTCTACGATAACTTGTCATCACTTCCAGGGCACAAGACAAGCAGTCGAACGTCACACAGAAGAGAACTGCCAACAACACCTAGCCCTGGTCTCCGCACTCGCCTCCCGCCAAGCTCGCCAGCTCGAGACCCTCAGAGCTACCGTGTCCCGCCTCTCCAATACCACCAACTGTTCCGGGGCCTTGGTCTGGAAGATATCAGACTGGGCGGCGAAAATGGCTGAGGCGAAGTGCAAAGATGGCGTTGAACTAGTGTCGTCAGCGTTTTATACAAGCCAGTATGGATATAAGTTACAGGTAGGATGAAGTTTTATACCCTCTACTCAGAATCTCGAGAATGTAGGTATAGGTCATGGCTCAATCAAGATTCTTGTTTCTAATGGTGGCGCAAAATTATCATGGCTTTAAGGATCTGTTGGTTGTAAATCTATTATTCTAAAGTGACCCATCTCCACCCAAGTACCTAGTCCCCACCAACGAGTCGATTGTGGTACTTATAAGACGATCCCCGAACTTGTTAGACAATTTTCCGTTGGTATAAGATTTATCCTGACTACTGTTTTATTACTGGAAGAAAGCGTTAGCCGGGTTACTCGTGGGAAAGCAATGGTAACTTCTATATTACCACGATTGTGCGACCCACAGTGAAGAGACTCATTGAGGATCTGCCTACTCCTCCGAGGAATAAGGCATGCCGATGATTAGACGAGTTTCTGATGAAAATTTTTCTGGGAAGGCACATGTACTTTTGCAATGTTGACAATTAATTTCAAAAACAATAGCAGAGTATTTTACCCACAGTATCATCAAATCCACACTTCTGCATTGTTTGTAAACAAAGGCCACGTTTATTTGTTGATGAGTAATCTAGCCGCGGTAGTGCCGCCGACCGAATTAGCCGAGTTACTCACGTAGCAACTGAATAGAGTAGGTACGTTTGAGCTTTGTGTTACTCAGCAAGTAGGCAGATATAGCGATGTTATCTTTAATCTCTATTGCTTTATTTTGATATCCCTGACACATTGGATGGCGTTCAAAATTATTCTTGGAACTGTTTGGATTGGGGTACACAACTTTTATCATTAGGTTTTGTTGCGATTCGATCAGGGTTTACAGTTTCTTTTTAAATGGTACAACTTTTTGAAGATCTTGTCTTGAATACTTGATGACTGAAATCGTTCCTTTATTAACATGAGCATTTTAACCAATTATCATCATTTTGAACGGCACATCAACAACCTCACAAGTCAAACCTTGCTTGGCAGACGGATTGGTGATCGCTCGATGCTGCTGTCCATCACTGGTGTAAATCCTTAGTCGGCTTTTATGGCTTACACAGGAGACAAGTATCAATTCTTACGCACGCCACGGCCATTCTATTCAATACTTCTTCAATATTGTAGTTTTCTAGTTATTTCCTTTCTGCGTGATACTTCAATTTAGTTCAAATTACCCTCAAACAGTTACTTTCAACTACTGCAGCAAGTTTCTTGTATAAGGTGCTCTCTTTAGAAGACAGGCCCCCGTATGCTCTATCTCGCAGATCGACAGATTTGCAACAGGCGTAAACTGTGCGATCACTGCTGTCAATGATTGCACAATTTACGCCTGTTTTAAACCTGTCGCGAGATATAGTATATAGCCCTGCCGTTTATAACACGATTTAAAATTATCCTTGTGATTTCAATGAATAAAATACTTTAGATTTGATTTGATTTCTCCCTGTTTCAGGCGTCGTTATTCTTAAACGGGAACGGAGCGGGCGAGGCGTCTCACATATCGGTGTACATCAAGATTCTCCCCGGTGAGTACGACGCGCTGCTCCGCTGGCCCTTCGCTCACACCGTCTCATTCACACTCTTCGACCAAAGCTCCTCGCCAGACAGAGCATGCAATATCGTCGAGAGCTTCGTTCCCGATCCCACGTGGAAAAACTTCCAAAGACCCTCTAAGGAACCTGATGCGTTAGGTTTTGGGTTCCCGAGGTTCGTGTCTCACGAGATGCTGAAAAAGCGGAATTTCGTTAAGGATGACGTTATGTTCTTAAGAGTTAAGGTGGACCCCAGCAAAATTGTTGCCGTGTAACTAAAGACCTTTAGGTTAAGCAAAACATAAAGCCGTATTCAAGAACCTTACTTGGCTTTACTAATTCTGTCTATCTTATTTGACATGTTCCAAGAAAGGGACAACAATGATCAAGGAAGGTTCTTGAATATGGCGTTGCAGCTGGGTACAGCGCACAAATTATAAAAGTCATAGATTATTTGTAAATATTATGGCTAAGTTACACCTAAGTTGTACATAGTAGACTATTTAGAAGCGAATAAGTGGCATTGTTATCCTTTCACTGAAGATCTCTTGTATTTCATTGCCGGCGAGCGTAGCAGTATAAGCATGCCTTCAAAGACTTACTTATTTCTAACTTACTTCGTGCCATGGTATTTAAGTTGAAAATTATTTCATTAAGAATGTCGCAAAAATATTATTTGAAAATTAATGTGCTTCTTGTTTCATCACACGTATGTGTATCCCATTAGGTATATATCAAGGTTCAACCCATTTTATTTTATTTATATTCTTGTTTCATCCCACACCTACTTATTGCAAGTTTATATTGTCTTAATTCACACGTGACACAGTGTAGCAAAGAAGCAAAAGTTGTCCTAATTCATGCACACTCTTACAAGTACTTATTTACGTTTCGGCTTAGATCGAAATCATTTGGTTAAAGGTTTGAATAACACTTTTCCTAGCACGAGCTGAGCGAAGCGCGCCGGGGCAGCGGCTGGCGAGTGCCAGAACCTAAGTAATTTTAGCAATCAACAAATAGCTTGATTTGAAGTAAGTTTAAGTGTAGTACTGCTGCAATTACTCGGTGACTCATAATTTATGTGCTGAATGAACCGAGAGCGTAAATTTAATAAAATGGGTTAAGCTAAGATAAATACCTATTAGGGTGAAATTCGTGGGATGAAACTTGATTCAAACTTGACTTGCGTTCGGCGCAGTAGCCGGGACAACTAGGCCAGTTTTTTTCTGCGACGAAACAATTAGAATGAGTAAAAAAAGTACACACGTTTTTATAGGGTTCTGCAAAGATTGTGTGTAGCGTCCGCTGGTTCTAAGCGTTTTTATTTGCCTTACTGATTTAATCGAAGGCTCTATGTAAAACGCTATGAAAAAAAATATTACATTTTTGCAACTTACCTATATTTCTTTGAGACATGTTTGTTTGTTATATCGGCAGATCTGTGTAAATAATTTATATATTTACTAATTAATTATCATTATGTTAAAAACATAAACGTTGTACATTATCTTGAAATTTAATTTGTAATTAATACTTTCCTTAGAGTCAAATAACAAATAAGCGAACGGCTATGGTGTGAACGAGAGCCCTTCTTTCGTCTCCCTCTTTTGCATACTATAGCTAGCTTGTTTTATTACTCTGAGACATTTTCATACTTTCTGTACTTTTATAAGCTGGAGATAGACCAAAGTTTGATAACTTTGCAGTAATTTATGTACATTTACCTTCAGCAAAGTTTATCACAACGGCTTAAGCTGACTGTACATATACATTTATATGTAAGAAATATCGAATATTTAAGCTTATAATAATTCTAAGCCAAGGTAAATAGATGTTGCTTAGCACATTCTAATGGTAAGCACTGATCCCTCACTATTCAACATTGTACTGTGAGACGGTGCTAAGCAACTTCTAGAGTAGTATTTAAATAACAATACCCAATTTTGCGTATCGCAAAGTCGCTATATAAAGTTTGGAGATGACTCAGCGAACGACAAACGCCACGCGCCTTCACTTAACTACAGCATAGATAAAATAAGAGTCCACAGGGACGCAGCCGAAAGCGAAAAGGACGGCTTTACGGGAAGGAAAGTGACGGCGCGCGGCGTTGATAGTTCGCTTTCGTTAGCGACTTTGCGATACGCAAACTTGCTATTTCAAATTTGCCGTCTCGTGTGCTTTTCTATTTATGCTAAGGCTCACTTCATACCGAGATGGCAGCGGCAGCGTAGCGACGAGCTGTTAGTTCCAAAATTTACGGAGCATTTTAAATTTTATTATGAGCGAAAATTTATAGAGTTTTTTATTTTATTAATTGGAGAACTTCAAGCGCTCCTGCCTTTGCCCCATCTCGGTTTAAAATGTGCTTAGATAGGTTTTTCAAATTTGTAATTTGTATGGGATCTCTTTGTAACGCTTGCTTTTTCTATTGATAATCTCAACTGTAAATTGACATTCCAGTAAACCATTATTTTAATAAGTCTGGAACCGAATTTGTGTAAAAATGTACATCGAGTTACTTTAGTAATGTACCTAATACATAAATGGTTATTCATATACAGGGTATTTAATTGAAATGGGTCAGTGAGGGAAACTCCTAAACGGTTAGAGATATCAAAAAATATAAAAGGACTTTTTTCAAAATCATTGAATGCAGTTTTTTTTTAATCAAAGTCGGTAGCACGAGTTCTTCCATTATTTTCTAATATATACCGTTTAGAAATTACCCACACTGACCCATTTAAAGGAGATACCCTGTATAGTAAAAATGTGTAATATTTTAATTCTTATCAAAATTCACCTCTTAGAAAATATTTTTTTGTTGTTTAGGATAACTAAGTAGGTACTTAGATATTATAGTCCAGCTTAGCAACTAGTTCTAGTACCTATCTTATGTCTTGTAGGTAATAATTTTAAGACTAACATTTAACCACACGCTCAGAATTATTGAATGTCTCTTAAATTATTTTTTATTTATTATCATCACCATTCGATTGACTTCCACTGGTGGACATAGGCCATGACGAACCTCCATCCATCGACTTCCTGTGATTAACAATGCCATCGGTCCATCTAGTTGGGTTCCTACACTGCGTGATCCGGGTTCGTGACTCGAGAACCTATTCCCCAGCGACTGTCGGTTCTGCGTGCTATACGGCCTACCTATTGCCACTTCAATTAGCTAACAGCTAAGTTATGTCAGTAACCAAGTTCTCTATTTTTATTTAATTTTATAATATTTTTGTTAAACTTAGCTACTTAATTCTAAAACTAGGTTAAGTTTCTGTAGACCTAGGCAGAGAGAATCATTGAAGAAGACATTGAATAACTCTTGAGAAATACATAGCTGTATCGATTTGTAAATTTGGTGAATTCAAACCAGAAATATTTTATGCATAAAGAGCGTTTACGCTGTAGATTTAAATTAAGTTTAAGATGGAAATATACTTATTTCTTTTATCTAAAAACATATATTTTATTTGATCCTAAAATATAATCTTCATATAGCGCTAGCGTATGTACATAAATCTCGACTGGATATTTCTTACTACCTACTTTACAAAGCTATGGTAGCTGTTTGGGTTTACACGGAATGGTGTAATATGGTACTTACCTCAAAAGATACAAATGGAATCATTATATTACACTCGAGAGCAATGAATCCGGGTCACTTAAAGAATCCTAAAAATCTCGGAAACTAAAAATGCTAGGTTAATGCAATAAATTGTATTTAATAGACAATGTAATACTCCTTAAATGAAGGTATTAAAACTTCTTAGTTATTGTAAAGTTATATCATAAAAAAATCAAATTTGAAAAAGGGCCACTTTCGAAGATGGAACTACGAAATTACAGCATTTGGTTTTGCTTTTGTTTGTAATCTGTCATTTATCATTGTTTGATTTCTGTTTTTTTGTTGTTTTTTTTCTGCGTAAACGCAGTAATGGAAGCACGAGGAGGCAATACGAAGTATTAAAATTCAAGAAAATCGTAATAAAGTTCAAAAATTTCATGTTTCCTATTTTTGTTTTAAGGAGAGATCAGCAGTTTTTTTCTTTATGTAATTTTGTGTTAATAAAATGTATGGTGACTCATATTTTTTTACCTTCATTTAAGGAGTATTACATTGTCTATTAAATACAATTTATTGCATTAATCTATCATTTTTAGTTTCCGAGATTTTTAACATTCTTTAAGTGACCCGGATTCATTGCTCTCGAGTGTATATTACAGGTGTCTGTCTGTCACAGCCTATTTTCTCCGACTCTACTGGACCAAAAAAAGTTGATTTGACCCATTCACAGATGTAAACAAATTCTGATTTCGAGGGTTAACGTTGAGGGACAAACTAGAAAATTAAAAATAAAAAATTTTTTCAACTGTAAGTATATACATAAATAAAAAAAATAAAAAATGCTGGTCATTTCACACAACATTATCTAGCCCCAAGCTAAACAGAGCTTGTGTTATGGGTGCTAGATAACTAATATACATAATACAACAACATTACATAGATAGATATTTTTTTATTATACGTAGAAAAATGCCCAGTATCAAATTAAAGTACACCTGAAATATACAATTTTCTTTTTTTAAAATATTTTAAAGAAAATATGCATAATATATGAAAATATTAAATATTGTGCCTCACTTATACTTTACAGGAAAACTTAAATGAGAATCTTAAATCGGAAATTTCGGGAAACAGAAAATACTCGTAATGAGAAAATGCGTAAAAAATTGAGTTTATTGACTAATAAGTTAATTGGTCTAAATAGTGGTTACCATCATAGTTGGTAGCCATCTTGTATGGAACCTCTATGCGAGTCCGACTCGCACTAGACCGGTTTTTTTTTTCATAAAACTTATTGTGATTCATTGACTCACTGTTTTATAAATTGATAAAATTACAGTCTAATATCACAATGTTTGTCAATTCATACTCTTACCACTAACTATTTTTACAAAATTCACATGTGTTGCGAGGAGCTCCCTGATTGGCTGAAGGTGGAATTGTTCAGGTTCACTGCTGGTATACCCTTTTTTGCTCTCTGAAAACATACAAGACACATTTATAACACTTATATTATAAATGTGAATGTTTTTAAACATGTTTGTTACTTCCTCACCCTCAAACAGCTAAACGGATTTGATAGAAATTTGGAATCCTACCTTATTATTAACACACAAGTTACTCAAACTGCTTACTAAAACTGATGAAGATCAGTTTCCATTATCTAGAAAATAAAACTGATGAAGATCAGTTTCCAGTATCTAGAAAATAAAAGTTTGCTTACCAGTTGTATCCTAAGTAAGTTATCCATCGCAGCAGGCAACAACGGCTTTACAGAGTTGATTTCCATCATCGTCAGGTGATCCAGTCTACCGTATCCTCCACCGGTCTTCATCAAGGCATCCATAGAAGTTCTCAACTTGGACATCCTGATGTCCCAAATGTCTTTGATGGTGGTCTTTATTTCTGCAGAGTTGGGGACGTCTTCTGATGCAGCTCCAAGGATAAGCTTGGCTTCAACCATGTAGTGTTCATTCGGCATTTTTGTGAAGAATCTGAAATGTGATGTAGTACAATATTAGAAGTGACTTCTTGTTCTCACTTAAAACCTTTATTTTGATCTGTAGCTTAATAAAAATAATTAGGTAGAATACAAGCTCTGTATTCCACTCACTAATCTGTTGGGGAAAGCCTCGTCCAGCAGTGGACAAGACACAAATGTATTTGTTTTCCAGTTATATTATTTAATTGGTTCTAGCTTTCTAAATAAACATACAATTTTCAAAATGTGTAAGCTTTACATTCCAATATTCCTTCCACCCGCCTTCATCTACACTGAACTTTCCCTATTCCTTTTTATATTATTTGATTTATTATAACAGTCTTGAATAAACTCATGAAAGAGAAAGTGGTTTGATTGGGGTTATGGTAGTTTCTGAATAGTGGCAGTTTCTAATTGGTAGGCTCTCGTTGATCCTCAACATTTTGTTCATACTCAACAACACACATGAATACATTGGGTTGACTTAATATTATATATTCGGAAGTAATGATTAGGCCTATATTAATATACCGAACTGAAAGTGAACACGAGTGCACCAAAAATATTTTTACAATGTTAAGTCAAGATTATGGTTGGGGTGTAGATAACTGGGCACTGAGGAAAAAAGACTGAAAAAACATCGCAGAAAAAAAGACTTAAAACTCAAAATTGGTCCCCTTATCGACACTCCGACCGTAATCATTAAGCCAGCCATGATGCTGTGTTTCAGAATAACAAACTAACCTGGAACGTTTCTCTTCCTCTTTGATAGTCTCCAACGCCTCAAGGTCCATCCAGTCAGGCGGTACGATCCGGCACTTCTGCTTCTGCTTCAGCATCATAGCAAGCCATAGAGGCACGTTCATTGGCAAACCGGCGCGGAACGGACCGAACTCTCCGCATATCAAATAAATCTTGTCGTACGTAAAGTTCGGGATTATACTGATGATGCGGTTCTCGCCGATGAATTCTATTTCGTATGGATCCATGTTAAGTGATGTTTTAAATACCCTAGCTTTTATTCACATGCACGTGGTAATTGGTTCATTCAGAGAAAAAACAAAATACAAGCACATTTATAAACAACAACAAAAAGGGAACGGGTATGAAATTGATTGACAATATTGACATTTGACATTGATAATAATATAATAATGACAGTTGGTAGCCAAAAAAAAGATGCCAAAAAAGACTTTAAAATCTGCTTTTTCGAAAGGAGACGTCATCCGTTTTTATTTTATTTTTTGAGTTATATCGTATATTGGTGGCATTTTAACCGGTAGAAGGCGTTGCTAAAACCTCAGACCTTATTCTGAGGCTAAAACAAAACCGCGATGTGCAGAGCTTGCTACTAAACAGTGCTGTGCTCACTCACAGACTGTAGGATGCTAACGCATTGGCTGTGCAAAAAAAAAGTTTTTGTATAAAAGTCCTCTTTCTAGTGTGCTAGTTTTTATGTTCGCCATCTAGTGATGTGATATAGGTACCCTTAGAGAATTTATGTCTCTAAGTAGGCACCTATTATTGTAATACGTATGACATTGTAGTTCTAAATGGTGCCACAGATGGCGGTATACGTGTGCTTTAAGTTTAGTTCTATCTAATCTGCTATAGATGTCAGCACGCACACACTAGTACTGTTATTTCCACATAGTGTGTTGAAAAATAATCCTCTCGATGGGCCGGCGAAATTTTTAAAGAAGTCTGAGGCAGTCTTTGGATGGAGGCGGCCCAAGACGCCTATGTCCAACTGTGGACTAATAATAATTATCTAAATAGCATCGGAATAATAATAAGTAAGTAGGTCTGTATATTGTGTCATTTCATTTGTCGAGTAGGTACGGACAAGTTGTTTTCCAATGGTAGAAGGCGTCGTAGGACCTCAAAGGTACGAAAACATTGTTGTTATTTTGTTGGTATAATTTAGGTTTGCTTACAATACCTATACAGGTACCTATTTTATGTTGTTTGTAGGGATCTTAATTACTTAAATTTTATTTCATGAAACTTGCGAGAAACTCCTCGTCAAACCTCGAAGCACTACGCCCGTCTAGATCGATGCAAATCGTTTTGGCAAAGTGCAAACTCCTAATTACGGCCCGTAAATTAGGGTGGCCAGTTGACAATGTCTCAGACGTCTGATATTTATGGAGCTCTCGGCAGGGGCCGTACTTTTGCCCCCCTTGGCCCCTTGGCCCCCTACGTGCCTGTCATAGAGCAAGTTTCGTTATTTAGTGCTTTAATGCTCACAGATTAGTAAAATAATGATGTGGTTATTGTTTTATTTTGTGATTCGTTCATAAAAACAGAATTTAAAAAAGTTATAACGCTTTAATTTATGTAACACAATAGGTAAATAATAAATTATGAAAGTATCTAGGTACTTGTAGGTACTACACAGGTACTGAAAAGTCTCATTATCAATGCGTTATACCCTAGGTAGGTACCTACCTACTTAGGACCCCAAAGATAGTAGCTAAGCGGGTACCTACCTAATCCATCAAAGTAGGTATAACTTCGTCAAGGTAACTTACATCTTAGCATTATATAGGTTTCGTAAGGATGCTTATCTAGGATTTCTTGTGCATAGACTTTTGAAATTCTCATTATAAAATGTAAAAGAGACCGATTTCACGATAGATAAACCCTAGGCAATAAAAGAAGTGAGAGATTTATAAAAGCAACCTGTCTCAAACGCGACAAATAAATAACAGATCTGTCTGCACGAGCGAGAAACACATTGTCTCTTTGCAGACATCTTTCTACTTAAATCTGCATACAAATTCGTGAGATCGCGCGCAAATTCACCCAGTCATTTAAAAACCATTGTAGCGCCATCTGTACCTTGATATTGCAAACTAGTTTGTTTCACCCTCAGATAGATGGCGGTAGTAGAAGCGACTGTTATTGGATAGCAATAAAAGTTTTGGGAACTTTATGGCTCGGAGAATTTGTGATGGAAAACTTTTTGTAAACTCACAAATAAGGTTAACCTTGATGGGAAGTGCATAGGTACTATAACCATTAGCTGTCGTGTAAATGGGATGCTCAAAGAAAGTATAACACGGTATAGGCCGATAGGTAAATACCTAGGTACTACTTAAAGTTGTAATTGTAGCATAAGTATAAATAATAACTCTTTATACATAAATAATGGTTGTAGTACCAAAATAATAAGAAATGGGCTTTGAAATACGTAGGTAATTACCTTAGCTATATACCTGGTAGGATGTACGTACCTACCTAACTTAGGTCGATGTACCTACCTAGGTGGTAGATACCACAGGTACCCCAGGTACAGGTGGTAGGTAGGTGGGATGTAATATTATTACCATAATTTGGTAACTAAAAGAACTGACTTGTAAAAATTGATTTTATTAATAAATTTTGAATTTGTACTCTAGGTTAGCTACTTTATTTCTACTTTTAGGTCATTATAAGGTCAGGGTAAGCTTACGTATTAAGTATAATATAATTATTAGATAAATCTAACAAATTTTCATGGAATTTGCTTTGACGCTAGCAGTATGCACACTCCTCTTAAGTAGTAAGTACTTAGTCAACTGAATTTAGTGAATTATTTTCCGATGAGTGTTCATTACATTGAACTACCCTTCATTATGTATCCTGTATATATACTACCTACCTACCTATCTCCCCACATCGTAAATACAGTGGAATCGCAGCAATCGGTGCGAACGAGGCATTACCGTAAACCAAGCTTGCACTGATCTAATTGACGAGGTTTCAACTGTGGAGCGGTAAAATACACCAGATTTTGAACTTCGCAATTCTGTGGGAAGCTTGAAATTAAAATTAATAAACCAGTCGTGGTTTCCGACCTAAGAATATACCCCTGCTTCTCCTCCCGTGGATGTATTAAAAGCCTTACTAAGGGATTATACCAGGGGACGGGCAGCAGCATCCACCTGAGTGTTTAACACTAATTCGTCTGTCTTGCGTGATGATTATGGCAAATGCTCCCATTTCATTCTATAGGGGAGGCTTCGTCCAGCAGTGGACACAGAGGCTGTTGAAGAAGAAACCTTTTGACTACGTGGCGCTGTGACGAGTAAGACGCGACAGGTGCGGGTTTGATTTCCGCTGCAGTACAAATGTTTGCCTGATCTGTAAATATTTGTTTCCAGGTTTGGGTTTGTGGTACCATGGTACTCGTAGTTACTGATACCCACGACACAGGAAATCCTAGTGTGGGATCAGGACTATGTATGTGACTGTTGGGTGTTATGTTATGACTTCCAATGTCATCAGTCCATTGAGTGAGAGACTTCACTGCGTCACATACCTCATATTAAACATTCAACATCTTTTTGCAAGTATCCGAATGCCACAGTTGGTTAGTTGAATTATTATAATCACCTCGGCCTTTGGCTCCAAAGTTTAAGCTCCTATCTCATGGCTGCAACTTTCCAAACTTTGCTCAGCTTTTTGTGATTATTACGATTATTTGTTAGCTCATTAAGGGACAAGTTTACCAACATATAAACGGGGGGTTAACTGCTGTTTAGCAGAACCAAATAATTATTGATGAACAGATGTTTTTATGCATAATCTGTCATTATAACCAATATTCCAGTCAACCACCCGTTATATGTTGGTGAACTGGGGGTGTTAAATATTTTGTGATTACTGAGGCCCAATTCTCTAATTTAAAAACATTCAATTCGCAGTATAATCTCGTCTCAGTCGCACTGTTACGTAGAGTAACTATTACATAATCTTCGCGTTTCTTGCGAAGAATATGTAATAGTTACTATACGAAACAGTGCGACTGACACGAGACTGGAATGTTTTTAAATTAGAGAATTGGGCCTCTGATTGTACGGATCCAATACAAGTAAGAATATATAATTTTCACTGATAAAAAAGCTAAGAAAAAATGTTGTAAGTTGTTTTGAGTTACACTATCCAGTGATACCAGAGCAATACCAATTGTTTACCAATTAGTAAAATGTGAAGTGGGTAAGTATAGCCTCATTCGAAGAATGTAAAAGCAAATAGTAACTTTTATTTGTAAATTTACAATATTCAAATTGCTTTTAATTTTTTTTATTCAATATTCTTTAAATAAATGCTGGACATTTCACACAACATTATCTAGCCCCAAGTTAAGCAGAGCTTGTGTTATGGGTACTAGATAACTGATATACTTAATACAATACATTACATAGATACATATTTTTTATTATGCATAGCAAAATACCCAGAACACCCTGAACAAATATCTGCAGATCGTACAAAGATTTGTTCCGAGGCGGGAATCGAACCCGCAACCTCCTGCGTCGCAGGCGAACGTTCGCCCGCCGCGCCACAGAGGTCGTCTTTGATAGGCAAGTTTGATTGTTTTTTCACCTCTTTGTATAAGTAATTATTTCAGCTGTTTGACTGCTGTTCATAGCCCTCTCCATAGAATGCAACGGTGAACGGACTTGAGCCGCCGGCATACACCTAACTTAGTTACTGACGATCTCGTTTCAATTAAATCATAATTGGTTCCTATTCAAAAAAGTAGGTACCTAATCTATCGAGACTGAAAATGTTGTATTTATAACTTTCCAGCCACGTAAGTTTCCAGAGCATATACTAACTTATCGGTTCTCTTGAAATCTTAAGTAGAGGCGCATTAAGCAACCGCCTACAGGGAGCAATTATACTCGCAGATAATAACTTAAAACTGCTACTTAGCGGACGTAGATCTATGATTTAATGGAAAATGCATTGCAGATGAAAAAAGATGAAAGTTCTAATTAACAAAAAAAAAATTGCTAGTTATGTTATTTTAAAGAAGTAGGTATAAAAGATAACTTTTCATTTAAATAACTTTTCATTTAAAAAACCGACTTCCGCCATTGTATTCGATAAAATATTTGGATGAAAAAAAAATGATGAAAGAACCATAGTGGTGAAAGGATTATGATACTTTTTGAATGCAAATGCTTGGTTTGTTGCTGAAAATATCAAAATCGCCATATGTATGCCTACAATATTTGAGGAGTTCCCTCAATTCCGCATGGATCCCATCATCAGAACTGGATTTTGAAAAAAATGGGACCAATCTGGAAGTATATCTATTCAAATAAAAAAATAATTTTCCAAATCGGTTCATAAACGCCGGAGATATGAGGTAACAAACATTAAAAAAAAAAAAAAAAAAAAAATACAACCGAATTGAGAACCTCCTCCTTTTTTGGGAAGTCGGTTAAAAATTACCAAAGATCAAGTAGCCGCTGCCACTGAACTGACCAACTCACGCATTCTGAGACAAGCCGAAGGTAGAACAGCGTGGAAGCAGCAACGATACTACTAAAGACTGGAAAATCTGCACCATCAAAGAATGCGACGAAGCAAAACAGTTTAAATGTATTGATCAAATATGATACAAATATACAAGTCTTATCAGTGCTTACATATTTGAGCCTTTTGGGGTCGATATTCTGGGTTGAAAGTGGCCCTTCACGTTTTCTTTCAGGGAGTCTGATCGAAGAGACGCGCGACGCGTTGCCCGAGAGCTAGAGCTAGAGCTCTTTTAACTGGCTAAACTGGCTATTTTTTAACCGACTTCCCAAAAAGGAGGAGGTTCTCAATTCGGTTATATATATATATATATATATATTTTTTAAATGTTTGTTACCGCATATCTCCGGCATTTATGAACCGATTTGGAAAATTCTTTTTTTATTTGATTAGATATACTTCCAGATTGGTCCCATTTTTTTCAAAATCCAGTTCTGATGATGGGATCCATGAGGAGTTGAGGGAACTCCTCAAATATTGTAGGCATACATATGGCGATTTTGATATTTTCATCAACAAACCAAGCATTTGCATTCAGAAGGTATCATAATCCTTTCACCACTATGGTTCTTTCAACATTTTTTTTTCATCCAAAATTATTTAGTCAAATACAATGGCGGAAGTCGGTTTTTTAAATGAAAAGTTATTTTATTTATTCTTCAAGTTGTTTACATACTGTTCAATTTAATAAGTACCATAAAAACCCTGGTTTGTCTTGGTACTTAAAGATACTATATAGCTGCTACAGAATCGCACAGCATTCAACAAAAGGTTATGGGCCTTATTCATAATCATTTTTAAAACCTATTTCAGTTAAAATAGCTTTTGTCTTGTTCTCTCTGATGTAAAACGTCATATGTCAAAACAAGACAAAACATTTTTTAACTAAAATAAGTTTAAAAAATGATTACGAATACGGGGGTAGATATATATTATTATTTATCAAACACAATAGGTAAATAGTAGAGAGTAATCAGTAGGCAAATAGTGACCTAAAAACACACACTCACACATCACTCAGCCGAACGCACCAAGCAGCGCCCCAGTGAAGCAAAGAAGCCACAATCCCATTCAGGGAGTGTGACAACGCTAGCTACTTGGGGACGCTTCCGTCTGTTATTTATCTGGATTAGTTAAGCTATCCTTAGATTTTGTGCAACAGTCTTTAGATAGCTCAACTGATTAATATGTGTTAAAAAAAATAACCTAGCCTTTCTTTATTTCTTCTCTTTTCTATTTCTATTCTATTCTATTTTCTTTCTTTATGCATTCTATCTATGTTTAACATAAAAATTCCACGTAATAAGTGACATTACGATAAACTCAGCAGCATAGGAACGTTTTAATATCTCTCTAAATCTTGAACAGAAGTAGAGTCAAACTCCCTGATATAAGGTTATGGGTGTCAAAAATTAATCGTTCATCGATTCAAAGTCCTGAATTACGGGTGTAACTTTCATTTGATCTGCTCCGTTTGATTTTAATGGTGATATTTTATTGCGAATGTTTACCCGACTGCGACTAATTGGGCAAAGTTTGTTTGATGAAGAGACCTCGGTGATAGTAAATTTTAGGAATGAAAGTTTCATTTTATGTGTTACAAATATATTGGATCTAGGAAAACGTTTCCTGATTTTCTGTTGAATTCGGAAAAAGAACGATGCACGAAATTTGAAAATAGTTTGATTTATTTAAAAAAAAAAACTGTTGTTTTCACCAAAAATATGTTGTACCTACGCAACAAAAGCCTACGTCGTCGTGGAGTCTGTAAATCGGGAACCATTCGTAGCAAAGTGCTACGTTGCTACGCGCCGTAGAGACAACGAATACGGTAAACGGGTAACGACTGTTAAAAATAGATTAATCTTATCTTATCTCTATTCTAGTCTGAAATAAGCTACAAAGTACCCTTTTCATCAAAATCATGTCCTATTTTTTCACTACAGATACCCTACATGGTCCATTTATCTGACAAACTTTTCCCAACAGAAACAAACCATTATAATATCTCCACAATAACATGAGATTCTTATTTATAATAGCAATAACAGTGCTGTGTAATGACGAAACCCTGCTTCGTTACCATCCTAGTCAGACCTCTGCGAAGTACACTGGATACCACGCACGGATATATATGCCAAGTGAGAACAGTTAGCACTGGTTTCGCACTACGTCCGATCCGAATCCGATCCGAACCCGAGAAAATACGGTCCGTAGTAGTCGTAGATCTATTTATATGGTAGTTTACGCACTAGTTTCGGCTTTCGTCATCCAATTTCTTCATATATCCGTATTTTCATAGATACGGTTCGGACTCGGATCGGACGTAGTGCAAAACTGCTCTTACAAGATACGTCTTTGTAATCAACCAGACTTCGTCCGCATGAAATAGCCTATATCAGGGATAATCTAGCTTCCTGTAACCGTTGTTTCAATCTAAGTTGTAATCTGTTATGTGTATTAAATTTCATCAAAATTGGCCCAGCCATTTTTACTTGAAAGCACGTCAATCATCCAAAAAAACAAATGGTGTAAAAATCCAGAACAGTTTTGGCAAAGCTTTGTTTATCTTGTTCTTTCCCAAAGAGGGAATGAGACAACGCTATCGTGTCAGTTTATACCGGTACAACTAGGTATTTTTATTATTAGAGGTCATTTAATTGGTTTTTTTAAGGATTAAAGTGTTATTTGGGACTTTGTTTTGTGATAAACGACTGTAATTAAATACGGACTATACAGTAAATACATTTTAAGAGCAGTTGGGCTCGTTCATAAAAATGGACGAGGCCGAGGTCGCTCCTAGACCTCGGTCTAGGAGTAACAGTGATATGACTTTGAGTGAAGAAGAGATGGGTGCGCAGTTAATTACTACCGATGAGAATAAACAACGTGAAGAGTCATTCGCAATGAGCGCCGAGTTCGCCCTCCCGGCGACAGCAGGCGCCGCGTCGTCGTCGCCGTCGCGGCCGCCGACCAAAAGATTGAGGAACAGCAATAGTAGTGATGACCAACAAATTGTAGACAACGAAGGTTTTACCCTCGTGCAGAGGAAGAAAACTCTTGTTGCAACCGGAAAATATCGAAGATCTACTGAGAAAGGTAACAATAAATTGAATGTGAACTGCTTTGAGGTGTGCGTCTCGTCATACCAAATGCTGCCAAAACAAATTGGGCTGGCTATGCTTTTGAAGTCTGAAGGGATTATAAATGTCATAAAAATAACATACAAAAGTCCATACAGGGTGGTCATCAGTTTTGAAAACAAGGAGGACGCAAATAAATTAGTCAAGAGTAAAACATTTATGGACTCAGGATACAGATGTTATATGACGGATGAAGTTGGAATTACCTATGGTGTGGTAAAATATTTGGAACTTGATGTAAAAGATCAAGATTTGATGGCATCTATACGCTGCGAACAAGATATAGTGTCAGTGAAGAGACTAAATAGGATGTCAGAGGAGCTCCACTTTGCCTTCCTATGTATTTGGATATGGTGTTAGATTCAAGGTGGACCCTTACACCTTCCCTGTGACGCAGTGCGCCTCGTGTTGGAAGTTTGGACATTTGACACGAACGTGTCCAACGAAAAAGTCAGTATGTCCAAAATGTGGCGGAGGACATGAAAACTGTGAGACCACCGAGTATCGATGCATTAACTGCAAAGACAATCACATGGCCCTGAGTAAGTCATGTCCTATTTATCTGAAGGAGAAGGAAATCCGGTCCATTATGTGTAAAAGCAACTGCACTTATAAAGTTGCCTTATCGAAGTACATGGAAAACAAGACATACAAGTTTGATGAATGCGCGCAGAATACACCATCCTTCTTCATGTTTGGAGATAAATCCAACGTTAGGACCTATGAGCGCGTACGACCAACCATGTCATATAGTCAATGTGTTGGTACGAAGACAGAGGTTACAATCAATTCAGAGAAACCAGATACTTTGATACGTATTGATGGAGGAGAGATGAGTGAAGATGAATCGAAGGACAGCAGCGAGGAAAATTCATTTAGAAAGAAACCGTCAAGGGGGAGGAAAAAAAAACATAAGGTGGAAAAGAGACAGAGGAAGGTAACAGCTGAAGCCTCTCGAGACCCACCGGTGATTACAACGACAGGTGAGGGAACCCAGTTAGATAGTGGTCAAAAGAAAAAGATAAATTTTGTTGGTATATTTAGGAAAGCGAAAGAAATAGTGTTTTCCGACAAAAGTTTTGAAGAGAAAGTTACTCAGGTGTTGAAATTACTTTTTGAGGAGCTAATGTCTTTCGTAGTGCAGATGATCAGCAAAGGAGATGTTTTAACCAAACTATTAAGCTTCCTTTATGATGGATAACAACATCTCAAATGTAACCGCGGTCCGGGCATCAGGCCCTGTGGGTTCTGTTGTGCAATGTTTAAATATTGCACAATGGAACTCGCAGAGCTTGATGCCCAAAAAACCAGAGTTTGAGCTTTTGCTAAGTCAAGAAAAGATAGGTATTTGTTTATTAAGTGAAACATGGCTTGACCAAGATACAAACTTACGCATAAGTAACTACAATGTTTTCAGAAAAGATAGAACTGATTCTTATGGAGGTGTAGCTATAGTAGTTCATAAATCAATTAAAGCTCAAAGGTGCTCCATAGATATTAGCAACAGTGGTATAGAGACCTTATGTGTAAAAATTTTGAACTGTAAATACTTAGAACATGTTGTATCGGTGTACTGCCCTTCAACTGTAAGAACTTCACAATGCGACTGGGACCGTATTTTTTCAAAATTTTCTTCGAAATCAATAGTGGCTGGCGATTTCAATGGCCATCATTCTAATTGGTCATGTAAAATCGATACTAGAGGCTTGCAGTTACTGGATTCCTCTTTAGAGCATAATTTTGTGTCACTCAATAGTGGGGAATTCACAAGGGTTAAATTAGTTAACGGCCATTTACAGGAGTCCGCGCCGGACATAACGTTTGTGACATCGGAGTTAGCTGTGTATTTTAAATGGCAAGTAACAAGAGAGAACTTTGGTAGCGATCATCTCCTTATTAAATATTCACTTCAGTATCATGACTCACGTAGGTTTATTAGGCACCGAAACTTTAAACTAGCTAACTGGCGGCTGTATCAGGCGATATTAAAAGATAGTATCAGTGATGTCATTTGCGAAGGTGACATTCAAACGAGCTATGATTTGTTTATAAAAATTGTGAATGATGCTGCTCGAATAAGCATTCCTATGATAAAAAATTGCACTGATCCCTTACAAACCTTTCAACCCAAACCTTACTGGTGTCCAGCTATATCTTCAGCTATAGCTCAACGCCGTTTGGCCTTAAAGGTGTTTAGGCGAAACCCTACACCTGATAACCTTGATAAGCTAAATGAAAAGATCGCTGAAGCTCAAAGAGTTCATAGGAGGGCTAGGTCTGCAAATTGGAAACAATTCTGCGGAATGGTAGACGAAACGATGACACCCTCCGATATGTGGCGTCGCATGCGCTGGATGAAGGGTATCCGAAGGGATCACGCGAGCGCTCCCAGTGATAAAAAAGAAGAACTTTTACGTAGTTTAGCTCCTGATTTTGTGCATACTTCACAACCAGTGTTCACATCTAATAACACCTCCTTGGATAGAGAATTTACTTTGCAAGAGTTCCAAAATGGGTTAAAAAAGAAGGACACGGCTCCTGGAGAAGATAACATTACCTACTCAATGATTTATAATCTTCCTCTAGAAGGTAAGTTGTATTTGCTTCAATTGTTCAATCAAATTTTTAAACATTCTCTAGTTCCAGAACAATGGCGTAGTATTCAAATAGTCCCTATTCCGAAACCTAATCCCAACCCCAACTTAATGCCTAAATTCCGTCCTATATCAATTTTGATTAGAAATGTCATTATTTCTACTTTTCAAGTTTTCGGGTAAAATCTCCGAAATTACCCGAAAAATGGGGAGTTTTTTTTTACCATAAAAAACTTTTCATCGTTCCACACGACCGCTCTATACGAACCATCGCGCTCAGGTGTTGCCATCAGTCCCATTTTTCGCTTTCAAAATTGCCCGAATTTGATCATTTCACAAGATGGCCGCCGCGCCATCCGCCATCTTTATTTTTTGACAGCTGATAGTTTTTCCACATACTACAGGATGCTGGCAACGTTTCTGCATCAGCAGTTTCGTCATATGGCAAATTCGGTAGAACAATGTAACTCTTCAAAGTGGGGTCTGAAAACGGCCGAATTTCGAACGCCGATTCCGGGGAGGCCATCTTGTTTTTTTTTTTTTTTAAACATTTTTTTTTCAATTTCTCGATATCCTCTTTCGTTCGAGCCATCTCCGAGGTTTCCAGCTGCCACCGTCGCGGAGATACGTTTGCCGAATGCCGCCATTTTGGATTTTTCGAAATTCGGCTCCGACACTTCTGCTCCGATTCGGCCAACTTAAACTTCCCCCAAACATACCCCACCCCTAAAACGGCTCCTTCTAGGAGAACAATCATGTCAATGAGTCAGTCACCGGAATTTAGCTTTATAGTATATTGACTAGATTTTGCGTGCGGCGCGAGCTGCATGCAGCTCGCGTGTGGTTGTTGTAGCTGTTGTTATTAATTAGAACCCCTAAATCTTACAAGACCCTAAAAAACCCCTACAAACCCCTACAAACCCCTACAAACCCCTACAACCCCTAATACCCCTACAAACCCCTACAAACACCTACAAACCCCTACAACCCCGAAAACCCCTACAAACCCCTACAAACCCCTACAACCCCTAAAAACCCCTACAAACCCCTACAACCCCTAAAAACCCCTACATTCCCTACAAACCCCTACAACCCCTACAAACCCCTACAAACCCCTACAACCCCTACAAACCCCTACAAACCCCTACAAACCCCTACAAACCCCTACAACCCCTAAAAACCCCTACAAACCCCTACAAACCCCTATAAACCCCTACAACCCCTACAACCCCTACAAACCCCTACAACCCCTACAAACCCCTACAAACCCCTACAAACCCCTAAAAACCCCTAAAAACCCCTACAAACCCCTACAAACCCCTAAAAACCCCTACAAACCCCTACAAACCCCTACAACCCCTAGAAACCCCTACAACCCCTACAAACCCCTACAAACCCCTACAACCCCTAAAAATCCCTACAAACCCCTACAAACCCCTAAAAACCCCTACAACCCCTAAAAACCCCTACAAACCCCTAAAAACCCCTACAACCCCTAAAAACCCCTACAAACCCCTACAAACCCCTACAAACCCCTACAAACCCCTACAACCCCTACAACCCCTAGAAACCCCTACAAACCCCTACAAACCCCTACAAACCCCTACAACCCCTAGAAACCCCTAAAAATCCCTACAAACCCCTACAAACCCCTACAACCCCTAAAAACCCCTAAAAACCCCTACAAACCCCAACAAACCCCTACAAACCCCTACAACCCCTACAAACCCCTACAAACCCCTACAAACCCCTACAAACCCCTACAACCCCTACAAACCCCTACAACCCCTACAAACCCCTACAAACCCCTACAAACCCCTAAAAACCCCTACAACCCCTACAAACCCCTACAAACCCCTAAAAACCACTACAACCCCTACAAACCCCTACAAACCTACAAACCCCTACAAACCCCTACAAACCTACAAACCCCTACAAACCCCTACAAACCCCTACAACTCCTAAAAACCCCTACAAACCCCTACAACCCCTAAAAACCCCTAAAAACCCCTACAAACCCCAACAAACCCCTACAACCCCTACAAACCCCTACAAACCCCTACAAACCCCTACAAACCCCTACAAACCCCTACAAACCCCTACAACCCCTACAAACCCCTACAACCCCTACAAACCCCTACAAACCCCTACAAACCCCTAAAAACCACTACAACCCCTACAAACCCCTACAAACCTACAAACCCCTACAAACCCCTACAAACCTACAAACCCCTACAAACCCCTACAAACCCCTACAAACCCCTACAACCCCTACAAACCCCTACAAACCCCTAAAAACCCCTACAAACCCCCACAACCCCTACAAACCCCTACAAACCCCTACAAACCCCTACAACCCCTACAAACCCCTACAAACCCCTAAAAACCCCTACAAACCCCCACAACCCCTACAAACCCCTACAAACCCCTACAACCCCTAAAAACCCCTACAAACCCCTACAACCCCTACAAACCCCTACAAACCCCTACAACCCCTACAAACCCCTACAAATCCCTACAAACCCCTACAAACCCCTACAACCCCTAGAACCCCTACAACCCCTACAAACCCCTACAACCCCTACAAACCCCTAAAAACCCCTACAACCCCTACAAACCCCTACAACCCCTACAAACCCCTACAAACCCCTACAACCCCTACAAACCCCTACAAACCCCTTTAAACCCCTACAACCTCTACATACTATGGCATTTGATTAGAAGTTTTTTTGCGTGCAAAAACTATGAAATAGTATAAAAAAAAAAACCTAACAACCTACCGAGGACCTGTGTATACTATGGCATGTGATTAGATTTTTTTTTGTGTAGATAATTTGTTTGTTTTTTGTTCGATATTTTTCATTGAGGCGCGAGCTGCAAGCAGCTCGCGTGGTAATAAAACAAAAAAAAAATCTCAAAGTCAAATTTCTGAATTGAAATTCCAACTTTTTTTATATTGTTATTACTCAATAAATGGAGGAAATCGTTTTGACCGGGAAACAGCTCTTGATACTGGTAACGGTTCAGTATGGATTTCCTCTGCAATACCGCATCAAATTGTAATCCATACTGTCATAATTTATATTATTTTCATGTTTTTGCGGAAAATCTCGGAAAATACCCGGAAAATGGTGATTTTTCTTTCACCAGGCAACACTTTTTGTCATTCTAAACAACCGCCTCATACAAGTTGTCCGGCTCGGGAGTTGCCAACAGCCTCATTTTTCACTTGGAAAATTTGGAAAATTTCATATTTTTACAAAATGGCCGCCACAGCGACCGCCATCTTTTATTTTGAAAAAACGAATAGAATATTAAAGATGAAGCAGTGCACTGGCAACATTTCTGCATAAACAGAATTGCCATATGGCAACTTTGGTAGAAGGAAACTTGAACTCGTAGCCGAGTCGGACCCGAAAATTTCACTACTCGCATGCTCCCAGTGTTGCCAACTCACTGCAACCAAAATAGTCAAAAGTCACTCACATGATCCTCTTCTTCAAGTCAACATCAAATTTTGATTCAAAATACCATTTTTTTTTTTTTTACATTTTATGGAAAATCTCGGAAAATACCCGAAAAATGGGGATTTTTTTTTAACCAGGCAACACTTTTCATCGTTTTACACAACGGCTCCATACAAGTTGTCCAGCTCGGGTGTTGCCAAAAGCCTCATTTTCCAGTTGTAAAATTCAGAAAATTTCATCTTTTTACAAAATGGCCGCCACAGCGTCCGCCATCTTTTATTTTGAAAAAACGAATAGAATGTCAAAGATTAAGCAGGGCACTGGCCACATTTCTGCATAAACAGAATTGCCATATGGCAACATTGGTAAAAGGAAACTTGAGCTCGTAGCCGAGTCGGACCTGAAAATTTCACTACTCGCATGCTCCCAGTGTTGCCAACTCAATGCAACCAAAATAGTCAAAAGTCACTCTCATGGTCCTCTCCTTCAAGTCTACATCAAATTTTGATTCAAAATACCATTTTTTTTTTTTTTACATTTTATGGAAAATCTCGGAAAATACCCGGAAAATGGGGATTTTTTTTTCACCAGGCAACATTTTTCATTGTTTTACACAATGGCCCCATACAAGTCGTCCGGCTCGGGTGTTGCCAACAGCGTCATTTTCGGGTTAGAAAATTTTGAAAATTTCGTCTTTTTACAAAATGCCCGCCACAGCGTCCGCCATTTTGAATTTCGAAAAAACTAATAGAATTTCCAAGATGGAACAGTTCAGTGGCAACACTTGTGCATACTCAGAATTTGCGCATGGCAACTTTCGTAGTGGAAAAAAAATGAAAGTAGCCGAATTGGGCCCAAAAATAACACCTTTGCCTGCTCCCAGTGTTGCCAGCTCAGAGCGACCAAAATGGTCAAATGTCATTCGCATGGACCTCTTTAACGACACCTTATCAAATTTTGATTCAAATTGTATTTTTTTTTATTTTCAGTTTTTTGGGGAAAATCTCGGAAAATACCCGGAAAATGGGGAATTTTTTTTCACCAGGCAACACTTTTCATCGTTTTACACAATGGCCCCATACAAGTCGTCCAGCTCGGGTGTTGCCAACAGCCTCATTTTTCACTTGGAAAATTTTGAAAATTTCGTCTTTTTACAAAATGGCCGCCACAGCGTCCGCCATTTTGAATTTCGAAAAACCAATAATTTTCCCATATGGAGCAGTTCAGTGGCAACACTTGTGCATACTTGGAAGTTGCGCATGGCAACTTTCGTAGTGGAAAAATAAGGAAAGTAGCCGAGTCGGGCGCAAAAATAAAAAAAATTCGCCTGATTCCAGTGTTGCCAGCTGACGGGGACAAAAATGGTCAAATAACATTCGCATGGACCTTTTCAACGATACCACATCAAATTTTGATTCAAAATGTCAATATTTCTAATTTTCACTTTTTTGGGGAAAATCTTGGAAATTACCCGAAAAATGGGGAAAATTTTCTCGCCAGGCAACACTCTTTACTGTTCTACACAACCGCCCCATACAAGTCTTCCGGCTCGGGTGTTGCCAACAGCCTCATTTTCCAGTTGTAAAATTCAGAAAATTTCGTCTTTTTACAAAATGGCCGCCACAGCGTCCGCCATTTTGAATTTCGAAAAAACGAATAAAATACCTAATATGGAGCAGTTCAGTGGCAACACTTGTGCATACTCTGAATTCACGCATGGCAACTTTCGTAGTAGAAAAATATGGAAAGTAGCCGAGTCGGGCCCAAAACTTAAAAAGTTTGCTTTTTCCCAGTGTTGCCAAATTGAAAGCGACAAAAATGGTCAAATGTCATTCGCATGGACCTTTTAAACGATACCACATCAAATTTTGATTTAAAATATCGTTATTTCTACTTTTCACCTTTTTGGGGAAAATCTCGGAAATTACCCGAAAAATGGGGAAAATTTTCTCGCCAGGCAACACTCTTCACCGTTCTACACGACCGCCCCATACATGTCGTCCGGCTCGGGTGTTGCCAACAGCGTCATTTTCGGGTAGGAAAATTTGGAAAATTTTTGCTTTTTACAAAATGGCCGCCACAGCGTCCGCCATTTTGAATTTCGAAAAAGCCGTACTTACACGTCATTCTACAGGATACTGGCAATTATTGAAGCAAAACAGATTCACCGTACGCCAATGTTGCCAGAACAAAGCACCCCGCCAAAGTGGAGTCTGAAAATGGCAAATTTTCAATGTCCAATTCCGGAGCCGCCATCTTGTTTTTTTTTTTTTTTTTATTTTTTTTTTTAATTTTTCTTGCACCTCTATAGGATGCACAACTTTTGAAAACCCTACCTAGCACCGCTTGGGAGCTGTCAAATCTGACAGCTGTCATTTCGAAAAATTCAAAATTCGAATCCGACACTTCTGGTCAGATTCACCCCCCCTAAACTTCCCCCAAACATACCCCCCCCCTAAAACGACTCCTTCTAGGAGAACAACCATGTCAATCAGTCACCGTTATTTAGCTTTATAATATATAGACTAGATGGAGCGTGGTGCGCGAGCTGCAAGCAGCTCGCGAGGGGGAGTTTTTACAAGGGGTTAAAAAATAAAATTTAAAAAAAATTAAATTTGGACAAAATTTCTCAAGTCTTTTTTCATTCAAAATTTGTCAGAGTCCTTTTGAGGGAGAAGGTGCGCGAGCTGCAAGCAGCTCGCGTCTGGCTGTTGGTATCAAAGGGGTTAAAAAAAAAATTTTCAAAAAAACAATTTTGAACAAAATTTCTACAAGTCTTTTTTCCTTCAAAATTTGTCAGAGTCCTTTTGAGGGAGAAGGTGCGCGAGCTGCAAGCAGCTCGCGTCTGGCTGTTGGTTCGCAAGGGGTTAAAAAAAAATAAAAAAAAAATATTTCGACAAAATTTCTACAAGTCTTTTTTAGTTCAAAATTTTTCAGAGTCCTTTTGAGGGAAAAGGTGCGCGAGCTGCAAGCAGCTCGCGTCTGGCTGTTGGTTTAAGGGGTTAAAAAAACAATTTAAAAAAAAAAAAATCATTAAAATTTTACTAAGTCTTTTTCCAACAAAGATATTTTTTCATTAAAAATTTGTCAGAGTCCTTTTGAGGGAAAAGGTGCGCGAGCTGCAAGCAGCTCGCGTCTGGCTGTTGGTTTCAAAGGGGTTAAAAAAAAAAATTCAAAAAAAAAATTTTGAACAAAAAAATTTCATCAAAAAAATTTTCATCAAAATTTCTCTGTCTTTATTCCTTCAAAATTTGTCAGAGTCCTTTTTGAGGGAGAAGGTGCGCGAGCTGCAAGCAGCTCGCGTCTGGCTGTTGGTTTCAAAGGGGTTAAAAAAAAAATTTTCAAAAAAAAAATTTTGAACAAAAAAATTTCATTAAAAAAATTTTCATCAAAATTTCTCTAAGTCATTTTTCATTCAACATTTTTCAGAGTCCTTTTGAGGGAAAAGGTGCGCGAGCTGCAAGCAGCTCGCGTCTGGCTGTTGGTTTAAAAGGGGTTAAAAAAACAATTTAAATAAAAAAAAAATCATTAAAATTTTACTAAGTCTTTTTCCAACAAAGATATTTTTTCATTCAAAATTTGTCAGAGTCCTTTTGAGGGAAAAGGTGCGCGAGCTGCAAGCAGCTCGCGTCTGGCTGTTGGTTTCCAAGGGGTTAAAAAAAAAATTACAAAAAAAAATTTTTGATCAAAAAATTTAAAAAACTATAACTGCCAGGCAACACTTTTCATCATTCTACACAAACCCTCCATACAAGTCACCCCGCTCAGATGTAGCTATATGTCATTTATTTCGACTTGAAAATTGGCAACTTTAAGAGTTGGCTACACCATCCGCCATCTTGAAATTTTGACAGCTGATAGTTTTCCTATATACTACAGGATACTACCAATGTTTCTGCATCATCAGTTTTTTCATCCGGCGAATTCGGTAGAACAAAGTAACTCCTCAAAGTAGAGTCTGACCAAAAATTCGAACATCGCTCGCGCCCAGTGTTGCCAACTCGAAGCAACGAAAATAGTCAAAAGTAGTTTGTATGGACCTGTTCTTTGATATAACACCAAATTTTGATTAGAAATGTCGTTATTTATAGGGTTCACGTTTTTTGGGTAAAATCTCCGAAATTACCCGAAAAGTGGGGAGTTTTTTTTTTTCGTGCAACACCTTACTACCTCGCCTACATTCGTTTCATACAAACCATCCCGCTCAGGTGTTGCCAACAGCCGATTTTTTCATTTTTAAACTGTTCAATTTCACAAAGAGTTGGCTACACCGTCCGCCATCTTTAATTTTTGACAGCTGATAGTTTTCCTATATACTACAGGATACTGGCAATGTTTCTGCATCATCAGTTTTTTCATACTTTGAATTCGGTAGAACAAAGACTTTTGAGTTAGTAGGGTCTGACCCAAAAATTCGAACATCGCTCGCGCCCAGTGTTGCCAACTCGAAGCGACCGGAATGGTCAAAAGTCATTCGCATGGACCTCCTCTTCGATGTTACACCAAATTTTGATTCAAAATGTCATTATTTCTACTTTTCATGTTTTCGGGTAAAATCTCCGAAATTACCCGAAAAATGGGGAGTTTTTTTTTACCAAAAAAATCTTTTTATCATTCCACACGACCGCTTCATACAAAACATCCCGCTCGGGTGTTGCCATCAGGCTCATTTTTCGCTTTCAAAATTGCCCGAATTTGATCATTTAACAAGATGGCCGCCGCACCATCCGCCATCTTTATTTTTTGACAGCTGATAGTTTTTCCACATACTGCAGGATGCTGGCAACGTTTCTGCATCAGCAGTTTTGTCGTGCGGCAAATTCGGTAGAACAATGTAACTCTCCAAAGTGGGGTCTGAAAACGGCCGAATTTCGAACGCCGATTCCGGGGCGGCCATCTTGTTTTTTTTTTTTTTCAACATTTTTTTTTAAATTTCTCGATACCCTCTTTCGTTCGAGCCATCTTCGAGGTTTCCAGGTGCCACCGTCGCGGAGATGCGTTTGCCGAAGGCGGCCATCTTGGATTTTTCGAAACGTCATTGCCTAATTCCTGGTCGCATGGAAGAGCCGAACACTTCCCCCAAACATACCCCACCCCTAAAACGACTCCTTCTAGGAGAACAATCATGTCAATCAGTGAGTCACCGGAATTTAGCTTTATAGTATATTGACTAGATGGAGCGTGGTGCGCGAGCTGCAAGCAGCTCGCGAGGGGGAGTTTTTACAAGGGGTTAAAAAATAAAATTTAAAAAAAATTAAATTTGGACAAAATTTCTCAAGTCTTTTTTCATTCAAAATTTGTCAGAGTCCTTTTGAGGGAGAAGGTGCGCGAGCTGCAAGCAGCTCGCGTCTGGCTGTTGGTATCAAAGGGGTTAAAAAAAAAATTTTCAAAAAAACAATTTTGAACAAAATTTCTACAAGTCTTTTTTCCTTCAAAATTTGTCAGAGTCCTTTTGAGGGAGAAGGTGCGCGAGCTGCAAGCAGCTCGCGTCTGGCTGTTGGTTCGCAAGGGGTTAAAAAAAAATAAAAAAAAAATATTTCGACAAAATTTCTACAAGTCTTTTTTAGTTCAAAATTTTTCAGAGTCCTTTTGAGGGAAAAGGTGCGCGAGCTGCAAGCAGCTCGCGTCTGGCTGTTGGTTTAAGGGGTTAAAAAAACAATTTAAAAAAAAAAAAATCATTAAAATTTTACTAAGTCTTTTTCCAACAAAGATATTTTTTCATTAAAAATTTGTCAGAGTCCTTTTGAGGGAAAAGGTGCGCGAGCTGCAAGCAGCTCGCGTCTGGCTGTTGGTTTCAAAGGGGTTAAAAAAAAAAATTCAAAAAAAAAATTTTGAACAAAAAAATTTCATCAAAAAAATTTTCATCAAAATTTCTCTGTCTTTATTCCTTCAAAATTTGTCAGAGTCCTTTTTGAGGGAGAAGGTGCGCGAGCTGCAAGCAGCTCGCGTCTGGCTGTTGGTTTCAAAGGGGTTAAAAAAAAAATTTTCAAAAAAAAAATTTTGAACAAAAAAATTTCATTAAAAAAATTTTCATCAAAATTTCTCTAAGTCATTTTTCATTCAACATTTTTCAGAGTCCTTTTGAGGGAAAAGGTGCGCGAGCTGCAAGCAGCTCGCGTCTGGCTGTTGGTTTAAAAGGGGTTAAAAAAACAATTTAAATAAAAAAAAAATCATTAAAATTTTACTAAGTCTTTTTCCAACAAAGATATTTTTTCATTCAAAATTTGTCAGAGTCCTTTTGAGGGAAAAGGTGCGCGAGCTGCAAGCAGCTCGCGTCTGGCTGTTGGTTTCCAAGGGGTTAAAAAAAAAATTACAAAAAAAAATTTTTGATCAAAAAATTTAAAAAACTATAACTGCCAGGCAACACTTTTCATCATTCTACACAAACCCTCCATACAAGTCACCCCGCTCAGATGTAGCTATATGTCATTTATTTCGACTTGAAAATTGGCAACTTTAAGAGTTGGCTACACCATCCGCCATCTTGAAATTTTGACAGCTGATAGTTTTCCTATATACTACAGGATACTACCAATGTTTCTGCATCATCAGTTTTTTCATCCGGCGAATTCGGTAGAACAAAGTAACTCCTCAAAGTAGAGTCTGACCAAAAATTCGAACATCGCTCGCGCCCAGTGTTGCCAACTCGAAGCAACGAAAATAGTCAAAAGTAGTTTGTATGGACCTGTTCTTTGATATAACACCAAATTTTGATTAGAAATGTCGTTATTTATAGGGTTCACGTTTTTTGGGTAAAATCTCCGAAATTACCCGAAAAGTGGGGAGTTTTTTTTTTTCGTGCAACACCTTACTACCTCGCCTACATTCGTTTCATACAAACCATCCCGCTCAGGTGTTGCCAACAGCCGATTTTTTCATTTTTAAACTGTTCAATTTCACAAAGAGTTGGCTACACCGTCCGCCATCTTTAATTTTTGACAGCTGATAGTTTTCCTATATACTACAGGATACTGGCAATGTTTCTGCATCATCAGTTTTTTCATACTTTGAATTCGGTAGAACAAAGACTTTTGAGTTAGTAGGGTCTGACCCAAAAATTCGAACATCGCTCGCGCCCAGTGTTGCCAACTCGAAGCGACCGGAATGGTCAAAAGTCATTCGCATGGACCTCCTCTTCGATGTTACACCAAATTTTGATTCAAAATGTCATTATTTCTACTTTTCATGTTTTCGGGTAAAATCTCCGAAATTACCCGAAAAATGGGGAGTTTTTTTTTACCAAAAAAATCTTTTTATCATTCCACACGACCGCTTCATACAAAACATCCCGCTCGGGTGTTGCCATCAGGCTCATTTTTTGCTTTCAAAATTGCCCGAATTTGATCATTTAACAAGATGGCCGCCGCACCATCCGCCATCTTTATTTTTTGACAGCTGATAGTTTTTCCACATACTGCAGGATGCTGGCAACGTTTCTGCATCAGCAGTTTTGTCGTGCGGCAAATTCGGTAGAACAATGTAACTCTCCAAAGTGGGGTCTGAAAACGGCCGAATTTCGAACGCCGATTCCGGGGCGGCCATCTTGTTTTTTTTTTTTTTCAACATTTTTTTTTAAATTTCTCGATACCCTCTTTCGTTCGAGCCATCTTCGAGGTTTCCAGGTGCCACCGTCGCGGAGATGCGTTTGCCGAAGGCGGCCATCTTGGATTTTTCGAAACGTCATTGCCTAATTCCTGGTCGCATGGAAGAGCCGAACACTTCCCCCAAACATACCCCACCCCTAAAACGACTCCTTCTAGGAGAACAATCATGTCAATCAGTGAGTCACCGGAATTTAGCTTTATAGTATATTGATAGACTAGATTTTGCGTGCGGCGCGAGCTGCATGCAGCTCGCGTGTTGTTTTGTTGCTGTTGTAATTGTAACAAACCCCTACAACCCCTACAAATCCCTACAAGCCCCTACAACCCCTACAAACCCCTACAACCCCTACAACCCCTACAAACCCCTACAAACCCCTACAACCCCTACAAAACCCTACAAACCCCTACAACCCCTACAAAACCCTACAACCCCTAGAAACCCCTACAAACCCCTACAAACCCCTACAAACCCCTACAACCCCTACAAACCCCTACAAACCCCTACAACCCCTACAAACCCCTACAACCCCTACAAAACCCTACAACCCCTAGAAACCCCTACAAACCCCTACAAACCCCTACAAACCCCTACAAACCCCTACAACCCCTACAAACCCCTACAAACCCCTAAAACCCCTACAAACCCCTACAAACCCCTAAAAACCCCTACAAACCCCTACAACCCCTAAAAACCCCTACAAACCCCTACAAACCCCTACAACCCCTACAAACCCCTACAAACCCCTAAAAATCCCTACAACCCCTAAAAACCCCTACAAACCCCTACAAACCCCTACAACCCCTACAACCCCTAAAAACCCCTACAAACCCCTACAAACCCCTACAACCCCTACAAACTCCTACAACCCCTAGAAACCCCTACAAACCCCTACAAACCCCTACAAACCCCTAAAAACCCCTACAAACCCCTACAAACCTCTACGACCCCTAAAAACCCCTACAAACCCCTACAACCCCTACAAACCCCTACAAACCCCTAGAAACCCCTAGAAACCCCTACAAACCCCTACAACCCCTAGAAACCCCTACAAACCCCTACAAACCCCTACAAGCCCCTACAAACCCCTACAACCCCTACAAACCCCTACAACCCCTACAAACCCCTACAAACCCCTACAACCCCTAAAAACCCCTACAAACCCCTACAAACCCTACAAACCCCTACAACCCCTAGAAACCCCTACAAACCCCTACAAACCCCTACAAACCCCTACAAATCCCTACAAACCCCTACAAACCCCTACAAACCCCTACAAACCCCTACAACCCCTACAAAACCCTACAAACCCCTACAACCCCTACAAAACCCTACAACCCCTAGAAACCCCTACAAACCCCTACAAACCCCTACAAACCCCTACAAACCCCTACAACCCCTACAAACCCCTACAAACCCCTAAAACCCCTACAAACCCCTACAACCCCTACAAACCCCTACAACCCCTAAAAACCCCTACAAACCCCTACAAACCCCTACAACCCCTACAAACCCCTACAAACCCCTAAAAATCCCTACAACCCCTAAAAACCCCTACAAACCCCTACAAACCCCTACAACCCCTACAACCCCTAAAAACCCCTACAAACCCCTACAAACCCTACAAACCCCTACAACCCCTAGAAACCCCTACAAACCCCTACAAACCCCTACAAACCCCTACAGCCCCTACAAACCCCTACAACCCCTACAAACCCCTACAAACCCCTACAACCCCTACAAAACCCTACAAACCCCTACAACCCCTACAGCCCCTACAAACCCCTACAACCCCTACAAACCCCTACAAACCCCTACAACCCCTACAAAACCCTACAAACCCCTACAACCCCTACAAAACCCTACAACCCCTAAAAACCCCTACAAACCCCTACAACCCCTAAAAACCCCTACAAACCCCTACAAACCCCTACAACCCCTACAACCCCTAGAAACCCCTACAAACCCCTACAAACCCCTACAAACCCCTACAAATCCCTACAAACCCCTACAACCCCTACAAACCCCTACAAACCCCTACAACCCCTACAAAACCCTACAAACCCCTACAACCCCTACAAAACCCTACAACCCCTAGAAACCCCTACAAACCCCTACAAACCCCTACAAACCCCTACAACCCCTACAAACCCCTACAAACCCCTACAACCCCTACAAAACCCTACAAACCCCTACAACCCCTACAAAACCCTATAACCCCTAGAAACCCCTACAAACCCCTACAAACCCCTACAAACCCCTACAACCCCTACAAACCCCTACAAACCCCTACAAACCCCTACAAACCCCTACAACCCCTAAAAACCCCTACAAACCCCTACAACCCCTAAAAACCCCTACAAACCCCTACAAACCCCTACAACCCCTACAAACCCCTACAAACCCCTAAAAATCCCTACAACCCCTAAAAACCCCTACAAACCCCTACAAACCCCTACAACCCCTACAACCCCTAAAAACCCCTACAAACCCCTACAAACCCCTACAACCCCTACAAACCCCTACAACCCCTAGAAACCCCTACAAACCCCTACAAACCCCTACAAACCCCTACAGCCCCTACAAACCCCTACAACCCCTACAAACCCCTACAAACCCCTACAACCCCTAAAAACCCCTACAAACCCCTACAAACCCCTAAAAACCCCTACAACCCCTACAAACCCCTACAACCCCTAGAAACCCCTACAAACCCCTACAAACCCCTACAACCCCTACAAACCCCTACAAACCCCTAAAACCCCTACAAACCCCTACAACCCCTACAAACCCCTACAAACCCCTACAACCCCTAAAAACCCCTACAAACCCGTACAAACCCCTACAAACCCTTACAACCCCTAAAAACCCCTACAAACCCCTACAAACCCCTACAACCCCTAAAAACCCCTACAAACCCCTACAACCCCTACAAACCCCTAGAAACCCCTACAAACCCCTACAAACCCCTACAAACCCCTACAACCCCTACAAACCCCTACAAACCCCTAAAACCCCTACAAACCCCTACAACCCCTAAAAACCCCTACAAACCCCTACAAACCCCTACAAACCCCTACAAACCCCTACAAACCCCTAAAACCCCTACAAACCCCTACAACCCCTACAACCCCTAAAAACCCCTACAAACCCCTACAAACCCCTACAACCCCTACAACCCCTACAAACCCCTACAAACCCTACAAACCCCTACAAACCCTACAAAACCCTACAAACCCCTACAAACCCCTACAACCCCTACAAGCCCCTACAACCCCTACAAACCCCTACAAACCCCTACAAACCCCTACAAACCCTACAAACCCCTACAACCCCTACAAACCCCTACAACCCCTAGAAACCCCTACAAACCCCTACAAACCCCTACAACCCCTAAAAACCCCTACAAACCCCTACAAACCCCTACAATCCCCTACAACCCCTAAAAACCCCTACAACCCCTACAAGCCCCTACAACCCCCTACAAACCCTACAACCCCTACAAACCCCTACAAACCCCTTTAAACCCCTACAACCTCTACATACTATGGCATTTGATTAGAAGTTTTTTTGCGTGCAAAAACTATGAAATAGTATAAAAAAAAAAACCTAACAACCTACCGAGGACCAGTGTATACTATGGCATGTGATTAGATTTTTTTTTGTGTAGGTAATTTGTTTATTTTTTGTTCGATATTTTTCATTGAGGCGCGAGCTGCAAGCAGCTCGCGTGGTAATAAAACAAAAAAAAAATCTCAAAGTCAAATTTCTGAATTGAAATTCCAACTTTTTTTATATTGTTATTACTCAATAAATGGAGGAAATCGTTTTGACCGGGAAACAGCTCTTGATACTGGTAACGGTTCAGTATGGATTTCCTCTGCAATACCGCATCAAATTGTAATCCATACTGTCATAATTTATATTATTTTCATGTTTTTGCGGAAAATCTCGGAAAATACCCGGAAAATGGTGATTTTTCTTTCACCAGGCAACACTTTTTGTCATTCTAAACAACCGCCCCATACAAGTTGTCCGGCTCGGGAGTTGCCAACAGCCTCATTTTTCACTTGGAAAATTTGGAAAATTTCATATTTTTACAAAATGGCCGCCACAGCGACCGCCATCTTTTATTTTGAAAAAACGAATAGAATATTAAAGATGAAGCAGTGCACTGGCAACATTTCTGCATAAACAGAATTGCCATATGGCAACTTTGGTAGAAGGAAACTTGAACTCGTAGTCGAGTCGGACCCGAAAATTTCACTACTCGCATGCTCCCAGTGTTGCCAACTCACTGCAACCAAAATAGTCAAAAGTCACTCACATGGTCCTCTTCTTCAAGTCATCATCAAATTTTGATACAAAATACCATTTTTTTTTTTTTTACATTTTATGGAAAATCTCGGAAAATACCCGAAAAATGGGGATTTTTTTTTAACCAGGCAACACTTTTCATCGTTTTACACAACAACTCCATACAAGTTGTCCAGCTCGGGTGTTGCCAAAAGCCTCATTTTCCAGTTGTAAAATTCAGAAAATTTCATCTTTTTACAAAATGGCCGCCACAGCGTCCGCCATCTTTTATTTTGAAATAACGAATAGAATGTCAAAGATTAAGCAGGGCACTGGCCACATTTCTGCATAAACAGAATTGCCATATGGCAACATTGGTAAAAGGAAACTTGAGCTCGTAGCCGAGTCGGACCCGAAAATTTCACTACTCGCATGCTCCCAGTGTTGCCAACTCAATGCAACCAAAATAGTCAAAAGTCACTCTCATGGTCCTCTCCTTCAAGTCTACATCAAATTTTGATTCAAAATACCATTTTTTTTTTTTTTTACATTTTATGAAAAATCTCGGAAAATACCCGGAAAATGGGGATTTTTTTTTCACCAGGCAATACTTTTCATTGTTTTACACAATGACCCTATACAACATATCCGGCTCGGGTGTTGCCAACAGCCTCATTTTTCACTTGGAAAATTTGGAAAATTTCTGCTTTTTACAAAATGGCCGCCACAGCGTCCGCCATTTTGAATTTCAAAAAACCAATAATTTTCCCATATGGAACAATTCAGTGGCAACACTTGTGCATACTCAGAATTTGCGCATGACAACTTTCGTAGTGGAAAAATAAGGAAAGTAGCCGAGTCGGGCCCAAAAATTACAAAGTTCGCCTGATCCCAGTGTTGCCAGCTGAGGGGGACAAAAATGGTCAAATGTCATTTGCATGGACCTTTTCAACGATACTACATCAAATTTTGATATAAAATGTCATTATTTCTACTTTTCACCTTTTTGAGGAAAATCTCGGAAATTACCCGAAAAATGGGAAAAATTTTCTCGCCAGGCAACACTCTTTACTGTTCTACACAACCGCCCCATACAAGTCTTCCGGTTTGGGTGTTGCCAACAGCCTCATTTTCCAGTTGTAAAATTCAGAAAATTTCGTCTTTTTACAAAATGGCCGCCACAGCATCCACCATTTTGAATTTCGAAAAAACGAATAAAATAACCAAGATGGAGAAGTTCAGTGGCAACACTTGTGCATACTCAGAATTTGCGCATGGCAACTTTCGTAGTGGAAAAAAAAGGAAAGTAGCCGAGTTGGGCCCAAAAATAACACCTTCGACTGCTCCCAGTGTTGCCAGCTGAGGGGAACGAAAATAGTCAAATGTCATTCGCATAGAGCTTCTAAACGATACCTCATCAAATTTTGATTCAAATTGTATTTTTTTTTACTTTTCAGGTTTTTGGGGAAAATCTCGGAAAATACCCGGAAAATGGGGATTTTTTTTAATCCAGGCAACACTTTTCATCGTTTTACACAATAGCTTCATACAAAATGTCCGGCTCGGGTGTTGCCAACAGCCTCATTTTTCACTTGGAAAATTTTGAAAATTTCGTCTTTTTACAAAATGGCCGCTATGTTGTCCGTATTCAAAAATTTCAAAAAACGTATAGTTTTCCCATATTAAGCAGTTCAACGACAAGGTTTCTGCATACACAAAATTTGAATTTGGAAACTTTCGTAGAAGGAATCTAGAGCTCGCGTAAGAGTCGGGCCCAAAACTTAAAAAGTTTGCTTTTTCCCAGTGTTGCCAAATTGAAAGCGACAAAAATGGTCAAATGTCATTCACATGGACCTTTTAAACGATACCACATCAAATTTTGATTCAAAATGTCAATATTTCTAATTTTCACTTTTTTGGGGAAAATCTCGGAAATTACCCGAAAAATGGGGAAAATTTTCTAGCCAGGCAACACTCTTCATCGTTCTACACAACCGCCCCATACAAGTCGTCCAGCTCGGGTGTTGCCAAATGCCTCATTTTTCACATGGAAAATTTTGAAAATTTTGTCTTTTTACAATATGGCCGCCAAATTGTCCGTATTCAAAAATTTCAAAAAACGTATAGTTTTCCCATATTAAGCAGTTCACCGACAAGGTTTCTGCATAAACAAAATTTAAATTTGGAAACTTTCGTAGAAGGAATCTAGAGCTCGCGTAAAAGTCGGGCCCAAAAATAAATAAAGTTCGCCTGATTCCAGTGTTGCCAGCTGAGGGGAACAAAATTGGTCAAATGTCATTCGCATGGACCTTTTCAACGATACTGCATCAAATTTTGATTTAAAATGTCATTATTTCTACTTTTCACTTTTTTGGGGAAAATCTCTGAAATTACCCGAAAAATGGGGAAAATTTTCTCGCCTGGCAACACTCTTCACCGTTCTGCACAACCGCCCCATACAAGTCGTCAGGCTCGGGTGTTGCCAACAGCGTCATTTTCGGGTTGGAAAATTTGGAAAATTTTTGCTTTTTACAAAATGGCCGCCACAGCGTCCGCCATTTTGAATTTCGAAAAAGCCGTACTTACACGTCATTCAACAGGATACTGGCAATTATTGAAGCAAAACAGATTCACCGTACGCCAATGTTGCCAGAACAAAGCACCCCGCCAAAGTGGAGTATGAAAATCGGTAAAATTCAAAGTAAAATTCTGAAGCCGCCATCTTGTTTTTTTTTTTTTTTTTTCATTTTTTTTGAATTTTTTCCCCCCTTCTTTCTACCCTCCCATTTTGAAAACCCTACCTATAACCGTTTAGGAGATGTCAAATCTGACAGCTGTCATCTTGGTTTTTTCGAAATGTCAATGCCTAATTCCTGGTGAGATTGACCCCCCCTACACTTCCCCCAAACAAACCCCCCCCCTAAAACGACTCCTTCTAGGAGAACAACCGTATCAATGAGTCACCGTTATTTAGCTTTATAATATATAGACTAGATTTTGCGTGCGGCGCGAGCTGCATGCAGCTCGCGTGTGGTTTTGTTGCTGTTGTAATTGTAACAAACCCCTACTTGTCCCTACTAACCCCTACAAACCCCTAAAAACCCCTACAAACCCCTACAAACCCCTACAAACCCCTACAACCCCTAAAAACCCCTACAAACCCCTACAAACCCCTACAAACCCCTACAAACCCCTACAACCCCTACAAACCCCTAAAAACCCCTACAAACCCCTACAAACCACTACAAACTCCTACAACCCCTAAAAACCCCTACAAACCCCTACAAACCCCTACAAACCCTACAAACCCTACAAACCTACAAACCCCTACAACCCCTACAAACCCCTACAAACCCCTACAACCCCTAAAAACCCCTACAAACCCCTACAACCCCTAAAAACCCCTACATTCTCTACAAACCCCTACAACCCCTACAAACCCCTACAACCCCTACAAACCCCTACAACCCCTACAAACCCCTACAAACCCCTACAAACCCCTACAAACCCCTACAACCCCTAAAAACCCCTACAAACCCCTACAAACCCCTACAACCCCTACAACCCCTACAAACCCCTACAACCCCTACAAACCCCTACAAACCCCTACAAACCTCTAAAAACCCCTAAAAACCCCTACAAACCCCTACAAACCCCTAAAAACCCCTACAAACCCCTACAACCCCTAGAAACCCCTACAACCCCTAAAAATCCCTACAAACCCCTACAAACCCCTAAAAACCCCTACAACCCCTAAAAACCCCTACAAACCCCTACAAACCCCTAAAAACCCCTACAACCCCTAAAAACCCCTACAAACCCCTAAAAACCCCTACAACCCCTAAAAACCCCTACAAACCCCTACAAACCCCTAAAAACCCCTACAACCCCTAAAAACCCCTACAAACCCCTACAAACCCCTACAAACCCCTACAAACCCCTACAACCCCTACAACCCCTAGAAACCCCTACAAACCCCTACAAACCCCTACAACCCCTAGAAACCCCTAAAAATCCCTACAAACCCCTACAAACCCCTACAACCCCTAAAAACCCCTAAAAACCCCTACAAATCCCAACAAACCCCTACAAACCCCTACAACCCCTACAAACCCCTACAAACCCCTACAACCCCTAAAAACCCCTACAAACCCCTACAAACCCCTACAAACCCCTACAACCCCTACAAACCCCTACAACCCCTACAAACCCCTACAAACCCCTAAAAACCCCTACAAACCCCAACAAACCCCTACAAACCCCTACAACCCCTACAAACCCCTACAAACCCCTACAACCCCTAAAACCCCTACAAACCCCTACAAACCCCTACAACCCCTACAAACCCCTACAACCCCTACAAACCCCTACAAACCCCTACAAACCCCTAAAAACCCCTACAACCCCTACAAACCCCTACAAACCCCTAAAAACCACTACAACCCCTACAAACCCCTACAAACCTACAAACCCCTACAAACCCCTACAAACCTACAAACCCCTACAAACCCCTACAACCCCTAAAAACCCCTACAAACCCCTACAAACCCCTACAACCCCTACAACCCCTAAAAACCCCTACAAACCCCTACAAACCCCTAAAAACCCCTACAACCCCTACAAACCCCTACAAACCCCTACAAACTCCTACAACCCCTAGAAACCCCTACAACCCCTACAAACCCCTACAACCCCTAAAAACCCCTACAAACCCCTACAAACCCCTACAACCCCTACAACCCCTACAAACCCCTACAACCCCTACAAACCCCTACAAACCCCTACAAACCCCTAAAATCCCCTACAACCCCTAAAAACCCCTAAAAACCCCTAAAAACCCCTACAAACCCCTACAACCCCTAGAAACCCCTACAACCCCTACAAACCCCTACAAACCCCTACAACCCCTAAAAATCCCTACAAACCCCTACAAACCCCTAAAAACCCCTACAACCCCTAAAAACCCCTACAAACCCCTACAAACCCCTACAAACCCCTAAAAACCCCTACAACCCCTAAAAACCCCTACAAACCCCTACAAACCCCTACAAACCCCTACAACCCCTACAACCCCTAGAAACCCCTACAAACCCCTACAAACCCCTACAACCCCTAGAAACCCCTAAAAATCCCTACAAACCCCTACAAACCCCTACAACCCCTAAAAACCCCTAAAAACCCCTACAAACCCCTACAACCCCTAATACCCCTACAAACCCCTACAAACACCTACAAACCCCTACAACCCCGAAAACCCCTACAAACCCCTACAAACCCCTACAACCCCTAAAAACCCCTACAAACCCCTACAACCCCTAAAAACCCCTACATTCCCTACAAACCCCTACAACCCCTACAAACCCCTACAAACCCCTACAACCCCTACAAACCCCTACAAACCCCTACAAACCCCTACAAACCCCTACAACCCCTAAAAACCCCTACAAACCCCTACAAACCCCTACAAACCCCTACAACCCCTACAACCCCTACAAACCCCTACAACCCCTACAAACCCCTACAAACCCCTACAAACCCCTAAAAACCCCTAAAAACCCCTACAAACCCCTACAAACCCCTAAAAACCCCTACAAACCCCTACAAACCCCTACAACCCCTAGAAACCCCTACAACCCCTACAAACCCCTACAAACCCCTACAACCCCTAAAAATCCCTACAAACCCCTACAAACCCCTAAAAACCCCTACAACCCCTAAAAACCCCTACAAACCCCTAAAAACCCCTACAACCCCTAAAAACCCCTACAAACCCCTACAAACCCCTACAAACCCCTACAAACCCCTACAACCCCTACAACCCCTAGAAACCCCTACAAACCCCTACAAACCCCTACAAACCCCTACAACCCCTAGAAACCCCTAAAAATCCCTACAAACCCCTACAAACCCCTACAACCCCTAAAAACCCCTAAAAACCCCTACAAACCCCAACAAACCCCTACAACCCCTACAAACCCCTACAAACCCCTACAAACCCCTACAAACCCCTACAACCCCTACAAACCCCTACAACCCCTACAAACCCCTACAAACCCCTACAAACCCCTAAAAACCCCTACAACCCCTACAAACCCCTACAAACCCCTAAAAACCACTACAACCCCTACAAACCCCTACAAACCTACAAACCCCTACAAACCCCTACAAACCTACAAACCCCTACAAACCCCTACAAACCCCTACAACTCCTAAAAACCCCTACAAACCCCTACAACCCCTAAAAACCCCTAAAAACCCCTACAAACCCCAACAAACCCCTACAACCCCTACAAACCCCTACAAACCCCTACAAACCCCTACAAACCCCTACAAACCCCTACAAACCCCTACAACCCCTACAAACCCCTACAACCCCTACAAACCCCTACAAACCCCTACAAACCCCTAAAAACCACTACAACCCCTACAAACCCCTACAAACCTACAAACCCCTACAAACCCCTACAAACCTACAAACCCCTACAAACCCCTACAAACCCCTACAAACCCCTACAACCCCTACAAACCCCTACAAACCCCTAAAAACCCCTACAAACCCCCACAACCCCTACAAACCCCTACAAACCCCTACAAACCCCTACAACCCCTACAAACCCCTACAAACCCCTAAAAACCCCTACAAACCCCCACAACCCCTACAAACCCCTACAAACCCCTACAACCCCTAAAAACCCCTACAAACCCCTACAACCCCTACAAACCCCTACAAACCCCTACAACCCCTACAAACCCCTACAAATCCCTACAAACCCCTACAAACCCCTACAACCCCTAGAACCCCTACAACCCCTACAAACCCCTACAACCCCTACAAACCCCTAAAAACCCCTACAACCCCTACAAACCCCTACAACCCCTACAAACCCCTACAAACCCCTACAACCCCTACAAACCCCTACAAACCCCTTTAAACCCCTACAACCTCTACATACTATGGCATTTGATTAGAAGTTTTTTTGCGTGCAAAAACTATGAAATAGTATAAAAAAAAAAACCTAACAACCTACCGAGGACCTGTGTATACTATGGCATGTGATTAGATTTTTTTTTGTGTAGATAATTTGTTTGTTTTTTGTTCGATATTTTTCATTGAGGCGCGAGCTGCAAGCAGCTCGCGTGGTAATAAAACAAAAAAAAAATCTCAAAGTCAAATTTCTGAATTGAAATTCCAACTTTTTTTATATTGTTATTACTCAATAAATGGAGGAAATCGTTTTGACCGGGAAACAGCTCTTGATACTGGTAACGGTTCAGTATGGATTTCCTCTGCAATACCGCATCAAATTGTAATCCATACTGTCATAATTTATATTATTTTCATGTTTTTGCGGAAAATCTCGGAAAATACCCGGAAAATGGTGATTTTTCTTTCACCAGGCAACACTTTTTGTCATTCTAAACAACCGCCTCATACAAGTTGTCCGGCTCGGGAGTTGCCAACAGCCTCATTTTTCACTTGGAAAATTTGGAAAATTTCATATTTTTACAAAATGGCCGCCACAGCGACCGCCATCTTTTATTTTGAAAAAACGAATAGAATATTAAAGATGAAGCAGTGCACTGGCAACATTTCTGCATAAACAGAATTGCCATATGGCAACTTTGGTAGAAGGAAACTTGAACTCGTAGCCGAGTCGGACCCGAAAATTTCACTACTCGCATGCTCCCAGTGTTGCCAACTCACTGCAACCAAAATAGTCAAAAGTCACTCACATGGTCCTCTTCTTCAAGTCAACATCAAATTTTGATTCAAAATACCATTTTTTTTTTTTTTACATTTTATGGAAAATCTCGGAAAATACCCGAAAAATGGGGATTTTTTTTTAACCAGGCAACACTTTTCATCGTTTTACACAACGGCTCCATACAAGTTGTCCAGCTCGGGTGTTGCCAAAAGCCTCATTTTCCAGTTGTAAAATTCAGAAAATTTCATCTTTTTACAAAATGGCCGCCACAGCGTCCGCCATCTTTTATTTTGAAAAAACGAATAGAATGTCAAAGATTAAGCAGGGCACTGGCCACATTTCTGCATAAACAGAATTGCCATATGGCAACATTGGTAAAAGGAAACTTGAGCTCGTAGCCGAGTCGGACCTGAAAATTTCACTACTCGCATGCTCCCAGTGTTGCCAACTCAATGCAACCAAAATAGTCAAAAGTCACTCTCATGGTCCTCTCCTTCAAGTCTACATCAAATTTTGATTCAAAATACCATTTTTTTTTTTTTTTACATTTTATGGAAAATCTCGGAAAATACCCGGAAAATGGGGTTTTTTTTAAAACCAAGCAACACTTTTTATCGTTTTACACAATGGCCCCATACAAGTCATCCGGCTCGGGTGTTGCCAACAGCCTCATTTTTCACTTGGAAAATTTTGAAAATTTCGTCTTTTTACAAAATGGCCGCCACAGCGTCCGCCATTTTGAATTTCGAAAAACCAATAATTTTCCCATATGGAGCAGTTCAGTGGCAACACTTGTGCATACTCGGAATTTGCGTATGGCAACTTTCGTAGTGGAAAAATAAGGATAGTAGCCGAGTCGGGCGCAAAAATAAAAAAAGTTCGCCTGATTCCAGTGTTGCTAGCTGACGGGGACAAAAATGGTCAAATGTCATTCGCATGGACCTTTTCAACGATACCACATCAAATTTTGATTCAAAATGTAAATATTTCTAATTTTCACATTTTTGGGGAAAATCTCGGAAATTACCCGAAAAATGGGGAAAATTTTCTCGCCAGGCAATACTCTTTACCGTTCTACACAACCGCCCCATACAAATTTTCAGGCTCGGGTGTTGCCAACAGCGTCATTTTCGGGTTGGAAAATTTGGAAAATTTTTGCTTTTTACAAAATGGCCGCCACAGCGTCCGCCATTTTGAATTTCGAAAAAATGAATAAAATACCTAATATGGAGCAGTTCAGTGGCAACACTTGTGCATACTCCGAATTCACGCATGGCAACTTTCGTAGAGGAAAAATATGGAAAGTAGCCGAGTCGGGCCCAAAACTTAAAAAGTTTGCTTTTTCCCAGTGTTGCCAAATTGAAAGCGACAAAAATGGTCAAATGTCATTCGCATGGACCTTTTCAACGATACTGCATCAAATTTTGATTTAAAATGTCATTATTTCTACTTTTCACCTTTTTGGGGAAAATCTCGGAAATTACCCGAAAAATGGGGAAAATTTTCTCGCCAGGCAACACTCTTCACCGTTCTACACAACCGCCCGATACAAGTCTTCAGGCTCGGGTGTTGCCAACAGCGTCATTTTCGGGTTGGAAAATTTGGAAAATTTTTGCTTTTTACAAAATGGCCGCCACAGCATCCGCCATTTTGAATTTCGAAAAAGCCGTACTTACACGTCATTCTACAGGATACTGGCAATTATTGAAGCAAAACAGATTCACCGTACGCCAATGTTGCCAGAACAAAGCACCCCGCCAAAGTAGACTCTGAAAATGGCAAAATTTCAAAGAGCTATTCCCACGTCGCCATTTTGTTTTTTTTTTTTTTTTAATTTTTTTTTTTAAATTTTCCTGCTCCTCTATAGGATGCACAACTTTTGAAAACCCTACTTAGCACCGCTTGGGAGCTGTCAAATCTGACAGCTGTCATTTCGAAAAATTCAAAATTCGAATCCGACACTTCTGGTCAGATTCACCCCCCCTAAACTTCCCCCATACAAACCCCCCCCCTAAAACGACTCCTTCTAGGAGAACAAACATGTCAATCAGTCACCGTTATTTAGCTTTATAATATATAGACTAGATGGAGCGTGGTGCGCGAGCTGCAAGCAGCTCGCGAGGGGGAGTTTTTACAAGGGGTTAAAAAAAAAAATTAAAAAAAAAAATTTTTCGACAAAAACTTTTTCGAATAAAATTTCTCTAAGTCTTTTTTCGTTCAAAATTTTTCAGAGTCCTTTTGGGGGAGAAGGTGCGCGAGCTGCAAGCAGCTCGCGTCTGGCTGTTGGTTTCCAAGGGGTTAAAAAAAAAATAAAAAAAAATTTTTGACAAAATTTTACTAAGTCTTTTTCCAACAAAGATATTTTTTCATTCAAAATTTGTCAGAGTCCTTTTGAGGTAGAAGGTGCGCGAGCTGCAAGCAGCTCGCGTCTGGCTGTTGGGGTTCCAAGGGGTTAAAAAAAAAATTTTTCAAAAAAAAAATTTTGAACAAAAAAATTTCATCAAAAAAATTTTCATCAAAATTTCTCTAAGTCTTTTTTCATTCAACATTTTTCAGAGTCCTTTTGAGGGAGAAGGTGCGCGAGCTGCAAGCAGCTCGCGTCTGGCTGTTGGTTGGCAAGGGGTTAAAAAAAAAAATTTAAAAAAAAAAATTTGAACAAAAAATTTTCATCAAAATTTCTGTCTTTATTCCTTCAACATTTTTCAGAGTCCTTTTGAGGGAGAAGGTGCGCGAGCTGCAAGCAGCTCGCGTCTGGCTGTTGGTTTCAAAGGGGTTAAAAAAAAAAATTAAAAAAAAAAATTTTGAATAAAAAAATTTAATCAAAAAAAATTTCATCAAAATTTCTCAAAGTCTTTTTTCATTCAAAATTTTTCAGAGTCCTTTTGAGGGAAAAGGTGCGCGAGCTGCAAGCAGCTCGCGTCTGGATGTTGGTTTCAAAGGGGTTAAAAAAAAAAATTTCAAAAAAAAAATTTTGAACAAAAAAATTTCATCAAAAAAATTTTCATCAAAATTTCTCTAAGTCTTTATTCCTTCAAAATTTGTCAGTCCTTTTCAGGGAGAAGGTGCGCGAGCTGCAAGCAGCTCGCGTCTGGCTGTTGGTTTCCAAGGGGTTAAAAAAAAAAATTTCAAAAAAAAAAATTTGGACAAAAAATTTAAAAAACTATACCAGGCAACACTTTTCATCATTCTACACAAACCCTCCATACAAGTCACCCGGCTCAGATGTAGCTATATGTCATTTATTTCGACTTGAAAATTGGCAACTTTAAGAGTTGGCTACACCATCCGCCATCTTGAATTTCTGACAAGTGGCAATTTTTCTATATACTACAGGATACTACCAATGTTTCTGCATCATCAGTTTTTTCATCCGGCGAATTCGGTAGAACAAAGTAACTCCTCAAAATAGAGTCTGACCCAAAAAATGCGAACATCGCTCGCGCCCAGTGTTGCCAACTCGAAGCGACGAAAATAGTCAAAAGTCGTTTGTATGGACCTGTTCTTCGATATTACACCAAATTTTTATTAGAAATGTCATTATTTATAGGATTCACGTTTTTTGGGTAAAATCTCCGAATTTACCCGAAAAGTGGGGAGTTTTTTTTTTTCGTGCAACACTATACTGCCTGGCCTACATTCGCCCCATACAAACCATCCCGCTCAGGTGTTGCCAACAGCCGATTTTTTCAGTTTTAAACTGTTCAATTTCACAAAGAGTTGGCTACACCATCCGCCATCTTGAAATTTTGAGAAGTGGCAATTTTTCTATATACTACAGGATACTGGCAATGTTTCTGCATCATCAGTTTTTTCATCCGGCGAATTCGGTAGAACAAAGTAACTCTTCAAAGTAGAGTCTGACCCAAAAATGCGAACATTGCTCGCGCCCAGTGTTGCCAACTCGAAGCGACCGGAATGGTCAAAAGTCATTCGCATGGACCTCCTCTTCGATGTTGCACCAAATTTTGATAAGAAATGTCATTATTTCTACTTTTCATGTTTTCGGGTAAAATCTCCGAAATTACCCGAAAAATCGGGAGTTTTTTTTTACCATAAAAAACTTTTCATCGTTCCACACGATCGCCCTATACAAACCATTCCGCTCAGGTGTTGCCATCAGTCCCATTTTTCGCTTTAAAAATTTGCCGAATTTGATCATTTCACAAGATGGCCGCCGCGCAATCCGCCATCTTTAATTTTTGACAGCTGATAGTTTTTCAACATACTACAGGACACTGGCAACGTTTCTGCATCAGCAGTTTTGTCATGCGGCGAATTCGGTAGAACAATGTAACTCTTCAAAGTGGGGTCTGAAAACGGCCGAATTTCGAACGCCGATTCCGGGGCGGCCATCTTGTTTTTTTTTTTTTTTTCACAATTTTTTTTAAATTTCTCGATACCCTCTTTCGTTTGAGCCAACTCCGAGGTTTCTAGCTGCCACCGTCGCGGAGATGCGTTTGCCGAAGGCGGCCATCTTGGATTTTTCGAAACGTCATTGCCTAATTCCTGGTCGCATGGAAGAGCCAAACACTTCCCCCATACAAACCACACCCCTAAAACGGCTCCTTCTAGGAGAACAATCATGTCAATCAGTCAGTCACCGTAATTTAGCTTTATAGTATATAGACTAGATGGAGCGTGGTGCGCGAGCTGCAAGCAGCTCGCGTGTTGAGGTAAAAATACAAGGGGTTAAAAAAAAAAAATTCGACAAAAACTTTTTCGAATAAAATTTCTCTAAGTCTTTTTTCGTTCAAAATTTTTCAGAGTCCTTTTGAGGGAGAAGGTGCGCGAGCTGCAAGCAGCTCGCGTCTGGCTGTTGGCCCGCAAGGGGTTAAAAAAAAAATTAAAAAAAAATATTTCGACAAAATTTCTACAAGTCTTTTTTAGTTCAAAATTTTTCAGAGTCCTTTTGAGGGAAAAGGTGCGCGAGCTGCAAGCAGCTCGCGAGGGGGAGTTTTTAAAAGGGGTTAAAAAAAAAAAATAAAAAAAAAAAATTTTCGACAAAAACTTTTTCGAATAAAATTTCTCTAAGTGTTTTTTCGTTTAAAATTTTTCAGAGTCCTTTTGGGGGAGAAGGTGCGCGAGCTGCAAGCAGCTCGCGTCTGGCTTTTGGTTTCCAAGGGGTTAAAAAAAAATTAAAAAAAAATATTTTGACAAAATTTTACTAAGTCTTTTTCCAACAAAGATATTTTTTCATTCAAAATTTGTCAGAGTCCTTTTGAGGGAGAAGGTGCGCGAGCTGCAAGCAGCTCGCGTCTGGCTGTTGGTTTCAAAGGGGCTAAAAAAAATTTTTTTCAAAAAAAAATTTTGAACAAAAAATTTTCATCAATAAAATTTTCATCAAAATTTCTCTAAGTCATTTTTCCTTCAAAATTTGTCAGAGTCCTTTTGGGGGAGAAGGTGCGCGAGCTGCAAGCAGCTCGCGTCTGGCTGTTGGTTTCCATGGGGTCAAAAAACAAATTTTTCAAAAAAAAAATTTTGAACAAAAAATTTAAAAAACTATACCAGGCAACACTTTTTATCATTCTACACAAACCCTCCATACAAGTCACCCGGCTCAGATGTAGCTATATGCCATTTATTTCGACTTGAAAATTGGCAACATAAAAAGTTGGCCACACCATCCGCCATCTTGAAATTTTGACAGCTGATAGTTTTCCTATATACTACAGGATACTGGCAATGTTTCTGCATCAGCAGTTTTTTCATACTTTAAATTCGGTAGAACAAAGTAACTCCTCAAAATAGAGTCTGACCCATAAATTCGAACATCGCTCGCGCCCAGTGTTGCCAACTGGAAGTGACGAAAATAGTCAAAAGTCATTCGTATGGACCTGTTCTTTGATATAACACCAAATTTTGATTAGAAATGTCGTTATTTACACGGGTTCACGTTTTTTGGGTAAAATCTCCGAAATTACCCGAAAAGTGGGGAGTTTTTTTTTTTCATTAAATACTATTCTACCTGACCTACATTCGCCCCATACAAACCATCCCGCTCCGGTGTTGCCAACAGCCGATTTTTTCAGTTTTAAACTGTTCAATTTCACAAAGAGTTGGCTACACCGTCCGCCATCTTTAATTTTTGACAGCTGATAGTTTTCCTATATACTACAGGATACTGGCAATGTTTCTGCATCATCAGTTTTTTCATACTTTGAATTCGGTAGAACAAAGACTTTTGAGTTAGTAGGGTCTGACCCAAAAATTCGAACATCGCTCGCGCCCAGTGTTGCCAACTCGAAGCGACCGGAATGGTCAAAAGTCATTCGCATGGACCTCCTCTTCGATGTTACACCAAATTTTGATTCAAAATGTCATTATTTCTACTTTTCATGTTTTCGGGTAAAATCTCCGAAATTACCCGAAAAATGGGGAGTTTTTTTTTACCAAAAAAATCTTTTTATCATTCCACACGACCGCTTCATACAAAACATCCCGCTCGGGTGTTGCCATCAGGCTCATTTTTCGCTTTCAAAATTGCCCGAATTTGATCATTTAACAAGATGGCCGCCGCACCATCCGCCATCTTTATTTTTTGACAGCTGATAGTTTTTCCACATACTGCAGGATGCTGGCAACGTTTCTGCATCAGCAGTTTTGTCGTGCGGCAAATTCGGTAGAACAATGTAACTCTCCAAAGTGGGGTCTGAAAACGGCCGAATTTCGAACGCCGATTCCGGGGCGGCCATCTTGTTTTTTTTTTTTTTCAACATTTTTTTTTAAATTTCTCGATACCCTCTTTCGTTCGAGCCATCTTCGAGGTTTCCAGGTGCCACCGTCGCGGAGATGCGTTTGCCGAAGGCGGCCATCTTGGATTTTTCGAAACGTCATTGCCTAATTCCTGGTCGCATGGAAGAGCCGAACACTTCCCCCAAACATACCCCACCCCTAAAACGACTCCTTCTAGGAGAACAATCATGTCAATCAGTGAGTCACCGGAATTTAGCTTTATAGTATATTGATAGATAGACTAGATTTTGCGTGCGGCGCGAGCTGCATGCAGCTCGCGTGTGGTTGTTGTAGCTGTTGTTATTAATTAGAACCCCTAAATCTTAAAAGACCCTAAAAAACCCCTACAAACCCCTACCAACCCCTACAAACCCCTACCAACCCCTACAAACCCCTACAACCCCTACAAACCCTACAAACCCCTACAAACCCCTACAAACCCCTACAAACCCCTACAAACCCCTACAACCCCTAAAACCCCTACAAACCCCTACAAACCCCTACAACCCCTAAAAACCCCTACAAACCCCTACAACCCCTAAAAACCCCTACATTCCCTACAAACCCCTACAACCCCTACAAACCCCTACAACCCCTACAAACCCCTACAACCCCTACAAACCCCTACAAACCCCTACAAACCCCTACAAACCCCTACAACCCCTAAAAACCCCTACAAACCCCTACAAACCCCTACAACCCCTACAACCCCTACAAACCCCTACAAACCCCTACAAACCCCTACAACCCCTAAAACCCCTACAAACCCCTACAAACCCCTACAACCCCTAAAAACCCCTACAAACCCCTACAACCCCTAAAAACCCCTACAACCCCTACAAACCCCTACAAACCCCTACAAACCCCTAAAAACCCCTACAACCCCTACAAACCCCTACAAACCCCTAAAAACCACTACAACCCCTACAAACCCCTACAAACCTACAAACCCCTACAAACCCCTACAAACCTACAAACCCCTACAAACCCCTACAAACCCCTACAACCCCTAAAAACCCCTACAAACCCCTACAAACCCCTACAACCCCTACAACCCCTACAAACCCCTACAAACCCCTACAAACCCCTAAAAACCCCTACAACCCCTACAAACCCCTACAAACCCCTACAACCCCTAGAAACCCCTACAACCCCTACAAACCCCTACAACCCCTAAAAACCCCTACAAACCCCTACAAACCCCTACCAACCCCTACAACCCCTACAACCCCTACAAACCCCTACAACTCCTACAAACCCCTACAAACCCCTACAAACCCCTAAAATCCCCTACAACCCCTAAAAACCCCTACAAACCCCTAAAAACCCCTACAAACCCCTACAATCCCCTACAACTCCTAGAAACCCCTACAACCCCTACAAACCCCTACAAACCCCTACAACCCCTAAAAATCCCTACAAACCCCTACAAACCCCTAAAAACCCCTACAACCCCTAAAAACCCCTACAAACCCCTACAAACCCCTACAAACCCCTACAAACCCCTACAAACCCCTACAACCCCTACAACCCCTAGAAACCCCTACAAACCCTAAAAATCCCTACAAACCCCTACAAACCCCTACAACCCCTAAAAACCCCTAAAAACCCCTACAAACCCCAACAAACCCCTACAACCCCTACAAACCCCTACAAACCCCTACAAACCCCTACAAACCCCTACAAACCCCTACAAACCCCTACAACCCCTACAAACCCCTACAACCCCTACAAACCCCTACAAACCCCTACAAACCCCTAAAAACCCCTACAACCCCTACAAACCCCTACAAACCCCTAAAAACCACTACAACCCCTACAAACCCCTACAAACCTACAAACCCCTACAAACCCCTACAAACCTACAAACCCCTACAAACCCCTACAAACCCCTACAAACCCCTACAACCCCTACAAACCCCTACAAACCCCTAAAAACCCCTACAAACCCCCACAACCCCTACAAACCCCTACAAACCCCTACAAACCCCTACAACCCCTACAAACCCCTACAAACCCCTAAAAACCCCTACAAACCCCCACAACCCCTACAAACCCCTACAAACCCCTACAAACCCCTACAACCCCTACAAACCCCTACAAACCCCTAAAAACCCCTACAAACCCCCACAACCCCTACAAACCCCTACAACCCCTAAAAACCCCTATAAACCCCTACAACCCCTACAAACCCCTACAACCCCTACAAACCCCTACAAACCCCTACAATCCCTAAAAACCCCTACAAACCCCTACAAACCCCTAAAAACCCCTACAAACCCCTACAAACCCCTACAACCCCTAGAAACCCCTACAACCCCTACAAACCCCTACAAACCCCTACAACCCCTAAAAATCCCTACAAACCCCTACAAACCCCTAAAAACCCCTACAACCCCTAAAAACCCCTACAAACCCCTAAAAACCCCTAAAAACCCCTACAACCCCTAAAAACCCCTACAAACCCCTACAAACCCCTACAAACCCCTACAAACCCCTACAACCCCTACAACCCCTAGAAACCCCTACAAACCCCTACAAACCCCTACAACCCCTAGAAACCCCTAAAAATCCCTACAAACCCCTACAAACCCCTACAACCCCTAAAAACCCCTAAAAACCCCTACAAACCCCAACAAACCCCTACAAACCCCTACAACCCCTACAAACCCCTACAAACCCCTACAACCCCTAAAACCCCTACAAACCCCTACAAACCCCTACAACCCCTACAAACCCCTACAACCCCTACAAACCCCTACAAACCCCTACAAACCCCTAAAAACCCCTACAACCCCTACAAACCCCTACAAACCCCTAAAAACCACTACAACCCCTACAAACCCCTACAAACCTACAAACCCCTACAAACCCCTACAAACCTACAAACCCCTACAAACCCCTACAACCCCTAAAAACCCCTACAAACCCCTACAAACCCCTACAACCCCTACAACCCCTAAAAACCCCTACAAACCCCTACAAACCCCTAAAAACCCCTACAACCCCTACAAACCCCTACAAACCCCTACAAACTCCTACAACCCCTAGAAACCCCTACAACCCCTACAAACCCCTACAACCCCTAAAAACCCCTACAAACCCCTACAAACCCCTACAACCCCTACAACCCCTACAAACCCCTACAACCCCTACAAACCCCTACAAACCCCTACAAACCCCTAAAATCCCCTACAACCCCTAAAAACCCCTAAAAACCCCTAAAAACCCCTACAAACCCCTACAATCCCCTACAACCCCTAGAAACCCCTTCAAACCCCTACAACCCCTAAAAACACCTACAAACCCCTAAAAATCCCTACAAACCCCTACAAACCCCTACAAACCCCACAACCCCTACAAACCCCTACAAACCCCTACAACCCCTACAAACCCCTACAAACCCCTACAACCCCTACAAAACCCTACAAACCCCTACAAACCCCTACAACCCCTAAAAATCCCTACAAACCCCTACAACCCCTACAAACCCCTACAACCCCTAAAATCCCCTACAACCCCTACAAACCCCTACAACCCCTACAAACCCCTACAACCCCTAAAAATCCCTACAAACCCCTACAACCCCTACAAACCCCTACAACCCCTACAAACCCCTACAACCCCTACAAACCCCTACAACCCCTACAAACCCCTACAACCCCTAGAAACCCCTACAAACCCCTACAAACCCCTACAACCCCTACAAACCCCTACAACCCCTACAACCCCTACAAACCCCTACAACCCCTACAAACCCCTTCAAACCCCTACAACCCCTACAATCCCTACAACCCCTACAAACCCCTACAAACCTACCAACCCCTACAAACCCCTACAACCCCTACAAAACCCCTACAACCCCTACAACCCCTACAAACCCCTACAAACCCCTACAAACCCCTACAACCCCTACAAACCCCTACAAACCCCTACAAACCCCTACAAACCCCTACAACCCCTACAAAACTCTACAAACCTACAAACCCCTACAAACCCCTACAAACCTACAAACCCCTACAAACCTACAAACCCCTACAAACCCCTACAAACCCCTACAAACCCCTACAAACCCCTACAAACCTACAAACCCCTACAAACCCCTACAAACCTACAAACCCCTACAACCCCTACAAACCCCTACAAACCCCTACAAACCCCTACAAACCCCTACAACCCCTAAAAACCCCTACAAACCCCTACAAACTCCTACAAACCCCTACAACCCCTACAAACCCCTACAAACCCCTACAACCCCTAAAAACCCCTACAAACCCCTACAAACCCCTACAAACCCCTACAACCCCTAAAAACCCCTACAAACCCCTACAAACCCCTACAACCCCTACAAACCCCTACAAACCCCTACAACCCCTAAAAACCCCTAAAAACCCCTACAAACCCCTACAAACCCCTACAAACCACTACAACCCCTACAAACCCCTACAAACCCCTACAACCCCTACAAACCCCTACAAACCCCTACAACCCCTAGAAACCCCTACAAACCCCTACAAACCCCTACAAACCCCTACAAACCCCTACAAACCCCTACAAACCCCTACAACCCCTACAAACCCCTACAAACCCGTACAACCCCCAAAAATCCCTACAAACCCCTACAAACCCCTACAAACCCCTACAACCCCTACAAACCCCTACAACCCCTAGAAACCCCTACAAACCCCTACAAACCCCTACAAACCCCTACAAACCCCTACAAACCCCTACAACCCCTACAAACCCCTACAACCCCTACAAACCCCTAAAAACCCCTACAAACCCCTAAAAACCCCTACAAACCCCTACAACGCCTAAAAACCCATACAAACCCCTACAAACCCCTACAAACCCCTACTACCCCTAAAAACCCCTACAAACCCCTACAAACCCCTAGAAACCCCTACAACCCCTACAAACCCCTACAAACCCCTACAACCCCTAAAAACCCCTACAAACCCCTACAAACCCCTACAACCCCTACAAACCCCTACAAACCCCTACAACCCCTAAAAACCCCTAAAAACCCCTACAAACCCCTACAAACCCCTACAAACCACTACAACCCCTACAAACCCCTACAAACCCCTACAACCCCTACAAACCCCTACAAACCCCTACAACCCCTAGAAACCCCTACAAACCCCTACAAACCCCTACAAACCCCTACAAACCCCTACAAACCCCTACAAACCCCTACAACCCCTACAAACCCCTACAAACCCGTACAACCCCCAAAAATCCCTACAAACCCCTACAAACCCCTACAAACCCCTACAACCCCTACAAACCCCTACAACCCCTAGAAACCCCTACAAACCCCTACAAACCCCTACAAACCCCTACAAACCCCTACAAACCCCTACAACCCCTACAAACCCCTACAACCCCTACAAACCCCTACAAACCCCTACAACCCCTAAAAACCCCTACAAACCCCTACAAACCCCTACAACCCCTAAAAACCCCTACAAACCCCTACAAACTCCTACAAACCCCTACAACCCCTAGAAACCCCTACAAACTCCTACAAACCCCTACAACCCCTACAAACCCCTAAAAACCCCTATAAATCCCTAGAAACCCCTACAACCCCTAAAAACCCCTACAAACCCCTACAAACCCCTACAACCCCTAGAAACCCCTACAAACCCCTACAACCCCTAAAAACCCCTACAAACACCTACAACCCCTAAAAACCCCTATAAACCCCTACAACCCCTACAAACCCCTACAAACCCCTACAACCCCTAAAAACCCCTACAAACCCCTACAAACCCCTACAACCCCTACAAACCCCTACAAACCCTACAAACCCCTACAAACCCCTACAAACCCCTACAAACCCCTACAAACCCCTACAACCCCTAAAAACCCCTACAAACACCTACAAACCCCTACAACCCCTACAAACCCCTACAAACCCCTACAACCCCTAAAAACCCCTACAAACCCCTACAAACCCCTACAAACCCCTACAACCCCTACAAACCCCTACAACCCCTAGAAACCCCTACAAACCCCTACAACCCCAACAAACCCCTACAACCCCTAGAAACCCCTACAAACCCCTACAAACCCCTACAAACCCCTACAAACCCCTACAAACCCCTACAACCCCTACAAACCCCTACAACCCCTACAAACCCCTACAAACCCCTACAACCCCTAAAAACCCCTACAAACCCCTACAAACCCCTACAACCCCTAAAAACCCCTACAAACCCCTACAAACTCCTACAAACCCCTACAACCCCTAGAAACCCCTACAAACTCCTACAAACCCCTACAACCCCTACAAACCCCTAAAAACCCCTATAAATCCCTAGAAACCCCTACAACCCCTAAAAGCCCCTACAAACCCCTACAAACCCCTACAACCCCTAGAAACCCCTACAAACCCCTACAACCCCTAAAAACCCCTACAAACACCTACAACCCCTAAAAACCCCTATAAACCCCTACAACCCCTACAAACCCCTACAAACCCCTACAACCCCTAAAAACCCCTACAAACCCCTACAAACCCCTACAACCCCTACAAACCCCTACAAACCCTACAAACCCCTACAAACCCCTACAAACCCCTACAAACCCCTACAAACCCCTACAACCCCTAAAAACCCCTACAAACACCTACAACCCCTAAAAACCCCTATAAACCCCTACAACCCCTACAAACCCCTACAAACCCCTACAACCCCTAAAAACCCCTACAAACCCCTACAAACCCCTACAACCCCTACAAACCCCTACAAACCCTACAAACCCCTACAAACCCCTACAAACCCCTACAAACCCCTACAACCCCTACAACCCCTAAAAACCCCTACAAACCCCTACAAACCCCTACAACCCCTAAAAACCCCTACAAACCCCTAAAAACCCCTACAAACCCCTACAACGCCTAAAAACCCATACAAACCCCTACAAACCCCTACAAACCCCTACTACCCCTAAAAACCCCTACAAACCCCTACAAACCCCTAGAAACCCCTACAACCCCTACAAACCCCTACAAACCCCTACAACCCCTAAAAACCCCTACAAACCCCTACAAACCCCTACAAACCCCTAGAAACCCCTACAACCCCTACAAACCCCTACAAACCCCTAAAAACCCCTACAAACCCCTACAAACCCCTACAAACCCCTACAAAACCCTACAAACCCCTACAACCCCTAAAAACCCCTACAAACACCTACAACCTCTAAAACCCCTACAACCCCTACAAACCCCTACAAACCCCTACAACCCCTAAAAACCCCTACAAACCCCTACAATCCCCTACAAACCCCTACAAACCCCTACAACCCCTAAAAACCCCTACAAACCCCTACAAACCCCTACAAACCCCTACAACCCCTAAAAACCCCTACAAACCCCTACAAACCCCTACAAACCCCTAGAAACCCCTACAAACCCCTACAACCCCTAAAAACCCCTACAAACCCCTACAACCCCTACAAACCCCTACAAACCCCTACAACCCCTACAAACCCCTACAAACCCCTTTAAACCCCTACAAACTCTACATACTATGGCATTTGATTAGAAGTTTTTTTGCGTGCAAAAACTATGAAATAGTATAAAAAAAAAACCTAACAACCTACCGAGGACCTGTGTATACTATGGCATGTGATTAGATTTTTTTTTGTGTAGGTAATTTGTTTGTTTTTTGTTCGATATTTTTCATTGAGGCGCGAGCTGCAAGCAGCTCGCGTGGTAATAAAACAAAAAAAAAATCTCAAAGTCAAATTTCTGAATTGAAATTCCAACTTTTTTTATATTGTTATTACTCAATAAATGGAGGAAATCGTTTTGACCGGGAAACAGCTCTTGATACTGGTAACGGTTCAGTATGGATTTCCTCTGCAATACCGCATCAAATTGTAATCCATACTGTCATAATTTATATTATTTTCATGTTTTTGCGGAAAATCTCGGAAAATATCCGGAAAATGGTGATTTTTCTTTCACCAGGCAACACTTTTTGTCATTCTAAACAACCGCCCCATACAAGTTGTCCGGCTCGGGAGTTGCCAACAGCCTCATTTTTCACTTGGAAAATTTGGAAAATTTCATATTTTTACAAAATGGCCGCCACAGCGACCGCCATCTTTTATTTTGAGAAAACGAATAGAATATTAAAGATGAAGCAGTGCACTGGCAACATTTCTGCATAAACAGAATTGCCATATGGCAACTTTGGTAGAAGGAAACTTGAGCTCGTAGCCGAGTCGGACCCGAAAATTTCACTACTCGCATGCTCCCAGTGTTGCCAACTCACTGCAACCAAAATAGTCAAAAGTCACTCACATGGTCCTCTTCTTCAAGTCTACATCAAATTTTGATTCAAAATACCATTTTTTTTTTTTTTACATTTTATGGAAAATCTCGGAAAATACCCGAAAAATGGGGATTTTTTTTTTACCAAGCAACACTTTTCATCGTTTTACACAACAGCTCCATAAAAGTTGTCCAGCTCGGGTGTTGCCAAAAGCCTCATTTTCCAGTTGTAAAATTCAGAAAATTTAATCTTTTTACAAAATGGCCGCCACAGCGTCCGCCATCTTTTATTTTGAAAAAACGAATAAAATGTCAAAGATTAAGCAGGGCACTGGCCACATTTCTGCATAAACAGAATTGCCATATGGCAACATTGGTAAAAGGAAACTTGAGCTCGTAGCCGAGTCGGACCCGAAAATTTCACTACTCGCATGCTCCCAGTGTTGCCAACTCACTGCAACCAAAATAGTCAAAAGTCACTCACATGGTCCTCTTCTTCAAGTCTACATCAAATTTTGATTCAAAATACCATTTTTTTTTTTTTTACATTTTATGGAAAATCTCGGAAAATACCCGAAAAATGGGGATTTTTTTTTAAGCACGCAACACTTTTCATCGTTTTACACAACGGCTCCATACAAGTTGTCCAGCTCGGGTGTTGCCAAAAGCCTCATTTTCCAGTTGTAAAATTCAGAAAATTTAATCTTTTTACAAAATGGCCGCCACAGCGTCCGCCATCTTTTATTTTGAAAAAACGAATAGAATGTCAAAGATTAAGCAGGGCACTGGCCACATTTCTGCATAAACAGAATTGCCATATGGCAACATTGGTAAAAGGAAACTTGAGCTCGTAGCCGAGTCGGACCCGAAAATTTCACTACTCGCATGCTCCCAGTGTTGCCAACTCAATGCAACCAAAATAGTCAAAAGTCACTCTCATGGTCCTCTCCTTCAAGTCTACATCAAATTTTGATTCAAAATACCATTTTTTTTTTTTTTTACATTTTATGGAAAATCTCGGAAAATACCCGCAAAATGGGGTTTTTTTTTTCACCAGGCAACATTTTTCATTGTTTTACACAATGACCCTATACATTATGTCCGGCTCGGGTGTTGCCAACAGCCTCATTTTTCACTTGGAAAATTTGGAAAATTTCTGCTTTTTACAAAATGGCCGCCACAGCGTCCGCCATTTTGAATTTCAAAAAACCAATAATTTTCCCATATGGAACAATTCAGTGGCAACACTTGTGCATACTCAGAATTTGCGCATGACAACTTTCGTAGTGGAAAAATAAGGAAAGTAGCCGAGTCGGGCCCAAAAATTACAAAGTTCGCCTGATCCCAGTGTTGCCAGCTTAGGGGGACAAAAATGGTCAAATGTCATTTGCATGGAACTTTTCAACGATACTACATCAAATTTTGATATAAAATGTCATTATTTCTACTTTTCACCTTTTTGAGGAAAATCTCGGAAATTACCCGAAAAATGGGGAAAATTTTCTCGCCAAGCAACACTCTTTACTGTTCTACACAACCGCCCCATACAAGTCTTCCGGTTCGGGTGTTGCCAACAGCCTCATTTTCCAGTTGTAAAATTCAGAAAATTTCGTCTTTTTACAAAATGGCCGCCACAGCATCCACCATTTTGAATTTCGAAAAAACGAATAAAATAACCAAGATGGAGAAGTTCAGTAGCAACACTTGTGCATACTCAGAATTTGCGCATGGCAACTTTCGTAGTGGAAAAAAAAGGAAAGTAGCCGAGTTGGGCCCAAAAATAACACCTTCGACTGCTCCCAGTGTTGCCAGCTGAGGGGAACGAAAATAGTCAAATGTCATTCGCATGGAGCTTCTAAACGATACCTCATCAAATTTTGATTCAAATTGTATTTTTTTTTACTTTTCAGGTTTTTGGGGAAAATCTCGGAAAATACCCGGAAAATGGGGATTTTTTTTAATCCAGGCAACACTTTTCATCGTTTTACACAATAGCTTCATACAAAATGTCCGGCTCGGGTGTTGCCAACAGCCTCATTTTTCACTTGGAAAATTTTGAAAATTTCGTCTTTTTACAAAATGGCCGCTATGTTGTCCGTATTCAAAAATTTCAAAAAACGTATAGTTTTCCCATATTAAGCAGTTCAACGACAAGGTTTCTGCATACACAAAATTTGAATTTGGAAACTTTCGTAGAAGGAATCTAGAGCTCGCGTAAGAGTCGGGCCCAAAACTTAAAAAGTTTGCTTTTTCCCAGTGTTGCCAAATTGAAAGCGACAAAAATGGTCAAATGTCATTCACATGGACCTTTTAAACGATACCACATCAAATTTTGATTCAAAATGTCAATATTTCTAATTTTCACTTTTTTGGGGAAAATCTCGGAAATTACCCGAAAAATGGGGAAAATTTTCTAGCCAGGCAACACTCTTCATCGTTCTACACAACCGCCCCATACAAGTCGTCCGGCTCGGGTGTTGCCAAATGCCTCATTTTTCACATGGAAAATTTTGAAAATTTCGTCTTTTTACAAAATGGCCGCTATGTTGTCCGTATTCAAAAATTTCAAAAAACGTATAGTTTTCCCATATTAAGCAGTTCAACGACAAGGTTTCTGCATACACAAAATTTGAATTTGGAAACTTTCGTAGAAGGAATCTAGAGCTCGCGTAAAAGTCGGGCCCAAAAATAAAAAAAGTTCGCCTGATTCCAGTGTTGCCAGCTGAGGGGGACAAAAATGGTCAAATGTCATTCGCATGGACCTTTTCAACGATACTGCATGAAATTTTGATTAAAAATGTCATTATTTCTACTTTTCACCTTTTTGGGGAAAATCTCGGAAATTACCCGAAAAATGGGGAAAATTTTCTCGCCAGGCAACACTCTTCACCGTTCTACACGACCGCCCCATACAAGTCGTCCGGCTCGGGTGTTGCCAACAGCGTCATTTTCGGGTTGGAAAATTTGGAAAATTTTTGCTTTTTACAAAATGGCCGCCACAGCGTCCGCCATTTTGAATTTCGAAAAAGCCGCACTTACACGTCATTCTACAGGATACTGGCAATTATTTAAACAAAACAGATTCACCGTACGCCAATGTTGCCAGAACAAAGCACCCCGCCAAAGTGGAGTATGAAAATCGGTAAAATTCAATGTTCCATTCCGAAGCCGCCATCTTGTTTTTTTTTTTTTTTTTTCAATTTTTTTTAATTTTTTCCCCTCCTTTTTCTACCCTGTCATTTTGAAAACCCTACCTGTAACCGTTTAGGAGATGTCAAATCTGACAGCTGTCATCTTGGTTTTTTTGAAATGTCATTGCCTAATTCCTGGTGAGATTGACCCCCCCTAAACTTCCCCCAAACAAACCCCCCCCCTAAAACGACTCCTTCTAGGAGAACAACCATATCAATCAGTCACCGGGATTGAGCTTTATAATATATAGACTAGATGGAGCGTGGTGCGCGAGCTGCAAGCAGCTCGCGTGTTGAGGTAAAAATACAAGGGGTTAAAAAAAAAAAATTCGACAAAAACTTTTTCGAATAAAATTTCTCTGTCTTTTTTCGTTCAAAATTTTTCAGAGTCCTTTTGAGGGAGAAGGTGTGCGAGCTGCAAGCAGCTCGCGTCTGGCTGTTGGTTTCAAAGGGGTTAAAAAAAAAAATTAAAAAAAAAAAAATTTTGAACAAAAAAATTTCATCAAAAAAATTTTCATCATAATTTCTCTAAGTCTTTTATTCCTTCAAAATTTGTCAGAGTCCTTTTGGGGGAGAAGGTGCGCGAGCTGCAAGCAGCTCGCGTCTGGCTGTTGGTATCAAAGGGGTTAAAAAAAAAATTTTCAAAAAAAAATTTTGAACAAAATTTCTACAAGTCTTTTTTCCTTCAAAATTTGTCAGAGTCCTTTTGAGGGAGAAGGTGCGCGAGCTGCAAGCAGCTCGCGTCTGGCTGTTGGTTTCAAAGGGGTTAAAAATAAAATTTTTCAAAAAAAAAATTTTGAACAAAAAAAATTCATCAAAAAAATTTTCATCAAAATTTCTCTAAGTCTTTTTTCACTCAACATTTTTCAGAGTCCTTTTGAGGGAGAAGGTGCGCGAGCTGCAAGCAGCTCGCGTCTGGCTGTTGGTTTCAAAGGGGTTAAAAAAAAAATTTTTCAAAAAAAAAATTTTGAACAAAATTTCTACAAGTCTTTTTTCCTTCAAAATTTGTCAGAGTCCTTTTGAGGGAGAAGGTGCGCGAGCTGCAAGCAGCTCGCGTCTGGCTGTTGGTTTCAAAGGGGTTAAAAAAAAAAATTTTGAAAAAAAAATTTTTTAACAAAAAAATTAAAAAACTATACCAGGCAACACTTTTCATCATTCTACACAAACCCTCCATACAAGTCACCCGGCTCAGATGTAGCTATATGCCATTTATTTCGACTTGAAAATTGGCAACATAAAAAGTTGGCTACACCATCCGCCATCTTGAAATTTTGACAGCTGATAGTTTTCCTATATACTACAGGATACTGGCAATGTTTCTGCATCAGCAGTTTTTTCATACTTTAAATTCGGTAGAACAAAGTAACTCCTCAAAGTAGAGTCTGACCCATAAATTCGAACATCGCTCGCGCCCAGTGTTGCCAACTGGAAGTGACGAAAATAGTCAAAAGTCGTTCGTATGGACCTGTTCTTCGATATTACACCAAATTTTGATTAGAAATGTCATTATTTATAGGATTCACGTTTTTTGGGTAAAATCTCCGAATTTACCCGAAAAGTGGGGAGTTTTTTTTTTTCGGGCAACACTATACTCCCTGATCTACATTCGCCCCATACAAACCATCCCGCTCAGGTGTTGCCAACAGCCAATTTTTTCAGTTTTAAACTGTTCAATTTCACAAATAGTTGGCCACACCATCCGCCATCTTTAATCTTTGACAGCTGATAGTTTTCCTATATACTACAGGATACTGGCAATGTTTCTGCATCAGCAGTTTTTTCATCCGGCGAATTCGGTAGAACAAAGTAACTCCTCAAAGTAGAGTCTGACCCAAAAATGCGAACATTGCTCGCGCCCAGTGTTGCCAACTCGAAGCGACCGGAATGGTCAAAAGTCATTCGCATGGACCTCCTCTTCGATGTTGCACCAAATTTTGATTAGAAATGTCATTATTTCTACTTTTCATGTTTTCGGGTAAAATCTCCAAAATTACCCGAAAAATTGGGAGTTTTTTTTTACCATAAAAAACTTTTCCTCGTTCCACACGACCGCCCCATACGAACCATCGCGCTCAGGTGTTGCCATCAGTCCCAATTTTCGCTTTAAAAATTTGCCGAATTTGATCATTTCACAAGATGGCCGCCGCGCCATCCGCCATCTTTAATTTTTGACAGTTGATAATTTTTCAACATACTACAGGACACTGGCAACGTTTCTGCATCAGCAGTTTTGTCATATGGCAAATTCGGTAGAACAATGTAACTCTTCAAAGTGGGGTCTGAAAACGGCCGAATTTCGAACGCCGATTCCGGGGCGGCCATCTTGTTTTTTTTTTTTTTAAACATTTTTTTTTCAATTTCTCGATACCCTCTTTCGTTCGAGCCATCTCCGAGGTTTCCAGCTGCCACCGTCGCGGAGATGCGTTTGCCGAAGGCGGCCATCTTGGATTTTTCGAAACGTCATTGCCTAATTCCTGGTCACATTCACCCCCCCTACACTTCCCCCAAACAAACCCCACCCCTAAAACGGCTCCTTCTAGGAGAACAATCATGTCAATGAGTGAGTCACCGTAATTAAGCTTTATATTATATAGACTAGATTTTGCGTGCGGCGCGAGCTGCATGCAGCTCGCGTGTTGTTTTGTTGCTGTTGTAATTGTAACAAACCCCTACAACCCCTACAAATCCCTACAAGCCCCTACAACCCCTACAAACCCCTACAACCCCTACAACCCCTACAAACCCCTACAAACCCCTACAACCCCTACAAAACCCTACAAACCCCTACAACCCCTACAAAACCCTACAACCCCTAGAAACCCCTACAAACCCCTACAAACCCCTACAAACCCCTACAACCCCTACAAACCCCTACAAACCCCTACAACCCCTACAAACCCCTACAACCCCTACAAAACCCTACAACCCCTAGAAACCCCTACAAACCCCTACAAACCCCTACAAACCCCTACAAACCCCTACAAACCCCTACAACCCCTAAAAACCCCTACAAACCCCTACAACCCCTAAAAACCCCTACAAACCCCTACAAACCCCTACAACCCCTAAAAACCCCTACAAACCCCTACAAACCCCTACAACCCCTAAAAACCCCTACAAACCCCTACAAACTCCTACAACCCCTAAAAACCCCTACAAACCCCTACAAACCCCTACAAACCCCTACAACCCCTACAAACCCCTACAAACCCCTACAAACCCCTACAAACCCCTAAAAACCCCTACAAACCCCTACAAACCCCTACAACCCCTAAAAACCCCTACAAACCCCTACAAACCCCTACAAACCCCTACAACCCCTAAAAACCCCTACAAACCCCTACAACCCCTAAAAACCCCTACAAACCCCTACAAACCCCTACAAACCCCTACAAACCCCTACAAACCCCTAAAAACCCCTACAAACCCCTACAAACCCCTACAACCCCTAAAAACCCCTACAAACCCCTACAAACCCCTACAAACCCCTACAACCCCTAAAAACCCCTACAAACCCCTACAACCCCTAAAAACCCCTACAAACCCCTACAAACCCCTACAAACCCCTACAAACCCCTAAAAACCCCTACAAACCCCTACAAACCCCTACAAACCCCTACAAACCCCTACAAACCCCTACAAACCCCTACAAACCCCTACAAACCCCTACAACCCCTAAAAACCCCTACAAACCCCTACAACCCCTAAAAACCCCTACAAACCCCTACAAACCCCTACAACCCCTAAAAACCCCTACAAACCCCTACAAACCCCTACAAACCCCTACAAACCCCTACAAACCCCTACAAACCCTAAAAACCCCTACAAACCCCTACAACCCCTAAAAACCCCTAAAAACCCCTACAAACCCCTACAAACCCCTAAAAACCCCTACAAACCCCTACAAACCCCTACAAACCCCTAAAAACCCCTACAAACCCCTACAAACCCCTACAAACCCCTACAAACCCCTACAACCCCTACAAACCCCTACAACCCCTAAAAACCCCTACAAACCCCTACAAACCCCTACAACCCCTACAACCCCTAAAAACCCCTACAAACCCCTACAAACCCCTACAACCCCTACAAACCCCTACAAACCCCTACAACCCCTAAAAACCCCTACAAACCCCTACAAACCCCTACAAACCCCTACAACCCCTAAAAACCCCTACAAACCCCTACAAACTCCTACAACCCCTAAAAACCCCTACAAACCCCTACAACCCCTAAAAACCCCTACAAACCCCTACAAACCCCTACAAACCCCTACAAACCCCTACAAACCCCTAAAAACCCCTACAACCCCTACAAACCCCTACAACCCCTACAAACCCCTACAAACCCCTACAACCCCTACAAACCCCTACAAACCCCTACAAACCCCTACAACCCCTCAAAACCCCTACAACCCCTACAAACCCCTACAAACCCCTACAAACCCCTACAACCCCTACAAACCCCTACAAACCCCTAAAAACCCCTACAAACCCCTACAAACCCCTACAAACCCCTACAACCCCTAAAAACCCCTACAAACCCCTACAAACCCCTACAACCCCTACAACCCCTAAAAACCCCTACAAACCCCTACAACCCCTAAAAACCCCTACAAACCCCTACAAACCCCTACAAACCCCTAAAAACCCCTACAAACCCCTACAAACCCCTAAAAACCCCTACAAACCCCTACAAACCCCTACAAACCCCTACAAACCCCTACAACCCCTAAAAACCCCTACAAACCCCTACAACCCCTAAAAACCCCTACAAACCCCTACAAACCCCTACAACCCCTAAAAACCCCTACAAACCCCTACAAACCCCTACAAACCCCTACAAACCCCTACAAACCCCTACAACCCCTAAAAACCCCTACAAACCCCTACAACCCCTAAAAACCCCTAAAAACCCCTACAAACCCCTACAAACCCCTAAAAACCCCTACAAACCCCTACAAACCCCTACAAACCCCTAAAAACCCCTACAAACCCCTACAAACCCCTACAAACCCCTACAACCCCTACAAACCCCTACAACCCCTAAAAACCCCTACAAACCCCTACAAACCCCTACAACCCCTACAACCCCTAAAAACCCCTACAAACCCCTACAAACCCCTACAACCCCTACAAACCCCTACAAACCCCTACAACCCCTAAAAACCCCTACAAACCCCTACAAACCCCTACAAACCCCTACAACCCCTAAAAACCCCTACAAACCCCTACAAACTCCTACAACCCCTAAAAACCCCTACAAACCCCTACAACCCCTAAAAACCCCTACTAACCCCTACAAACCCCTACAAACCCCTACAAACCCCTACAACCCCTAAAAACCCCTACAACCCCTACAAACCCCTACAACCCCTACAAACCCCTACAAACCCCTACAACCCCTACAAACCCCTACAAACCCCTACAAACCCCTACAACCCCTCAAAACCCCTACAACCCCTACAAACCCCTACAAACCCCTACAAACCCCTACAACCCCTACAAACCCCTACAAACCCCTACAATCCCCTACAACCCCTAAAAACCCCTACAACCCCTACAAACCCCTACAACCCCTACAAACCCCTACAACCCCTACAAACCCCTACAAACCCTTACAACCCCTACAAACCCCTACAAACCCCTTTAAACCCCTACAACCTCTACATACTATGGCATTTGATTAGAAGTTTTTTTGCGTGCAAAAACTATGAAATAGTATAAAAAAAAAAACCTAACAACCTACCGAGGACCAGTGTATACTATGGCATGTGATTAGATTTTTTTTTGTGTAGGTAATTTGTTTGTTTTTTGTTCGATATTTTTCATTGAGGCGCGAGCTGCAAGCAGCTCGCGTGGTAATAAAACAAAAAAAAAATCTCAAAGTCAAATTTCTGAATTGAAATTCCAACTTTTTTTATATTGTTATTACTCAATAAATGGAGGAAATCGTTTTGACCGGGAAACAGCTCTTGATACTGGTAACGGTTCAGTATGGATTTCCTCTGCAATACCGCATCAAATTGTAATCCATACTGTCATAATTTATATTATTTTCATGTTTTTGCGGAAAATCTCGGAAAATACCCGGCAATTGGTGATTTTTCTTTCACCAGGCAACACTTTTTGTCATTCTAAACAACCGCCCCATACAAGTTGTCCGGCTCGGGAGTTGCCAACAGCCTCATTTTTCACTTGGAAAATTTGGAAAATTTCATATTTTTACAAAATGGCCGTCACAGCGACCGCCATCTTTTATTTTGAAAAAACGAATAGAATATTAAAGATGAAGCAGTGCACTGGCAACATTTCTGCATAAACAGAATTGCCATATGGCAACTTTGGTAGAAGGAAACTTGAACTCGTAGCCGAGTCGGACCCGAAAATTTCACTACTCGCATGCTCCCAGTGTTGCCAACTCACTGCAACCAAAATAGTCAAAAGTCACTCACATGGTCCTCTTCTTCAAGTCAACATCAAATTTTGATACAAAATACCATTTTTTTTTTTTTTACATTTTATGGAAAATCTCGGAAAATACCCGAAAAATGGGGATTTTTTTTTAACCAGGCAACACTTTTCATCGTTTTACACAACGACTCCATACAAGTTGTCCAGCTCGGGTGTTGCCAAAAGCCTCATTTTCCAGTTGTAAAATTCAGAAAATTTCATCTTTTTACAAAATGGCCGCCACAGCGTCCGCCATCTTTTATTTTGAAAAAACGAATAGAATGTCAAAGATTAAGAAGGGCACTGGCCACATTTCTGCATAAACAGAATTGCCATATGGCAACATTGGTAAAAGGAAACTTGAACTCGTAGCCGAGTCGGACCCGAAAATTTCACTACTCGCATGCTCCCAGTGTTGCCAACTCAATGCAACCAAAATAGTCAAAAGTCACTCTCATGGTCCTCTCCTTCAAGTCTACATCAAATTTTGATTCAAAATACCATATTTTTTTTTTTTTACATTTTATGGAAAATCTCGGAAAATACCCGGAAAATGGGGAATTTTTTTTCACCAATCAATACTTTTCATTCTTTTACACAATGGCTTGATACAACATGTCCGACTCGGGTGTTGCCAACAGCCTCATTTTTCACTTGGAAAATTTGGAAAATTTCTGCTTTTTACAAAATGGCCGCCACAGCGTCCGCCATTTTGAATTTCAAAAAATCAATAATTTTCCCATATGGAACAATTCAGTGGCAACACTTGTGCATACTCAGAATTTACGCATGACAACTTTCGTAGTGGAAAAATAAGGAAAGTAGCCGAGTCGGGCCCAAAAATTACAAAGTTCGCCTGATCCCAGTGTTGCCAGCTGAGGGGGACAAAAATGGTCAAATGTCATTTGCATGGACCTTTTCAACGATAATACATCAAATTTTGATATAAAATGTCATTATTTCTACTTTTCACCTTTTTGAGGAAAATCTCGGAAATTACCCGAAAAATGGGGAAAATTTTCTCGCCAGGCAACACTCTTTACTGTTATACACAACCACCCCATACAAGTCTTCCGGCTCGGGTGTTGCCAACAGCCTCATTTTCCAGTTGTAAAATTCAGAAAATTTCGTCTTTTTACAAAATGGCCGCCACAGCATCCGCCATTTTGAATTTCGAAAAAACGAATTAAATAACCAAGATGGAAAAGTTTAGTGGCAACACTTGTGCATACTCAGAATTTGCGCATGGCAACTTTCGTAGTGGAAAAAAAAGGAAAGTAGCCGAGTTGGGCCCAAAAATAACACCTTCGACTGCTCCCAGTGTTGCCAGCTGAGGGGAACGAAAATAGTCAAATGTCATTTGCATGGAGCTTCTAAACGATACCTCATCAAATTTTGATTCAAATTGTAATTTTTTTTACTTTTCAGTTTTTTGGGGAAAATCTCGGAAAATACCCGGAAAATGGGGAATTTTTTTTCACCAGGCAACACTTTTCATCGTTTTACACAATGGCCCCATACAAGTCGTCCAGCTCGGGTGTTGCCAACAGCCTCATTTTTCACTTGGAAAATTTTGAAAATTTCGTCTTTTTACAAAATGGCCGCCACAGCGTCCGCCATTTTGAATTTCGAAAAACCAATAATTTTCCCATATGGAGCAGTTCAGTGGCAACACTTGTGCATACTCGGAAGTTGCACATGGCAACTTTCGTAGTGGAAAAATAAGGAAAGTAGCCGAGTCGGGCGCAAAAATAAAAAAAGTTCGCCTGATCCCAGTGTTGCCAGCTGAGGGGGACAAAAATGGTCAAATGTCATTCGCATGGACGTTTTAAACGATACTACATCAAATTTTGATTTAAAATGTCGTTATTTCTATTTTTCACCTTTTTGGGGAAAATCTCGGAAATTACCCGAAAAATGGGGAAAATTTTCTCGCCAGGCAACACTCTTCACCGTTCTACACAACCGCCCTATACAAGTCTTCCGGCTCGTGTGTTGCCAACAGTCTCATTTTCGGGTTGGAAAATTTGGAAAATTTTTGCTTTTTACAAAATGGCCGCCACAGCGTCCGCCATTTTGAATTTCGAAAAAGCCGTACTTACACGTCATTCTACAGGATACTGGCAATTATTGAAGCAAAACAGATTCACCGTACGCCAATGTTGCCAGAACAAAGCACCCCGCCAAAGTGGAGTCTGAAAATGGCAAAATTTCAAAGAGCTATTCCCACGTCGCCATTATGTTTTTTTTTTTTTTTTATTTTTTTTTTTAATTTTTCCTGCTCCTCTATAGGATGCACCACTTTTGAAAACCCTACCTAGCACCGCTTGGGAGCTGTCAAATCTGACAGCTGTCATTTCGAAAAATTCAAAATTCGAATCCGACACTTCTGTTCACTTTTACCCCCCCTAAACTTCCCCCATACAAACCCCCCCCCTAAACCGACTCCTTCTAGGAGAACAAACATGTCAATCAGTCACCGTTATTTAGCTTTATAATATATAGACTAGATTTTGCGTGCGGCGCGAGCTGCATGCAGCTCGCGTGAGGTTATCGTTGCTGTTGTAATTTGTTATAAGCCCCTAAATCTTACAAGACCCTAAAAAAACCCCTACAAACCCCTACAAACCTACAAACCCCTACAAACCCCTACAAACCTACAAACCCCTACAAACCCCTACAATCCCTACAAACCCCTACAACCCCTACAAACCCCTACAACCCCTACAAACCCCTACAAACCCCTAAAAACCACTACAACCCCTACAAAACCCTACAAACCTACAAACCCCTATCAACCCCTACAAACCTACAAACCCCTACAACCCCTACAAACCCCTACAACCCCAACAAATCCCTACATACTATGGCATGAAATTAGAAGTTTTCTTGCGTACAGATACTATAAAATGGTATAAAAAAAAAACGTAACAACCTACCGAGGACCTGTGTATACCATGGCATGTGATTAGAAGTTTTCTTGTAAACAAATACGATCAAATAGTATAAAAAAAAAAACCTAACAACCTACCGAGGACCTGTGATTAGAAGTTATCTTGTGTTGGTAATTTGTTTATTTTTCATTGAGGCGCGAGCTGCAAGCAGCTCGCGTGGCAAAAAACAGAAATAAAAAATTCTTCAAGTCATATTTCTGACTAAATTTCTCCAAGTCCTATCGAGGTTTGATGGGTGCGCGAGCTGCAAGCAGCTCGCGTGAGGTTATCATTGCTGTTGTAATAAATTAGAACCCTTACGAAAACTTACAACCCCTACAAACCCCTACAACCCCTACAACCCCTACAACCCCTACAAACCCCTACAAACCCCTACAAACCCCTACAACCCCTAAAAACCCCTACAAACCCCTACAAACCCCTACAAACCCCTACAAACCCCTACAATCCCCTACAACCCCTACAAACCCCTACAAACCCCTACAACCCCTACAAACCCCTACAAACCCCTACAAACCCCTACAAACCCCTACAAACCCCTACAACCCCTACAAACCCCTACAAACCCCTACAACCCATACAAAACCCTACAAACCCCTACAACCCCTACAAACCCCTACAAACCCCTACAAACCCCTACAACCCCTACAAAACCCTACAAACCCCTACAAACCCCTACAAACCCCTACAACCCCTACAAACCCCTACAAACCCCTAAAAACCACTACAACCCCTACAAACCCCTACAAACCCCTACAAACCCCTACAAACCCCTACAAACCCCTACAAACCCCTACAAACCCCTACAACCCCTAAAAACCCCTACAAACCCCTACAAACCCCTACAACCCCTTAAAACCCCTACAAACCCCTACAAACCCCTACAATCCCTAAAAACCCCTACAAATCCCTACAAACCCCTACAATCCCTAAAAACCCCTACAAACCCCTACAAACCCCTACAACCCCTACAAACCCCTACAAACCCCTACAACCCATACAAAACCCTACAAACCCCTACAACCCCTACAAACCCCTACAAACCCCTACAAACCCCTACAACCCCTACAAAACCCTACAAACCCCTACAAACCCCTACAAACCCCTACAACCCCTACAAACCCCTACAAACCCCTAAAAACCACTACAACCCCTACAAACCCCTACAAACCCCTACAAACCCCTACAAACCCCTACAAACCCCTACAACCCCTAAAAACCCCTACAAACCCCTACAAACCCCTACAACCCCTTAAAACCCCTACAAACCCCTACAAACCCCTACAATCCCTAAAAACCCCTACAAATCCCTACAAACCCCTACAATCCCTAAAAACCCCTACAAACCCCTACAAACCCCTACAACCCCTAAAAACCCCTACAACCCCTAGAAACCCCTTCAAACCCCTACAAACCCCTACAAACCCCTACAACCCCTACAAACCCCTACAAACCCCTACAAACCCCTACAAACCCCTACAACCCCTACAAAACCCTACAAACCCCTACAACCCCTACAAACCCCTACAAACCCTACAAACCCCTATAAATCCCCTAAAAACCACTACAACCCCTACAAACCCCTACAAACCCCTACAAACCCCTACAAACCCCTACAAACCCCTACAAACCCCTACAAACCCCTACAACCCCTAAAAACCCCTACAAACCCCTACAAACCCCTACAACCCCTAAAAACCCCTACAAATCCCTACAAACCCCTACAACCCCTAAAAACCCCTACAAACCCCTACAAACCCCTACAACCCCTAAAAACCCCTACAAACCCCTACAAACCCCTACAATCCCTACAAACCCCTACAAACCCCTACAACCCCTAAAAACCCCTACAAACCCCTACAAACCCCTACAACCCCTAAAAACCCCTACAAACCCCTACAAACCCCTACAACCCCTAAAAACCCCTACAAACCCCTACAAACCCCTACAACCCCTAAAAACCCCTACAAACCCCTACAAACCCCTACAATCCCTAAAACCCCTACAAATCCCTACAAACCCCTACAACCCCTAAAAACCCCTACAAACCCCTACAAACCCCTACAACCCCTAGAAACCCCTACAAACCCCTACAAACCCCTACAACCCCTAAAAACCCCTACAAACCTAAAAACCCCTACAAACCCCTACAACCCCTAAAAACCCCTACAAACCCCTACAAACCCCTACAATCCCTAAAAACCCCTACAAACCCCTACAAACCCCTACAACCCCCTACAAACCCCTACAACCCCTAAAAACCCCTACAAACCCCTACAAACCCCTACAACCCCTAAAAACCCCTACAAACCCCTACAAACCCCTACAATCCCTAAAACCCCTACAAATCCCTACAAACCCCTACAACCCCTAAAAACCCCTACAAACCCCTACAAACCCCTACAACCCCTAGAAACCCCTACAAACCCCTACAAACCCCTACAACCCCTAAAAACCCCTACAAACCCCTACAACCCCTACAACCCCTAAAAACCCCTACAAACCCCTACAACCCCTAAAAACCCCTACAAACCCCTACAAACCCCTACAATCCCTAAAAACCCCTACAAACCCCTACAAACCCTTAAAACCCCTACAAACCCCTACAATCCCTACAAACCCCTACAACCCCTACAAACCCCTACAAACCCCTAAAAACCACTACAACCCCTACAAAACCCTACAAACCTACAAACCCCTATCAACCCCTACAAACCTACAAACCCCTACAACCCCTACAAACCCCTACAACCCCAACAAATCCCTACATACTATGGCATGAAATTAGAAGTTTTCTTGCGTACAGATACTATAAAATGGTATAAAAAAAAAACGTAACAACCTACCGAGGACCTGTGTATACCATGGCATGTGATTAGAAGTTTTCTTGTAAACAAATACGATCAAATAGTATAAAAAAAAAAACCTAACAACCTACCGAGGACCTGTGATTAGAAGTTATCTTGTGTTGGTAATTTGTTTATTTTTCATTGAGGCGCGAGCTGCAAGCAGCTCGCGTGGCAAAAAACAGAAATAAAAAATTCTTCAAGTCATATTTCTGACTAAATTTCTCCAAGTCCTATCGAGGTTTGATGGGTGCGCGAGCTGCAAGCAGCTCGCGTGAGGTTATCGTTGCTGTTGTAATAAATTAGAACCCTTACGAAAACTTACAACCCCTACAAACCCCTACAACCCCTACAACCCCTACAACCCCTACAAACCCCTACAAACCCCTACAAACCCCTACAACCCCTAAAAACCCCTACAAACCCCTACAAACCCCTACAAACCCCTACAAACCCCTACAATTCCCTACAACCCCTACAAACCCCTACAAACCCCTACAACCCCTACAAACCCCTAAAAACCACTACAACCCCTACAAACCCCTACAAACCCCTACAAACCCCTACAAACCCCTACAAACCCCTACAAACCCCTACAACCCCTAAAAACCCCTACAAACCCCTACAAACCCCTACAACCCCTTAAAACCCCTACAAACCCCTACAAACCCCTACAATCCCTAAAAACCCCTACAAATCCCTACAAACCCCTACAATCCCTAAAAACCCCTACAAACCCCTACAAACCCCAACAACCCCTAAAAACCCCTACAACCCCTAGAAACCCCTTCAAACCCCTACAAACCCCTACAAACCCCTACAACCCCTACAAACCCCTACAAACCCCTACAAACCCCTACAAACCCCTACAAACCCCTACAATCCCTAAAAACCCCTACAAATCCCTACAAACCCCTACAACCCCTTAAAACCCCTACAAACCCCTACAAACCCCTACAACCCCTAGAAACCCCTTCAAACCCCTACAAACCCCTACAAACCCCTACAACCCCTACAAACCCCTACAAACCCCTACAAACCCCTACAAACCCCTACAACCCCTACAAAACCCTACAAACCCCTACAACCCCTACAAATCCCTACAAATCCCTACAACCCCTACAAACCCCTACAAACCCCTAAAAACCACTACAACCCCTACAAACCCCTACAAACCTACAAACCCCTACAAACCCCTACAAACCCCTACAAACCCCTACAAACCCCTACAACCCCTACAAAACCCTACAAACCCCTACAACCCCTACAAACCCCTACAAACCCCTAAAAACCACTACAAACCCCTACAAACCCCTACAAACCCCTACAACCCCTACAAACCCCTACAAACCCCTACAACCCCTACAAAACCCTACAAACCCCTACAACCCCTACAAACCCCTACAAACCCCTACATACTATGGTATGAAATTAGAAGTTTTCTTGCGTACAGATACTATAAAATAGTATAAAAAAAAAACCTAACAACCTACCGAGGACCTGTGTATACCATGGCATGTGAATAGAAGTTTTCTTGTAAACAAATACGATCAAATAGTATAAAAAAAAAAACCTAACAACCTACCGAGGACCTGTGATTAGAAGTTTTCTTGTGTTGGTAATTTGTTTATATTTCATTGAGGCGCAAGCTGCAAGCAGCTCGCGTGGCAAAAAACGGAAAAAAAAAATTCTTCAAGTCATATTTCTGACTAAATTTCTCCAAGTCCTTTCCCTACTCTGCAATACCGCATCAAATTGTAATCCATACTGTCATAATTTATATTATTTTCATGTTTTTGCGGAAAATCTCGGAAAATACCCGGAAAATGGTGATTTTTCTTTCACCAGGCAACACTTTTTGTCATTCTAAACAACCGCCCCATACAAGTTGTCCGGCTCGGGAGTTGCCAACAGCCTCATTTTTCACTTGGAAAATTTGGAAAATTTCATATTTTTACAAAATGGCCGCCACAGCGACCGCCATCTTTTATTTTGAAAAAACGAATAGAATATTAAAGATGAAACAGTGCACTGGCAACATTTCTGCATAAACAGAATTGCCATATGGCAACTTTTGTAGAAGGAAACTTGAACTCGTAGCCGAGTCGGACCCGAAAATTTTACTACTCGCATGCTCCCAGTGTTGCCAACTCACTGCAACCAAAATAGTCAAAAGTCACTCACATGGTCCTCTTCTTCAAGTCAACATCAAATTTTGATTCAAAATACCATTTTTTTTTTTTTTACATTTTATGGAAAATCTCGGAAAATACCCGAAAAATGGGGATTTTTTTTTAACCAGGCAACACTTTTCATCGTTTTACACAACGGCTCCATACAAATTGTCCAGCTCGGGTGTTGCCAAAAGCCTCATTTTCCAGTTGTAAAATTCAGAAAATTTCATCTTTTTACAAAATGGCCGCCACAGCGTCCGCCATCTTTTATTTTGAAAAAACGAATAGAATGTCAAAGATTAAGCAGGGCACTGGCCACATTTCTGCATAAACAGAATTGCCATATGGCAACATTGGTAAAAGGAAACTTGAGCTCGTAGCCGAGTCGGACCCGAAAATTTCACTACTCACATGCTTCCAGTGTTGCCAACTCAATGCAACCAAAATAGTCAAAAGTCACTCTCATGTTTCTCTCCTTCAAGTCTACATCAAATTTTGATTCAAAATACCATTTTTTTTTTTTTTACATTTTATGGAAAATCTCGGAAAATACCCGGAAAATGGGGAATTTTTTTTCACCAGGCAATACTTTTCATTTTTTTACACAATGGCCCCATACAACATGTCCGGCTCGGGTGTTGCCAACAGCCTCATTTTTCACTTGGAAAATTTGGAAAATTTCTGCTTTTTACAAAATGGCCGCCACAGCGTCCGCCATTTTGAATTTCAAAAAACCAATAATTTTCCCATATGGAACAATTCAGTGGCAACACTTGTGCATACTCAGAATTTGCGCATGACAACTTTCGTAGTGGAAAAATAAGGAAAGTAGCCGAGTCGGGCCCAAAAATTACAAAGTTCGCCTAATCCCAGTGTTACCAGCTGAGGGGGACAAAAATGGTCAAATGTCATTTGCATGGACCTTTTCAACGATACTACATCAAATTTTGATATAAAATGTCATTATTTCTACTTTTCATTTTTTTGAGGAAAATCTCGGAAATTACCCGAAAAATGGGGAAAATTTTCTCGCCAGGCAACACTCTTTACTGTTCTACACAACCGCCCCATACAACTCTTCCGGCTCGGGTGTTGCCAACAGCCTCATTTTCCAGTTGTAAAATTCAGAAAATTTCGTCTTTTTACAAAATGGCCGCCACAGCATCCGCCATTTTGAATTTCGAAAAAACGAATAAAATAACCAAGATGGAGAAGTTCAGTGGCAACACTTGTGCATACTCAGAATTTGCGCATGGCAACTTTCGTAGTGGAAAAAAAAGGAAAGTAGCCGAGTTGGGCCCAAAAATAACACCTTCGACTGCTCCCAGTGTTGCCAGCTGAGGGGAACGAAAATAGTCAAATGTCATTCGCATGGAGCTTCTTAACGATACCTCATCAAATTTTGATTCAAATTGTAATTTTTTTTTTTTTTCAGGTTTTTGGGGAAAATCTCGGAAAACATCCCGAAAATGGGGATTTTTTTTAAACCAGGCAACACTTTTCTTTGTTATTCACAATAACCCCTTACAAGTTGTCCGGCTAGGGTGTTGCCAACAGCCTCATTTTTCACTTGGAAAATTTTGAAAATTTCGTCATTTTACAAAATGGCCGCCAAATTGACCATATTCAAAAATTTCAAAAAACGTATAGTTTTCCCATATTAAGCAGTTCACCGACAAGGTTTCTGCATAAACAAAATTTGAATTTGGAAACTTTCGTAGAAGGAATCTAGAGCTCGCGTAAGAGTCGGGCCCAAAACTTAAAAAGTTTGCTTTTTCCCAGTGTTGCCAAATTGAAAGCGACAAAAATGGTCAAATGTCATTCGCATGGACCTTTTAAACGATACCACATCAAATTTTGATTCAAAATGTCAATATTTCTAATTTTCACTTTTTTGGGGAAAATCTCGGAAATTACCCGAAAAATGGGGAAAATTTTCTAGCCAGGCAACACTCTTCATCGTTCTACACAACCGTCCCATACAAGTCGTCCGGCTCGGGTGTTGCCAAATGCCTCATTTTTCACATGGAAAATTTTGAAAATTTTGTCTTTTTACAATATGGCCGCCAAATTGTCCGTATTCAAAAATTTCAAAAAACGTATAGTTTTCCCATATTAAGCAGTTCACCGACAAGGTTTCTGCATAAACAAAATTTAAATTTGGAAACTTTCGTAGAAGGAATCTAGAGCTCGCGTAAAAGTCGGGCCCAAAAATAAATAAAGTTCGCCTGATTCCAGTGTTGCCAGCTGAGGGGAACAAAATTGGTCAAATGTCATTCGCATGGACCTTTTCAACGATACTGCATCAAATTTTGATTTAAAATGTCATTATTTCTACTTTTCACTTTTTTGGGGAAAATCTCTGAAATTACCCGAAAAATGGGGAAAATTTTCTCGCCTGGCAACACTCTTCACCGTTCTGCACAACCGCCCCATACAAGTCGTCAGGCTCGGGTGTTGCCAACAGCGTCATTTTCGGGTTGGAAAATTTGGAAAATTTTTGCTTTTTACAAAATGGCCGCCACAGCGTCCGCCATTTTGAATTTCGAAAAAGCCGTACTTACACGTCATTCAACAGGATACTGGCAATTATTGAAGCAAAACAGATTCACCGTACGCCAATGTTGCCAGAACAAAGCACCCCGCCAAAGTGGAGTATGAAAATCGGTAAAATTCAAAGTCAAATTCCGAAGCCGCCATCTTTTTTTTTTTTTTTTTTTTTCAATTTTTTTTAATTTTTTTCCCCCCTCTTTCTACCCTCCCATTTTGAAAACCCTACCTGTAACCGTTTAGGAGATGTCAAATCTGACAGCTGTCATCTTGGTTTTTTCGAAATGTCAATGCCTAATTCCTGGTGAGATTGACCCCCCCTAAACTTCTCCCAAACATACCCCCCCCCTAAACCGACTCCTTCTAGGAGAACAACCGTATCAATCAGTCACCGTTATTTAGCTTTATAATATATAGATAGATAGATAGATAGATATCTTGTGTTTGTAAAATTTTTCATCTGATGCTTTGTAAACGAATTGAGTGGTTTGTCGAAAAACATAAAATTTTAGCCCCAGTCACCAGTGGATTTAGGAAATGTCAGTCATGCATAGATTGCTTAGTCCGTCTTGTCACACAAATACAGATAGGATTTTCAAAAGATGTATCCACGCTAGCAGTTTTCTTAGATGTTGAAAGTGCCTATAATAATGTTTTGACGGACCAACTTGTTATGATGCTTGATAATCTAAATATGGGGTCCCTAACATGTAAATATTTGTGGACATTCTTAAGCAACAGATTTTTGAAAATAAAAGATGGTGATGGATGTCAGACAATGGTGAGATGGACTGGCAGAGGATTGGCACAGGGTGACCCTCTTTCTCCCCTCCTATTTAATATTGCTACACATCAAATTTGCACGGGATATGATAATGTTAGTATTTTGCAGTACGCTGATGATTTTGTTTTTTATACACAAAATAGGAACTTAGAACTGAATGAGGCATACATTCAAAGGGCTTTAGATTCTGTTGTAGGTAAGTTGGGAGAGTTAGGATTGGAAATATCTCCAACAAAAACCCAATGCTGTAGTTTCAGGCGAGGAAGAAAAGTGGATCAAGTTACTCTATATATCAATAACAATAACGTAACATGTGTAACAAATGTCAAATACTTGGGCATTTGGTTGGATAAATCTTTGCTGTGGAGTAAACATATAAATGAGACATGTGAAAAAACAATGAAAATGATAGGTTTACTGAAAGTATTAGCTGGTGCTTCTTGGGGTTTGCATCCTAAACACCTGCGCAGGTTATACATTGCCTTGATTCGTAGCAGAATAGATTACGGATGCTTTCTTTATGAAACAGCTGCAAACACACATTTATTAAAGTTAGATAGGATACAGAATATAGCAATGAGAGTAATCGGTGGATTTATCAGAACCACACCCATACATGCTATGGAATGTGAGGTGTGTTTACATCCACTGCAGTTCAGGCGACAATACCTTGCCACCAAATATTGTCTTAAAGCCCAATCATTCTCTGATAACATCACTATCGCTCTATTTCAAGAACTGCTTGACCGGTATCGGCAGAAAAAACCTTTGCTAATCTCAATTTATGAAGAAACGAAGTTAGAAATCATAAAATCAAGTAAGCCCCTCAATATGTTTTCGTTGAATACTTGGGTATCGGATATAAATTTGGATTTTATTGAGACTACGGTAGATGGAATAGACCAGGCAAAAAGTCAGTATGATGATAATGTACTAAAGTCCCTTACATTATTTATGATAAATGATAAATACAAGGATTGGCACAAACTGTACACCGACGGGTCTAAAATAGGTGACAGTGCTGGCGCGGCATATTACGATCCTAGTCGCAATGTGAAAGAGTCATTTAAAGTTACGTCTGAACACAATACTATTATGTCAGTTGAGCTTTTTGCAATCTCAGAGTCATTATCATATGCGGCTACCTTAGATTTAAGTAAATTAGTTATCATGACAGACAGTCGAAGTGCTTTACAGCATATAGCTCGTTGTGTCTCTGGTGCAAGAGGTGTTTCGGTAGCTTATAGCATAATAAGGAAAGTATTGTTCTTGCAAAATAAGGGTGTGGATCTGAGATTGCAGTGGGTTCCTTCACACGTTGGTCTTCAGGGCAACGAGGAGGCCGATAAATTGGCTAAAGAGGCTTTTTCAGTAGGTGCAGAAACTTTCATTGTACCTGAACACTCAGAAGTGTTGTTTAAATATAAATACAAAATTTTTGAGAAATGGAAAATGTATTATTTGAGTACTTCAGAGTTAAAAGGAATTTGGTATAGAATTGTACAATGTGAACCTCCTCGTATACCCTGGTTTGTAAATACTAGATTTAAGAGATGTCTGATTGTAACAGCTCACAGACTGCGCACAGGACACATTCCTCTTGCAAAATTCAATCACCTTATGAAAATATCAGACTCCCCCAACTGTGCGACATGCGGAGTTACAGAAGACGTTCATCATCTTCTGGTGGAATGTGTACGGAGCCAGTTTTTGAGAACACACATGTGTAGCCAATATGGTCTTAACTTATTAGATGTTGGCGCGTTTCAATGTATCTTATCCGCCCCTTTATGTGAGGCGGCTAAGGCACTTTTTAGTATAGTGTATAATATTATTAGTAGTTAAGTTTTTATTGCAAGACGTAACAGGGCTGACATAGTCGCAAAGCGACTCAAAGTCCTTATAAAAATTTAAGAATAAAAAAAAAAAAAAAAAAAAAAAAAAATTATTAGAGGTATATGGCCTTTCATTCTTACCGTACATCTCTCTTTTATTTAAGTTTCGTTTCCAAGTAGGTTTCATGATCAAGTTGACAAGTTTTTGCACACTGTTCTATTCGTCTGTAGCTCCTTGGCTCGTCGGTTCTAAGCGGGTTGGGCGTTCGTTCCGATGGTGTCGATTTATCGGCGAGTTAGGTTCGGTTCCCAGGTCACGTCGCGGGACGGGTGTCCGTCACGACCCTGATACGATGATTTGGACGTGTGACGTGCGCATCCCAGAGATTGGATTATTCACGCGATATTAGTTCCTATATTTTATAGGGGACTGTATTGGGTATTATGGGTGTTGAGAAAATTGCGAGAAATCTTGGGATATATCAAAAAATTGGACAGTGTTTTTGTTGGAGTTTTTATAAGAATAAGTTATAAAGACTCTGGTGTATATTTTTTTACTTTGTATAACTCCTTCTCACTTATTTGTGTTTTGGTGATGTTGTGCGTACACTCAACTCTAAAAACCGACTCATATCATTATATTTGTCGTATGGATGATGTTTTAATTGTTAACAAAGATTGTTAAGAGTACTACAACATGTATAAGCGGTCTAATAAAAAACATACAGGTTGCCCCAAAAGTAATGGCACTAATAGACGTTATCTACAATTTTTACAAATAGCGGCCCCTTGACGTTGATGTAGGTATGTAGTAAACAAATACAAAATATACAACAATAAACATGGTCCGCCTTACTTCTCAAGAACGCTGAATAATTGTTAATTGTGGTATATTTTATGCTAACTGCTAATGTAAAGATGTCAGAAGACGCTATTTGTTAAAATTATAGACAATACAGTACTGTTACTGTGCGCGTGAGCAGAAATTCTCAAGGCAAAAAGTAATTTGTATGAAATAGAGAAAACTACATTTACTTTCGACCTTTGTGGTGCAGGGGGCAAAGGTTTGCCCGCGACGCAGGAGGTTGCGGGTTTGATTCCCGCCTCGGAACAAATATTTGTACGATCTGCAGATATTTGTTCAGGATGTCCTGGGTATTTTTCTATGTAGAATAAAAAATATCTATCTATGTAATGTATTGTAATAAGTATATCAGTTATCTATTACCCATAACCCAAGCTCTGCTTATCTTGGGGCTAGATAATGCTGTGTGAAATGTCCAGCATTTTATTTATTTATTTAGATAAAAATATAAATTATTAAATTTAAAATACTTATTGGTATTTGAATTGAATATTTCAACCAGGAAGGTCAATGTCCAGCAGTGGTCTTCTATTGGCTGATGATAATAATGATCACTGACCCTCGAAGACATTTAAAAAAACACACTTTCAATATTGTGTGATTTCGAATGCGAAGAAAATAAAGGATTGTTGGTCAAATATTCACAAAAACATCCAAAAAAGATTCAACGAATGAGCATGGTTGAGTAAAATACGTTAGTTTTTATAGATTTATCGAAAAAGTACTTACCGGAAAAAAATATAATTACACTCTCGACGACAAATTCAGAGACATTTATCAAAATTCATTAAGCCACTTAGCCTAAATAGGCTACAGGAGCAGCCAGGAACAGACCTACCAACATAGCCCTCTTCCTTCTGGGCAGTCGGCTAAAAATACAATAACATAACACCCAACAGTCACATACGTAGTCTTGATCCCACACTAAGATTTCCTGTGTCGTGGGTATCTGGAACTACGAGTACCATGGCACCATGACACCCAGACCCGGAGCAAATATTTGCAGATCATACAAACATTTACCCCGCAGCGGGAATCGAACCGCCAACCTTTTGCATCTCAGCCGACTACACGCCCGCTCCGCCACAGAGGTCGGTGATACGTATTAATAAAGTATAGTGGTTTCAAAGAAAATAAGTGGTGAATTAATGCTAGATGAGACAAAGAGAATCTCCTTCCATTCTGCCTCAGGATTTACATTTAATAAATTTTTCTTCTCATCCCAAAAGAAGCACAAAACCTCATTCCGTCTAGCTGATCCAACTAAGACAGGTAATGACGTTGTAATGTATTGCGGTACCTGCCCATCCCCTGCGTGTTCGCAGTGAACATTACAAAATGGTGCTAATTATCGTTCATTCTCGTCCTAAGGCTTTGCATGCTAAATCTGGCTTCCAGAGATTTACTTGCGGACAACGACATAAATATCTTTAAAGAATGTGCGTTTTAAATGGTTTTAAACCCGGTTTATGGATGTGAAAATCGGGAAGTCGACAACAACGCAGTATAACCGAAAGTTTTGAAGAATTTTGATATAACTTCTGTACCTATTTACATACCTAATTAAAGGAATAATCTTAGCCAAAATATAGCTTGTGAAAAAAAAAAAACAAAAGTAACGTCGTCATCATCATCAGTCTGTAGAAGTCCACTGCTGGGCATAAGCCTCCCCCCTAGAATGCCACGATGAACGGTTTTGAGTCACCTCCATCCACTGAGTTCCTGCGACGTTTATAATGTCTTTAGTACATCGAGTGGAGAAAAGTGTAGAGTGGAAATATTACCTACATGTTAATTAAATCTAACACTTTTAACTCAAACGCTTGAAAATAAATTGTTGTCTACTGACACCAACGATCTATTAAAGATCGTTGACTGACACTGATTATTTTTTGATCACCCTGCGTCAGAGGGCAGCTAGCTTGACGTATAAGGTAGCCCTGGAACGGGTCTGTCCAAGGATTCAGTGCTCCCCTTCCCCCAGAGCAAAGGCTACTTTCGTACACACGTCACTGAATTTTTAGTTCAAGGGCATGTTCCCTGACGATGGAAAGAAATACTGCGCAAATAAGTTTTTTGACACGAACAATCCATTGGTGCACCATCAGGGTTTGAACCCACGAAATCAGAATCAAAAGTCAGGGTCCGTTCCGCTAGACCATCAGTGATCTCGATCTCAATCAATCAATTGTTTTCAATAAAAAGGTTCACCCATATTTTCTTAGTTGTCAATACTCTGATCAATATTGAAAGTTCACAGAAACAATACTTGCATTGCCGTTTGGCAATGCAATGCGATCCCGTAACCCAAAACACCATTAATCATAATACAAAAATATTTTAACATAAAAACCCGCACCTTACATCCTTCAAGCAGAAGTAGAAGGGGCGAAAGGGGGGTGCTCGCAAAACTATAAATTCCCTTTAATTACCCCGGGGCAGCGTCACATCATGGATCCAGACAGTTTTATGACGATTTACGATCACATTTCGACGCGGGGACCGGCCCGCTTAGGGATCCCAACCGCCCAACTCACTTCAACCCACCACACCCCGCTTTACTCTAAGAAATAGTGCTACGAAAGCGGGGGGGCAAGCCAACAAGCGGGGTCTGGCTGTACTGGGCGGTATTCGTCACCTTTTACACTGGCGGGGGTTTAAAGGCCTCCAGTTCTTTATGGTAATGAAATCTGAGCAGGGTGACGTGCCGAGGTGATGCCTCCGAGAGTTTTTGTTGTGCCCCCCTTATTTATTGTTCGTTCGGGGAGGAACTTTGCGGAAAGTTCCGAATGGAATGTGTTCTGTGCGGTGTTGATGATATCGCCGAACCGATTGTTTTTGTTCATTTTCTTTTATTTGATTTGATGCGTGAAAGTTTCCAAATCGTCTATAAAAGAAAACATATTGCAAAGTTCAGTTCGAGACTAGTGACTTTCAAAAAACTTTGTATTGAAACTTTTCATGTGAAAATTGTCTCAAGTGCAAACACCCGAAAGCATTACTAAAGCAATATCATCACGTGAGATGAATAAACCACTTAAAAGAACAAATAAAAACCATTGCGATTCAACACGAAATCCAGTCGCAATCATAACCGCTTAACTGCCAATTTTATTTGTCGATACAAAGCGTTTCCAACGAGAGTTTACAGACAGACGTTTCGGTGTTACATAAAATCAAATCAACAGTTATCCCGCGCCTACATCACAATCAGGTTTAATCGCATATGTGACAAGTTAGCTGTTTGCCTACTGTACCCAGAATACATAGCTCCCTGATTTCCCCTGGCTATACTCTTGTCAGGCCTAGTTTTGTTGGGTTGTGGAGGGGGTTGGTGGGTCGTGTTTTGTTGGTGAGTTTCCAACACGCGCCACGCTAGCTCTCTCCCGATATCGCCTTGACTGACGGACGAGTATGCATTCAAATGGGTTACTTTACTTACCCGCCTCTCCCCCTCTCGGAATAAACATCTCGGAGTTTCGGATCCGCCGCCAATTTGGTACAGAATTTGTTGTGGAATGTCGAATGCTTTTTGAGGGCTGAATTGCATTTAATTTGCACTAAACAACGTTTTGTTTTGATGGTATTGGCCTCCAAGTGGATGTAAAGCGATTTTTGGAATTGAATTGTTAATTTTCAGCTGGAAGTCCTTTAGGGAGAGTGAACTACTGCATACTAATGTGGATATTTGTTCAATTTCAGCCTAATGGTGAGATTATTTTGTTTCAAATGTTTTCACAAATAAAATAAGAAACAGCTTTACAAAGCTACGGATGAAACCGTTTCACGAACACGTAAACAAAACAATTGAAAGTAAAATGACAAAATGTACAGCTGAATAAAAAGCTTTGTTTTCATAAAAGACACAGCCACGTTTCAATACTTATCACAAAAATCTGACCGATACAATTTATTAATCTGTACTATTACATTGAAAGTAACCATAATATAAGTTTCACCTAAGAATATAAAAAACAAGACATGTCGTGGGAAATCCAGTTGGAACCAAGTCAATAAATAAAATAAATTAACAACATTTAAAAGTAACTAAATTAAAAAATAAAACCGGTCAAGTGCGAGTCGGACTCGTGTGGAGATGGTTCCGTACACGCTGGCTAACATAATAATCACTAGACCAATTAACTTATTAGTCAATTAACACAATTTTATACACATTTGATCATTACGAGTATTTTCCCGTAGGAATTTGAAGGTTTACGATTTCCATTTAGATTTTTCTGTAAAGTATGAGTAAGGCCCAATATTTCAATTTTTTTTTTAAATTTTTGTCTCAGTAGTTTCGGAGATACCAAATGTACAATACAAATGTATTGTCAATACACTTTTATAAGTAATGTTGTCACTGCTTAAAATGAAAATGAAAATGTTTTTTTATTTTTGTAGCCAAAAGTAAAAAAAATACAACAAGGCACTTATTTTAAGCATACAAATAATTGAGTTAGAAGGACCTCGCTCTTTCATAGCCATATATTATGGTTGTTAATAATAAACACTTAAATTTTGCAAAACAAAAAATTCAATTATACTACTGTCAACAATTTTGCTACACGTGTGAGAGTAAAAATGAGAAAAATCATTAGATAGACGTACCTTCTAAAGGCCAAAGCACACCGGGTACGTATGCAGCACGTAACGTTCACACGCGCATCTATACATATGTACACGCTTGCGTGCACGTCACGCAAGCGGTGTGCCATGTCTCATACAGTTCCATACATTACAACGTCATCATCATCAATTTTCATCATTATTCACGCGGGTGAAACCGCGGGCGCAACTAGTAAAGAAATAAAACTAATAGAAAATACCAAAACAATAAAGTTATCAAAAACTACAATCATGGCAATAAATTACAAAAATACTAAGCAAACGTGTACACTGCACTTGTGCACGTGTGGCTTGAGAATAGACCCCTCCGTCTCCTCTTGTGGATGTCGTAAAAGCCGACTTTGGGATTACACCAGGATATTAATATTGAAAAGTATCTAAATTAAATCAAAGTCAAAGTCAAAAGTATTTTTTTCATTGAAATCACAAGGATCATTTTGAATCGTCTTATAAACTAAAATTACTCCTGTTCCAACGCGACCAAGCCTAGAAGAATCAGGCAACAAAAACGGCTTGGCTTACGTAAATGGTCCGTCTTACCACTAGGTGAGAAGCGCCTGTGTGGTGCCTCGGAGCAAGGAGTTGCTGATACATAGTAAATGAGAACTTAAAAACCTTATGAAGGTACTCAAAACCAATATTTCGATTACCAATCCGCATGCCATTTGTGGTGATTATGATATGTATATGAGGGAGGCTTTGTCCAACAGTAAACATCTAACGAATGATGGTGATGTTGTTGAGGTAGGTATTAAAATTTAGGATGTTTACTTTTCTAAGTGAACATCCTAAATTGAAATATGATACAACAAACCGGGAAACCTTCGATAAAACTTGACGATCCACAAAATAGCGTTTATTTTAAACGAAATCGTTTCAACGTTAAAATTAACGGAATTAAGTGCACGCGTCGAGTATTTGCAGGCTGATTCCTAAGCTGACCAAAACACACGCGCTAAGGGTACAGGTAGGTAATTTGATATGTGATTAAAACCCCTGTGTATTAAGGATAGTCGTTTAGAAATCTCTATCGCTGATTTAGGTAGAATAATTTGTACAATGAAATTTCAAATGTACCTTATTTTATTTTTCATACGTATTAATATTTGTAAAGGATCCTATTCCATCTCAGTTCATTTCATACTAATTTTAGGCATTCTTTAAAGTTATAAGAGTTGTTGAAAGTCACAACTCATGACACAAGTCACAACTTGAGTTATTGTTTCGAGCTAGCTTAGGAATGCACCAAACACACCGTGTAGAGCAATTAGACATATAAATAAATTCGGGTTATGCCCGACAGATGGCGCGCTCCCATCTCGCGATATTCATAAGCTCGTTTAAATTTGACAATGTTTTGTTTAAAAAGGAAATAAACGTATAGTTGCATGGGAATATACACCGTAGTCATGTTACTTATGTGTTCAAGGCAATTCACTGGTTAATGTTATCTTGATGTGATAAGATAAGAGTTTCTATGAGTAGGTACTTATACTTCTCCTCCTAAATATAAAAAACTTTTCTAAACACTTTTACTTAAGAACTATAAACTTAAGTGAAATTTATGTAGAAACGAACATTTAGTTAGAGGTTTCATATTTTTCTATACTTTTTACCACAAATTGTGTAAGTAACTTAGATTTCAGGTATTTTTGTGAAATAAAATAGTTTGAAATGCGATAAAAAAAAGGAGTTATTAAGCGTGTATGTTAGGGGGTTAACAATTAGCTTTTGACATGAAAACTTAAAAGCATCGAGCACAAGATTATCTTGATCATTAGAAACGGACCAATCAAAATAGTTTCTGTCTAATAAGTAGTTTGTGCTTGTTGTGTTACAGTTACTCAAGATTAAATGATTAAATATTTTATCTTCAGCAAACTTTTCGAAACACTAAGGTATAGAGTCGTAGTAAAGGTAGGGTAGACACACCTTAACTCAACACCGTTCATCAATGATCCCCATAAGATTGAATTGCACACGGGAGCAGGGAGAAACGATTTACTGAGGGAAGTATCACTACCACCAACAATAAAACCGTACAAATAACCAAATAAACATCCAGAAGCGTCCATTTTCTAAATAATCAACGAGAGAGACAAACAAATGCGTAAATCGAAAAAAGCAATAACAATTTGGGTGTCGTAACTAAAATCCTACACATTAGTCCCCTAATTTCCAATTAGCAAGCAGGTAGCGTAAAAAGACGCCATTACAGACACTTCCCATTTCCCGCCAAAAGGATCCGCCATCTTGTTTCGTTCGGAAACGCGCGCGTGCGAATTATTGTCCACTCTGTGCATATGTTATGTTGTTTATTGAATTAATTTCTGTTGGCTATCCTCCTTTGCTTGGATCTTTATTTGGGTATTTCGAGTGTCTGTTAGTTAGTGCTCTCTTTATTAGTCAATCGTTATTTTTGTAGCTATCTATCTACTTAACCATAACTGTGCCTACTCACGTAAGAAAAGAGGTTTAATATAAGTGAAGTTTGTTATTATACTTTAAAAGATAATTAACAGCTACATTTTACACAATACTGGTGCTAGAGTATCTAATAACTTTGTAAACAATATAATCTTGATCATAGATGGCGCTAGTAGGTATGGTAAAGCAAAAAGTGATTGTATGATTTGGTCGTGAAATGTTGCACTTTGACTTTTGTCATTGCTCTTATCATGTTAAAACTTTTATCAAATTTAATCCTGTTGCAAAACAATAACTTCGGGCTAACGACAACGATAATACTTTGACAAAATTGCAATCACAAAAACGGTTGGGACATCACATTTACAGTAATTAGAAAAGTTTGATACGTTTTGCGAAGGAAAATTAGTATTTTGTGGCGTGACTCGTTTTGTACGGCGATAAAAGCCGTTAAACGTGAAACAACCCGGCTTAAGAGCCAGTGCCACCATCGCCTGGTTAAACAGATTAGTCAGCAGAATGAAAAGTCCTAGATATGGTCATGCTTTTTAACCGAAAATATTTTTTATCTGAATGCAAGGTATGATTCTCCTTCTGTTCTCCTGTCAAGATTACGGTCATGGATAATTCCGTTTTAAACACATAACATTATAGGTTATCGTGGAAATGTAGTTTATAAACAGTTCTTCTTTGTATTTTACTTATAAAAATAAGTAAAATAATAATATTAAAAGTAGCTTCATTCCTTTATGGTTTATAAATCAGTAAATCACTGAATATTCTGAAGAAGAATCAAACGAGATAAAGTTTCTCAAAAACACACTAAAATTAAAGTAGGTACTTAGATAGTCTAGCTAGTTGATAAAACTTTACACTCATTCAAAGCAATTACATTGCTTAATCAAATTCGGTATAACTCGTCCCTTTAACCGTGAAAAGTTACTGGAGTTTCCGAAGCGACAGTATTGTCGGTGTGAGGGCCGAATCTGAATGGTTTATTCTTTACGTATGGACTACATGCAGCTAGAATTAATCCGCGTCGGAATATCATGTGAAAACATCAGGGGACGTAGAAGTGGGAGTCAGTTTCCACGAATATCTGACTGAAATACATGTATTTTAGAAATAAATGTATTTCAGTAAGATAAAAAAAAAATTATACTCACAAAATATTCAGTCAAAACAAGTAAGTACAATAAAGTTATATGCCGATTGGTCGTTGAAAACAATGGCGGCGATGAGCTCTCCATTTGTCACGTCTATATTTCTGAGATTGTGCAACCCACGGTGAAAAGATGCCCTTTGAGGGTCTGCCTACCCCTTCAGGGAAAAAGACGTTTGTATAATGTATGTAAGTACCTACAATAAAACAGATTATACAAAATAAATTCTATGTTAGTAGGTAGTACTATAAGTTAAGTTCTGGTAGCAGTTTTAAGTAAGGCATAACACAATGTATCCTGGCCCCCTTATTCGGTATGACCAAACGTAACATAACGCGGGCTCGTTACGATATCTGCGTGGAATCATCGCTGAATCGTATTGGGTAACGTCACACGTTAGAAAGAAAGAAAGAAAACATTTACATAACATAGGTCATAGCGAATAACCTCCCTGATCAATTCTTTTTGACACAATATGTTTACATAAAGATTCATATTAGTTATTGTTGCTAACATAGTTACAGCGGACCGCCAGTTTATGTGTTGGTGAACTTTAGCCTGATGAAAAATCCGGCTGCTTGTAGTCCAGCCTTAACTCCGGCCACTGGTTAATTGCGTAAACCCTCGTCTAAGCCTAGTTTTAGTGACAATTTATTTTGGTCATAACCGCCTATGTACAGGATGTATTACGTTTGAATGGCCTCGTTTGAGGCCGGTGGGCCGCTGGTCATCTCGCCTATCAGGCGGCTAAAATAGGCATAATGCCTGCCTGTTTAAACTTCCGGTGGTATGCGTGGGCTGGATTCGTTATACCACACGTGTGATTAAGAGTCTAAATTCAAAATTACCTGCTAATTAAATAAATTTACCGAAAAAAGTCGTATATAATGACAATGTGATTGCATGATCCAAAATTGGTTTATTCTTAGAATATTGTGTGTGAAGCAAAGTAGCATTAAGTACCTCATTAAAAACACAACATTCATTCATATATTATGAATGACAAATAAATCTCGATGGATTATTCAATGGAAACATTCAATAACTTTCATTTGACAAATAAAGGACTCCCTTTACCAAAACAAAGCAAATAAAATTAAATTTATATGACAAACTATTGTTTAAAATTCAAATGGTACGTGTGAAATCTTGCCTCGGCTTAATTGTATTGACCGAATGTACCCCCCTGCCTACCCTCTAGGGTCATAGGGGGGTCACTTCGTGTGAGGAAATACAATAATATCGTGATGGAGAGCCTAGTACCCTCCTAATGGCTTTAATAAAGGTACGAATTTACGTCTCTTTGTATTTATGATTTTATTTCGATATATTTAATTAAGACTAGGGTTGTCCGTCATTGATTTTATCGTATGTTCTATTCGATTATGTGATAAACACAAGCTTTTGTTGAGTTAGGCCATAATAATGATAGCAAACATTATAAATCCGAAAAATTTATGAGATCAATTCAGAATTTTACAGGAATCGCTTGTGAATTTGGTTTGTGTTAGGGGAGTTACCTCTGAACTATTGAAATAAAACCAATAAAAATATCAGTAAAATTTACTACTAAAGTAATCTTGTCTAGACTAGTTGGTATATGGTTGAAGTACAGCGCCACCAACTTATCTGTGGACAACATCGGAACTAAAGCCGATTGCACACAATAATTACGACACTAATTCTGCATAAGTATCAACAGTTGTTTGACGACCTCTGTGACGCGGAGGGTGAAGGTTCACCTGCGACGCAAAAGGTTGCGGGTTCGATTCCCGCCTCGGAACAAATATTTGTACGATCTGTAGAATTTTGTTCAGGGTGTTCTGGGTATTTTTCTATGTATAATAAAAATATCTATCTATGTAATGTATTGTATTAAGTACCTATATCAGTTATCTAGTACCCATAACACAAGCTCTGCTTAGCTTGGGGCTACATAATGTTGTGTGAAATGTCCAGCAATTATTTATTTATTTTTGTTTTAAACTTTTCTGTGTTTCAATTCCCATTTTGAATAGTAAAAAGTTAAGAAATTGTAAGGTAAGTTTTCATAATAACAGTTGCACACAATATAAGTTGGTATCATTTATTTGAGATATAAATTTTATATTCAGAAACATCGATTCACATATTTTTATTTTCATTGTCCGTTCGTTTGTTATTTATGTGATATTAATCTTATATAATTATAATTTTTTGTTATCTATGCTGATGATCACAAGCATGTAAAAGTCCTCTGTTGGACCTCAGAATGCCACGATGAACGGTCTTGAGCCGCCTCCATCCACCGGCTTCCTGCGACGTTTATAATGTCTTTAGTCCATCGAGTGGAGGGTCCACGTAGTGGTCTGATCGTTATCCATTATTATTAATTAAAAAATAGATAATATCCACCGCTTAACTGTACCATCTATTTTGATCCATGTAATTCAGAAATAAATATAAGTATTTAAGATAATTATAATAATAATAATAACACCCGACAGTCGCATACGTAGTTATGATTCCACACTAGGATTCCCTGTGTCGTAGATATCAGTACAGCTAGCACAAGCTAATTAACGTCAGAAACGGTAGCCAGTCGCTAGTAAGACGATAGTAAATGTCAAATATTAACCAATCAAATTAGAATGATTTCAAACTACCCCGATGTCATTGGCCAATATTACCATTTGCGGTTGTCTCGCTAGCGTCTTGGTAACGTGAGTCAGCCTGTGCTAGGCGTACAGGAACTACGCGTACCATGGTACCATAACACCCGATGCGGAACAAATATTTGCAGATCATACAAACATTTGTCCCGCAGCGGGAATCAAAGCCGCAACCTCTCGCATCTCAGCCGGCAACTCACTCGCCGCGCCACAGAGGTCGTTGTAGATTTAAGGTCATTGACCTTCGCAAGTTACATTTCTGAAAACTCTACGTGGTAACTTAGAAATAAAGGTGTGTACAAATAAAGCTCTGAATTATTTTACAATAACCCCAATATATTTAATTAAAATTTTAGTGGGCGCTGGACGCCGCGGGTGCTTTGGTAGACGTCTCGTATTATGTAATGTTATTTTTGTTCTAATGCCCCGGAATGACAGTTTTGGGCACGGTTTATGTTAATTTGCTTATTATCCAACCTTTTTGTTTGGGTAAATTATAATGGCTTATTTTATTGTCAAAGGTTATCGGACAAATTGGTACAAACGAATATTTTTACTCGACGCAGGTTAATATTAAATTTTCATTTATTATTAATTAAAAATACAATTATGCACTGTAATTAAGCTACTTTGGTTAAAATACCATCAAAACTAATACACAATCATAATTTGTCCGTCTCATAAAGCTTTTGAGTTAGTTCTGATAATATGTTCAGATACTACTTATTTTTCATTTATTTTATGTGTAGTCGATTATATAATATATATTTTTAAGTACACCATATAAGTAAACTTTTTGTTTTATATTAATTTTTGTTGATTTTACACACCTTCTTTTCTCGTTTTTATCAATTCCAGTCCATCCCAAGATTGTCTGGAAGACATAGCTCTTAGCGATAAGAACGCATAGTGTACCTCCATACTATTTATGTATACAAAATAAACACTAGATCAAGAATTAAAATGAAAATGATTAAAACACACTTTACAAAACTCGGCAAAAATTCTCTACCATGTAAATTTGACCTTTTTTCTCAAAAATGTTAATTTGTATATACTTTGAACGAATAGCTGGTATTTTGATGTGATCGTTCAAAACGGAATAAACTTAAAGTTTCGGCAGTAGATGTTTATGGCAGTACATCGATTACAGTAACAGGTGCGAGCTAGTGCCGGGGTGAGTTAGTGTTGTATTTACACGCTGCATCGATGCAGGTGAATTACTGCAAGATCGTGGACTATGGCACCTCCTGTCTGTGGCATCTATGCTATGGACATTAGAGCAGTTTCCGTTAATAATAATTCTTTATTTGGATAAATGTGGTACGTAAAAGGTTCTTATGTTTAGTTTAATTAGGTGGCTCACATTTCCCATGTCTGGGATACAAATATTAACAAAACAGGTAGGCATAGCCGGGCACCGTTAATCAAATAGTTAACTTCGTTAATCGTTAATCCGCTACAAAAAAGTTAGCTTCGTTAAGCGATAAAGCGTTACCTTTCGGAAGAATTAACGCAAGTTAACGTTAAGCGTTAATCCGTTAATATGTGTAAAATTTCATCTTTATATCGTTGCGTTAGTGAACTTATAAAACCTGTTGGTTTAGGTTCTGGAAGTTAACAGGTTAGGAACAAAACAAAATACTTGTATAATTCAAATGTGTAATTTAATCGTCGGGCATAAGGTGCATATTCCCCTTCATGAACATGAACATGTTGAAGTTGTGGTAACTATTAGGCATTGGATTAACTATTAACGGACTTCTGCGTATTAACGGAAGTTAACGTGTCCGTTAACATTTTTAAAACTTAACTTATAAGTTAATCCGTTAATCAAAATATTAACTTCGTTAATTAACGATTAACGGATTAACAAGTTAATGCCCAGCTATGCAGGTAGGTTATCAGGTCAAAACAACCATTCAATTACAGCAAGTGTTACATAAAATACCAAAATAAATCACAAATGTCAACAATAAAAATAATAAAAAACCGTTATTTTATAGACATATAAAAACCAATCAATGGTACCAAACTCATGCAGCTCGTAAAGGAATCTTGGATTACTTACACTGCGTTACTAATAAACGCTGTGTATCCTTAGAATAGAACACAGTTTTGTCTTTTGCATTGATATCAAATACGTAGTGATGTTATAACTCGATAAAAAAAGAGCTAAGTTTATAAATATGCTGCATCAACCTACATGCCTTAAAGAAATTTATAAGATAAATGTTTATAATTCTATAAAAATATATAAAAGTTACCTAAAGAACTGAAAGTAAATGTTAAATGAAAATATATTTAAGAAGAGACTTAACTCATTGGCTATTCGATAGCTGTTTTTATAGTATAAGGGATTTCTTTTAAATGTAAATTCTTAATTAATTTGACATTTATATATTTGTACGCCTGCATGCAGGCTGAATGCATCGACTAACATAGATTTAAGACCTAAACGTGTAAAATTATGTGTATTCTTACAAATAAACGATTGAATCTTAAATCTTGAATCATGAATCTTGAATCTTGGATCGAAAGACAGAACAGGAAATATTTATTTAAAAGCTACGTTTAATTTACAAGGCCCTTAAATAGAATGCGAACATAAGTTGAACTTAAGCACAAGCTATGTATGACTCAGTATCATCATCATTATCAGCCGCTGAATGTCTACTGCTGGATGAGGCCTCCCCCCATAGAATACTACGAAGAACTGTTTCGAGCTGCCTTAATCGAATGCAATTGGGGGCTATAATCACCACGCTTGGCAGGCGCATTGTTGATCGCAGCATTACTGTTAAGTTCGCAGTGGATGCTGCTGTCCATCCCCGGTCAAAGTCAAAGTCAAAAAGAATTTTATTCATTGAAATCACAAGGATCATTTTGAATCGTCTTATAAACTAAAATTATTCCTGTTCCAACGCGACCAAGCCTAGAAGAATCAGGCAACAAACACGGCTTGGCTTACAAAAATGGTCCGTCTTACCACTAGGTGAGAAGCGCCTGTGTGGTGCCTCGGAGCAAGGAGTTGCTGATACATAGTAAATGAGAACATAAAAACCTTAGGAAGGTAGTCAAAATTAAATAAACATCAGCAAAAAAAAAGAATATGCAAGACAGCACACGCTACGCTTGTTATACTTATAAATAATAATCTAATAGAAATATGTAAATAGGTAAGTACAGATATTGCAAATTTCCATTTTAGCAGTCGAGGGGCAGAGCGACATCAGGCCACGCGGCTTTATCATTTATATAGTCATCAATAGTGTCTTACGCTTTCTAAATTTTTTTTTTTTTTCTTTTTTAGGTTAATCTATCCGGATTTTAAGACATCCACGGGAGGAGGTGGTATAACCTTAAGCCAGACACACCATGGCTAAGGATGCAATGGATAAGAGGCCAAAAATATTTATCAATATCTAGTTTCTAGTAGTTTCTATCTGTATTATGACTATCTTTTGTTTGAATTATAATTTTGCTTACTATTTGTGTTTACCCTCTTTCCTACCTTTAATATCCGAAACCTTATTTCCCCGACCCACAATAAACATATTCAAATGCTAAAAACATAATTTCACTACATACAACTTGGACATCCGTTTGTTTGCAAAGGACTGCTAGACGGGATGTTGTCCATAACGTCCCGAAACGTCCCGATATCGTTGCCCTAGCTGGTCTAAATTAATTCGGTAAATATGGGAAAATATCCTGAAAATACCCGAATTTAGGGATAGTTGACGACATATGAACGAGCACGCGAGTAAATGACGGAAAAATATATACAGGGTGTAAATAAAACGGGCAGTGATGTACGTGATAAAATAATTTTCTTTGTCTCTTTCTACACTTTTCCTTTTCTCAACTTCTTATAAAAAGTGTGTAGGATAAAAAAATTGTTGAGTTTTACCGGAGTATGGAAGAAATGCTACATACAATAAAAACCTGTGAAAATGAGTATTCAACCTTCATAAACCTAATAAAAACGTCGCTATCTGACCTACGTAAACATACCTAATTGTAATCAAGAAAAAAGTACGATTACTACCTTTGAGTCAGCGATTCGCCTAATGACACATGTTAGCGCTAAACAATGCTTAATGCGCGAAACACCCTTACGCAGGTGGAGGTATTTGTTTAGGACAAGCTAAATGGCGACCGTTTAGCGGCTGGTCAGGTAAGAGGTTGAGGAGCAAGGCATGAGCGATAGCGAGTTGTTTTTTAAGACCCATTATTTTCACGTAATTTGCATTCCAATTGATTTCCAATTGCAAATCAATTGGAATTCCACTTTCATAGATTCATTATCATCTTCCTTTAGAAGTCGACAAGATATATATCACAAGGTATAGATTGCTTTGAACCATTGCCATCTTTTCATCTTTGGCACATAACTTAACTGCTTAGCATAGTTTTAAGCATAATTTAAATTATAAGCAGCTGGCTTACTCCGACCGACACACTAAGCTCTCGACGGAGTTAACTAGATTGGTAAACTATCTAAATAATTGTAAAGTTTGGTACCTCTACCTCTCGCCAATTCCCCATTTGGCGGTTATTGATAGTTATTAAGAAAGGGCTGAGTCACTGCAACAAATTTGAGCTCAAAATGCAAAATTAATATCTAAATGTCAGATATAAACAATTTAAATAAGTTTGAGTGATGCCATGTCACCTCGTAGGTGGACTTTCTGGTTACGATCAGATGTATGGAACAGTAAATTTATTATAGATACCTGAAATCAAAAGTTCAAAAAATGCAAGTGCTATGCAGGTACTTACTGCAATTTTGACTAGATAATTTGTTTGCAGACTGACAGGGTGGGATACCCTGTATAAATGAAACATTCAACGACAAAAATGAAAATGGTTCAATTAGGCAAAAACGCTTGAATCTTGCACCTCAAACACCACCTTACAGAGTGATACAGGTGCGAGATTAAATGGCCGCCGTGTATACAGGGTGTTCATTACGATATTGCGCGCGGGTATTGCCGCCGGCGGTTTTTATTAGCTGTCATAACGTTTTGCTTTTTGATGAGAATTGAAAACGCGTGATGGGAGGGCCGCTCCATTGTCGTCATTGTTTGAAGCCATTTGTTTTGTTTGACGGCCCTTTTTCGACGATTTGGAATATGATTGTCGGGATATTGTTGGTTTAAGGTGGTTTTAGAAGCATTTTCTCGGCAACTTTGCAATATTTTAAACAACACGTGAAAATGTGAAAGCTTTGTACACTATTATAAAACTTCTGTCAATAATCTTCTTTATTTTGTACATTATCTAGGTGAAAAAGTCTGTTTTTGTATGTAAGTAAATGAAATAACAAATTCATGATAAAAATAAACACAACAAAATACTAAACTCCCATTAAAACTTTTAAACGGAAAAATAAATACAAAACAAGCACTTGCTCCGTGAATTCCCAAACTTTCCGAACGCATCTATTTTATGACTCCAACGTTCTATATTCAAAAGTTTTCGTTATCTGTGCAATGTAACTTTCCCGCCAATCGCAATCGTCGAACGTCAATGTCTGCGGTGAAGAAATTAAAAGTTTGTCAGTTTGCTCCGGGCGATCGACGCCGCCGGTCGCGTCGGAGCGATAGTTTGATTACTGCAATGTTAGGGAAATTCCAACTTGTCTTCTGATACAAAGTAGAGCTGAGAATATTTTAAATTGACATAAGCACTATTAGATTCAGAACTACTAGAGTTTAGGTGGTAATGCTCATTGGCTATCAAAATAATAATATTTTTATTCAATCAACAACCTATCAAACGCTTTTTTAACAAAAGTTAAAATGTTTTTAGCATTATAATTATAGTATTACATCAAACACTAGTCAGAACAAGAAGATATGCTAACTACTTAATTATTATATTATGTGGTAAAGCTAATAATATATGTTCATATAATTTTACACCAAATTATAATGATTTATAAAATATATCCTACCACTCAAAAACAATGAACTTGTGTAATAAATCGCAAATTAACGAGCCCCGTGTTGGGCGCCCGTGTACTCCTTAATATTCATCTGAAAGTTCTCGAAAGAACCGCAAGAGCTCATCAAGTTATAAGTTGTGCTCATGAAGTTACTTGGAGATTATCCAAGTATTAAACCAAAGGTGTGATAAGAATTAAAGCTACATTCGATTAATACTTGAAGTGGCATAGATATTAAAACTGTTTAATTTGTATCGTATGTAATTGCTAGGCAAATGGCATCATTTCAACGGTCATAGGAAGTCGGTGGATCAAGGCGGCTCAAAACCGTTCATCGTAGCGTTTAATGGGGGGAGGCCTACGTCTAGCAGTGCATTTTTATAGGCTGATGATTTGCTATAGGTTGGCTGCCCTCTAAGAACTATTTTTAAACTTTTTAAAGCTATCGTTAGAATAGAATAGAAATTACTTTATTGTACACCTTAAGGTAATAAAAATAAAATAAAACTTAACATGATAATGAAAAGTACAATAGGTGGTCTTATCGCTTGGAAGCGATTTCTTCCAGACAACCTTTGGATGGAGAGAGAGAGATCTCTCTTTATTAATTATTCATTCATTAGTGATTCATTATTGATGGTCATTATTGTGATTTTGCGGAAAAAACTCGAAAGGGGGTTAATTCCACAACTTAGGTACACGCGTACCTAAGTTGTGGGGAAGAAAAAATCAAAATGAGAAGAAATTAGTAGGGATACTAACTATAGGTAGGTATACCACAACAAATAAGTTTTCACAATACAGCAATTTTAAACGCGAAACAACTTCAGCAATGTCATCCAAACTCAAGCAATCTTCTGAAACACCCAGAAAAATGCATTTGCCTTTCATTTGGGCATAATCGTATTTTGTTCATTTAATTTGTGCGACGGTACGCTAAAGGAACGAGTACAGAACCCTTGAGAAATCACGACGCGAAGACAGCGATATGAGAACATAATTGGGCACATTCCCCCTCCTCTGAACTAATTGAACCGAGATAATTCTGCGGGGTATAAATGTGTGGATTTTCAATTTATTTCAGCTTAATGGTGTATGTTAGCAGAAATATAGAAATAATTAACATTGATATGTAAAAAGAACTGATTGATTTTGGATGTTTGTTTGTTATTACCGATTTCGATTAAATTTGGTAGACATGTGATTAGCAGGCCTAGCTAAACGGCATTCGCTTCGAAGCGATTCCATTTCTACAGTCGTAATACAATATAATAAACCACGTGACATATCGATAGCTAACGTCAATCTCATACATTTTGGACCTTTCTACTAGCGTCATCGCTATTAGAATGTTACTTTGTCCAAGGCCTCTGGATAGACGGACACATACATAAATATAAGATCAGCCTGTTACAATGCTTCTACAGCGAGTTAATCCCCCGTTTTCCCCTTTGTAGTTTTAGGCTAGGAATAGAAATTGAAGGATTAAGTGTTCGTCTCAACCTTAATCAAATTAATCCATTGTGACGCTAGGTTTACTTGAGTTTTAATAAAAAAACTTGTCTTTTCTTCTTTTTTTTTTCGAGTGGATGTTATCTATAAAATAAATAATTCAGGAAAAGATGACTGAAATTTAAATTCTGTTATTGCATATTGATTATCTTTGATGAGGTTTTTTTGAAGTTCAGTGATTATAGATTTTTCGAGGTTGGAAAAATAATAAAAAAAAGGAACACACCAACTAAACTGACAGTAAGATGAAACCTGATTGGTTGAGCTGGTCCATAGAATACAACAAAAGTTAGTACATAGACCAAAAACGAATTCGAATGAAACTTTAACTGTAGCTTTCCTTTTACACTATTCGAAAAAAGAACAGTCGATCAAACCGACCGTAACGGTTGGCGAGGTTCTCTGATTGGTCGAGAGAGCTCCGTAGAGTACCATAGATTCGAATAACTGCCGTAGACAGAGGGTGCATTCTGCACAAAGGTACAGAAATATGTGTCCGGTGCTAAACATTAACGATTATGGCCAAGTCACGTCTAATTGCGAATGTGGACGTGGTTGTGCGAAATGCAGCTAGTAATATTTGTGTAAGATTTCGGGAAATTAATTTCGATGCTTGTCACGTGTTAGGAATGTTGAATTTGTGTTTTCGAATAAATACATTGTACTCCTACAAAAGGTTTTAAACTATTTTAAAGATTAAACACAGCAATAACAGAAAATGATTGAGTTGAATGGATTTTGCTATATAGTGTGTTAAAGGCGCCTCTTATCTTATCTTCCGATGTTTTCCTTAACTGATTTTTTTACATAGAATTTATTGCACACAATTTTTTTGAGTGGAAAAATCCATAGTTTTACGTCCGCGATTCGAACCCATGTCCCATGATTAGGAAGTCGTGGTCACTTGCTACTACACCACCAGTGCCCTCATGGCAGTTATTCCAGGTTTTATTTAAACCTTGCAAAGTCTAGATTGCTCAGTACCGTATTAACCGATCCCAGCTAATAGTAAGCGCACGTTATCGCGAGACAAACGCGCTGGCTGCGCAACGCATAACCATTACCGCTTTTTGGTTTCGCGAAATTAGCGCCTTTTTGCATACCTACCTACTCTCGTAATAGTAGCAGCTATTGCTTTTGCGTTTCTTTTATGCTGTTTTGTCGATATCTTATTGGGACTTTGGTACGATTAAAATAAATAAATGTATTAAAAATGAGAATTAGAAATGATTTTGATTTGCTTATCACTATACTAGTTTTTTTCAACATCGGTCGCAACGGTTATTTTAGTTTTATTTTATTATTTAGGTATAGGTATAGTACTAACCCTTAGGTTAGTACTATAACCTAAATAATAATAAATTTATTTGAAATAAATAAAAATAAAATAAATAAATGCTGGACATTTCACACAATATTATCTAGCCCCAAGCTAAGCAGAGCTTGTGTTATGGGTACTAGATAACTGATATACTTATTACAATACATTACAAAGATAGATATTTTTTATTATGCATAGAAAAATACCCAGAACACCCTGAAAAAATGTCTGCAGATCGTACAAACATTTGTTCCGAGGCGGGAATCGAACTCGCAACCTCCTGCGTCGCAGGCGAACCTTCACCCGCTGCACCACAGAGGTCGACAAACTATAATGTACTTACCAGTCACCCCTTTCTTTCATTTTAAAGAACCATTTTCCCGTTATTTACATTAATTTAAGAAATATAAAGTTTTGTACATTTACAAAACTTTATATTTGTTAAATGATGTGATTAGGTACTGCCATGAATAAGAAGCAGTAATGAATATGACGTCATGTTTCGCAATTCGTGTTTACTTCTATTGCAGCGTAGCATTCTCGCAGTGTAGCTCGTAGCACAGATCGTAGCGCATCGTAGAGCGTACGATGTGCTACGCTGCGGCGTAGAGCATAAACATTTTTGATAATTCAAAACACAAAGATCATCTATCATCAAGATCATCACTGCCAGAATTATTTCGTTACAGCTTCTTTGTACTAATGCAAGGCTTTCATAATATCTCAGAGACTATAAATGGTCCAGTGATGCGAAATAATAAGTAGTTTTAACATGATTATACATATACATATTATTCAACGACTTATTTAAGATTTATTATTATTTGACGAGCTCCGTGGCGCGGTGGGCGAGTAGCTGAGATGCAAGAGGTATGGTTCGATTCCTGCTGTGGAACAATTTGCATGATCTTCAAATATTTGTTTCGGGTCTGAGTGTTGTAGTACCATGGTACCTGTAGTTCCTTTTGCCCACAACACAGGGAATCGTAGTGTGTGTTTGAGTGTTAATACAATGATCCAATTAAAAACTTTTTTATTTTCTTCCTTTCCATGAACAGACGTGAACGTCTGAAAAATAACTCTAAGTCCGTATATACAAGACGGGCGATCCGTCTGTCTGTTTAATTAACATTCCGACAAGACGCGGGAATTAAACCGATATCACTTCGGCACTTATTGACAGGAAGCTGGCAGTGAGGTGTGGCAGCCGACAGGTGAGGTGAAGACGGAAGTCTGTAGAAATTCAATAAAGTTTCATGTTCTCAGTTTATTTGCTAATGAAAACTTACAATATTCTACGTAGGGTAAATGTTTCACGAGCATTTTGCAAAATAAATTGATTGTTTACTGAGATAAATTAAGATAGATAAAAAAATATTTATTGCACAACTTAAAAGTACTGTGTACATTAATTAACTTAATGCTAGATAGCATTATCTTCCAGCTAACCTTTGTGTATGTGGAAAACAATTTAAAGGTAGGCACTAATACATTCAAAAGTAGATACCTGGTATATAAACTTATTTTGCATAGGAATGTACTAAGCTACATACAAGGTATCTACAATAGGTACATTTATTAATTAAAATACTACTTAAAAAAATTACTAATACCTACTCTATATGAATGGAATTTCGGAAATTCATCCCCTAAAACAATAAAAATGACGTCTTAAGCCTATTAAAAAAAAAAACTTTATTTTCCAATACACAAAAATACAAAATGTTAAAAGATAAAAAGAAAAGTAAAATAAAAGTAAAAATATATGTAAAAAGTAACTTAATTAAAAATATATATTAATCTTATAGTGTGTGGCGGTTGAAGCCTATTAATAAGAGCAAAAATTAGCAGTATGTTGGTAAATTAAATATATAAATCCGTCTTCTGCCCCGAAAACAGGTTTTTTACGACACTTTCTTCAATCGAGTATCCTCCATGTCTATATTAATGTAACCAATTTGTAAGAGGGCGCGATCACCTCATTTGTAAAGTCTCGGAGGGCGGAGCATTGGTATGAACTCGCAAATATACGTAAAATATCTGATTTAATCCTATACAAAGTATAACTTGTTGAGAAAAGCGTTATAATCCACTTTTAAACCAAAAAAAACAAAAAAGAGGATGATTATAAAATTAATTTTCATTGCAGAGGCCGACTCGGCTGAGGACCTCAAGGGAGCAAACGTGCAAGTCTCGACAGAGCTTACATATTTAAGCCTTTCGGAGTCGAGACTCTAGATGCGTAGAAAACGGGGCCCATCAAAATTTCAGAATTCTTTCAGGGCCTCTGATCGAAGCTACGTGTGACCAGAGAGCTGCCTTTTATCTGGGTTAACGCATTGATATTGCCATTGCAGTCAGCGTGGCAATGCACCCAGCGTCTTGGGGAAGCTTCCGTTTCATAGGGATTTGGATCTTTAGATGGTTTGCAAAGATACATAATTGCACAAAATATTAATATACATAATTTGTAATTTTTTTTTGTGTTAGTCATATTATTATTTCTGTAAATAAAGATATTAATTTGAGCAAACAAAAGTAAAATAGTAAAGGACTATCTAAATAAATGTACACAATATGATTAACAATTACAAAGGAAATTGCTTCATAAATTTTTCTGACATCATTTAACTTGTTTGGCTGACGATCAACGACTCTACCAAAACTCCCGAATTATCTTAGAGCGTACCTATTTTAAATAAACTTGGCAACACCGAAGCGTCTTGCCAGTGAATCGACATCTAATTAAGCTAATTTACATCTAATGACGTTCTTGTACAGCTTGCCTGCTAACTAAAATAGGCTCCACTCTACTTTGCATTATACCTAATTCTGCTATTTGTTTACAGAAAAGTAAGTAGGTCAAATATTAGTAGGCACTGGTATACTGCTGTATTGTCTTTTTAATTACATATATTAATTATGATAATATTTATACCGTGGTGTGTCCTAAGAATAGACCCTTCCATCTCCTCCTGTAGATGTCGTAAAAACCTACTAAGGGATTATACCAGGGGATGGGCAGCCGCATCCACCTGACTATTCAACACCAATCTGTGACCACCAATCAGCCTGCCAAGCGCAATGATTACACCAATTCCCCCCATTGTATGTTGTGGGGTAGGCTTCGTCCAGCATATACTTATTATACTTAGCAGGATTTAAATAATAACGTTAGTTTTAGTCAAATTATTCCAAAAATACGTTTACCAATTTAATATAAAATTTAAGCAAGTTACCATTTCAATATAAAATAAATAACTCTAGAAATGACGCAATAATGCAATTGTTTTTTGAAAAAGTTTTTTTATGTTTTTTTCCGTTGGCTAATCAAAAGAACTTCTTTTACTTTTTCTACTTACTTTTTAACTTTCCGCCTCACAAATCCCCCTGACAACATTAAAACATTCACCCAAATCTCATAACCCCGACTAATCAAGCGAACAATACACAATTTGAATGTAAACAACATTTGAACAGGTAAATTTGAATTTAAACAGGTACCTATTCAAATAGGTACCCGAACAAAGCCTTGTGATAGTCTTCAGAACTTTAGGAAAACTCATTTGTACACCTCAATACAAAGCGCTGATAACATCTAAATAACATCAGCGAACTCATATTAAAATGGCCCAAAATGCCGATAAAACACGGAGTTAGGAAGACAATCTTCTAGAAAAGACTAAAGTTGAGTGCAACAGTCAAGTAAATACCTTTTTCATCCCATCTATTCGAAAAGGACGACTTGGTTCGCCTTTAAGTGCACCCAAAGGTGGTGTTTTCTGTATGAAGCTTCTATAAGTGCGCCGCAATTATCTTTGCCGCGCACTTTTTAAATTTGGAATATATCGAACTCAAATAAGTGCGCCGCAATTATCTTTTACGGCTCTTTTTGAATTTGGAACATCTTGAAAAGAATCAAACACAAATAAGTGCTAAGTGTAATTTGGATCATCTTAGTGTTCAGCGCCAAAGAAGGCGAACGCAAATATTGTTTAAATAAATACTGGCTGGTACGACGGCCCACAGTCGCGCCACCGGCTGAATAAAAAAAATCAAATTAGAAACGACGGCCCGCGATTTCGTCATTTTTAACCGACTTTACAAAAAGGAGGAGGTTCAAAATTCGGTTGTATTTTTTTTAATGTTACCTCATATCTCCGGCGTTTATGAACCGATTTGGAAAATTCTTTTTTTATTTGAATAGATATACTTCCAGATTGGTCCCATTTTCAGAATCCAGTTCTGATGATGGAATCCACGAGGAATTGAGGGAACTCCTCAAATATTGTAGGCATACATATGGCGATTTTGATATTTTCAGCAACAAACCAAGCATTTGCATTCAGAAAGTATCATAATCCTTTCACCACTATGGTTCTTTCATAATTTTTTTTTCATCCAAATATTTAGTCGCATACAACGGCGGAAGTCTTTTTTTTAAATGATAAGTTATTCACGGATTGTTAGAAATTCATGGTTTTGTTTTGAAATAAAATATGAGGCGCCTTTTATTTTCTCATAGTGGGTGATGAAAAGTAGAGTGTAACACTCGGGCGCAAAATATATTTTTGGCTCGGGCGACGTACTTTGAATCCCTCGCTACGTTCGGGATTCAAAAAAGCGCCCTCGCCGTAAAAATATTATTTTGCTCCCTTATGATACAATCTACTATTTAATCACTCATGCTCTGAAAGTAGGTCATAGTTAACTCGAAAACTGCTCCGTAAATGCGATTTATGTAAATCTGAAAGTAGAACAAGGCTCATTACATTATTAATAAGGCTACAATAAATACTTATAATTAAAGTAAATTTTAATGCAAAGTTTTTAACAAATGAGTAAAAATTTCATTTTATAATTTTGTTTGCCTTATTGTGGCATTTGCACTGAAGCAAACAAAGAAGAATTTTCAACTTTTATTGTCAAAAACTTGTTATTACACTTAAATTATCTATTTATGGTTTATTATCTCCATGGATGAATGGCAGAAAAAGCTTTATAGCATTAAGTCCTCTATTAATTTATTTTTGTGGTATTATTTTTTAGTTGTGCATTCTTTATTCTTTATTGTACACACATAATACATAATAAGAACACAAGACAGAATTAAAGGACATGTACAAAGGCGAGCTTAACCCTAAAAAGAGTTTTCTTCCAGTTAACCTCTGAGGCTAGAGAGTGGTGATTATAGAGGTAGGTTCGTGTACACAAATAAAAAGAAAAGTGAGAAACAAATCAAATTAAAAATTATATATTAATTAAAATAAACATACTTAAACATAGATAAATATACATATATATATATATATAATAAATATATATGTGCATTAAATAATAAAATAAATAAATTGTTACTGAGTAGTTTCATTTTATCTTAAATTAATTAAACGTTTTGACCTACTTCCTTAAACTCCATCTAGCCATCCTATGTCTAGAAACGCCTTATTTTATCTGGTATCAAGTAGTCCCAGTTAATCTGGCTCGATATGAGAGGCTGACAAAGAGATCGCAGATACAGTAGAACTGACGATTGGGACGACGAACTGAGAAGAAAGGGAGAAGGTATCTGGTGAATCTTTCATTCACCAGACACGGAAGGCGCGGCGGTTGAGTAGCCGGCTGAGATGCAAGAGGCTGCGGGCTCGATTCCCGCTGCGGGACAAATGTTTGTATGATCTGCAAATATTTGTTACGGGTCTGGGTGCTATATGGTACCATGGTACTCATAGTTCTTGATGCCCACGACTCTGGGAATCTGAGTGTGGGATCAGAACTACGTATGTGTCTGTTGAGAGTTATGTTATGTTATTTAGAGCTCAATCATGGCTCCGGGCACATAAAAACTTAATAATACGTAGATATTTGGTGGAGTAAAGCAAAAATACAGCGAGGGTGTTGTACGGATTTTTAGGGTTCATAGCGGTTTTTAGGGGTTGTAGAGATTTGTAGGGATAGTAGGGATTTTTAGGGTTTGTAGGAGTTTGTAGGAATTTATAGGGGATGTTGGGTTTTGTAACAAATATTTTTTTGTACACCCCCTCCCCGGATTTATCTGTTTCCACATTTTAGTTTGGACACTCCTCCACAGATGGCGAACGGGTACGTTGTTGGTTCCGCCGCTTCTCTTCAGAGGGCGTTCAGGAACGCACCTCGCCACAAGAGGGCGCTCTTAACATCTTTGAATTAAAATGGGGATTTCTTCTTTTCTTCCAGGAAATATCTACTTTTATTAGTTTTTCAGGTTGTAGAAAAATCCGGTGTATTTTGTTATGGTAATTCCTGAGGAATCCCTTGTAACCAAATTTTCCATAGACAGCTCTATGAGTAGCTGTCAAAGACAAAACTGCCACGTATCCGGAAAACGTCATCGCCTCGGTGGTCTTGTTATTTTTGGAGAAAGAACATTACCTTATTAGGAGATGTTCTAAAAATCGTATCCGGCCAACGCGGCCTATAAATAAGTCGCGTCTGCGCCTCTGAGGTCTTGTTCGGAGCCATCTCGTGCCGCATGCAGTGACGCTCGCAAAATACCGTGAGTGCCATAGACCGCGAGGGGCGGGTCCCCGTCCGCTATTCCAACAGTGGAATCAACTTGTGAAATCTAATTCCAGCCTTTCACTCAAAACTACGCAACCGCACCATCGTCCAACAATAACCTAGGACCGCGGCCGAGACGACTTCGGGACACGCCTCGAGCCCACCACCTGGCGACCACAAGATCCCCGGCGACCTTTGCCAGGTCATCTTCCCTTCGAGCTGAGTTGAAGCAAGCACGAGACGCCTCCCCCAAATAAGGTACAGTCCCACGGTTCCATTTCTTCGTTGTTCAAGCCGATTGAATTCCCTTCGCATCGAACCAACGAATGGCCTATCGCCAACGTGCGCCCGGCCTGGTTACCTCCGTTTTTCTTTATTCATCCGGTTGAGCTGCAAACAGAGAAAGCCTCATGCTGCCTCTAGCAGCCACCGGCACATTTAATGCTTGCCTGTATTCTTTTCAAGGTGCCTTTTACCACATGTTATTAACCCAAATAACCATTAAGCATTCATTAATCATCCTGCTAGGCAAAGTCATCAAGCTTGCCGTGGTGAATCGACCATCTCTACTCCCTAGGAGATACAGATCGGTCGACCACATGTTCTTTTATCATAGAACCATACTTTGCATCATGGCTAGCCAAGCCCTCTAGCATACTGCTGCCTGATTATACTATCTACCCAGGGAGCCTATGGGAAGCCTTTTTCTCTGCTTTATTTTATTTTCCTTTCACGGCCTTCGCATAGTGCCCCTCGGTATTGTAACCCTGTTTTTATTTTATCCGCCTGGCTTTGAGCTTTTTCTTACATTTTGTTTTCTCAAATTCCAGGAGGTGTCTAGTTTTAGTCTAGTGGTCGGCTGAGGCTTAAGTGCCTCGCTACACTAGACCGAGACGAAACCCGAAACCCGGAGAACGTGCACAGCCGAGTACAGTACGCGTCGTGGAGTCGACGCACGCGGCGGCCCGTTTCCCTGCCACGCGTTACGTTGGATAGTCGGTACTGTAACTCCATTTTCTACCAGTGCAACCAAACCGAAAGCCACGGGTCTCCCTCGGTCTATCATACACTTTTGAACGGGTTCACGCTCTGAAAGAGCTCCGTTCTGGCGCCCATTGATCTTCAGTAGTTTTCATGTCCTACGTAGTAGGAAGTCCATTTAGAATCAGTAATACAACTAAAATCTTTGTCTCATCTTCGTCTAACCTGTACTTATGAACCCACCTGCTCAGCTAGCCAGGTTTTCTCACGTTTGTCTGGTGGGTCGTAGGAAATTGGTATCCGGATGTGTAAACTTAGCTTATAAAGAAATAAGAGTCCATAATTGTAAGATTCACATTGTATAATTGGTACTTCAATAGTTTTAACCTCACCTGTAACTAGTTTATAAGCTAACCAATAAATAATTCAGGCTACGATTCTCTAAACAACTCTTTCTATTTCCACGCCTGCCACTCCTCGTAGAAATTTTGTAACAGTGGCAGCCCAACTGGGGCTTAAAGGCGAAGATACTGACGTGTCTAATTTTTAATTGCTGCGGCAGAAGAGCAAAGATTTTTTTTATTCCTTAATTTTTTTTTCTGGTTCTATTACTGATTTTTGGACATTAATTTAGTACTTTATTTTGGAACTTGTGGTCGCATATTTTTTAATTTTTATAGTGTGTTATTTTATAAGCGGGCTCGAGTAGGTTAAGTTTTGTTTTTAAGGATAGGTTTTTTGTATAACTTACAAAAAAGTATTTTAACAGGTGCTAGAAATAAATAGGTGGACATTATTACTAGATTGTGAGACCATGATGAGCAAAGTTCATTAGTAGTATCATTAATTTGCAATTTTAAAACTTACGGCTTATGCCATTAATTTAACTTGCTGTGCGCTATAATTATTCTTACAGGATTTCTAGTTTTTTTTTCAGGTTCGGTCTAACACTAGTTTTGTCTAGTTTTGTGGATAAAAGTTTAGCACCTGTATTTAACTAATTAATGTTTTTTTACAGACAGTTTAGCAGATTGTTGGTTCGTCGTTTAGCCGTCTTACCCGACTTTGCGGAAAAGAGGGTGCGACTTTGAATATTTTTTTTTTGGTCGTTTTTTTTTTGGGAAGCGTGTGGGGGAATCCAATTGTTTTTTGGATTCATCATCTGTTGCCTACCCCTACCATTTTCTTATGCAGTTCATGATAGTTTTTTTTTAGAATTTTTTATCTTTTTCATTACTTTGCTTTCATATAGGTCCTGCCGTTTTGAGAGCACAGTCTGAATGGAAGTAGATTTTTGTTTTTGTTAGATTTTACAGTTATTTTATAGGACCAATTTTTTTTCTTTAGTTTTATTATGTTTGAGCAGGAGGACGGAGCGTTTTGTTTTTATCTACTGCGGATAGGCGCTTTACTTTTACATGCCGCCGATATATTTAGAATAGGTTGCATTTATTTTTACTATAGGTTTAGTGTTTGGATAATTAGGGTTCCTTACCTAATTAGTTTAGTAGGTTGTTAGTAGTAGTTTGTCGGTTTAGTAGATATTGTTGGAGTTTCCGTTTAGGAAGGCCTTAGGGTACAGCAGGTGTCCAAAGCTGGAGGAGCAGGTGTTTATAGTACCTGGGGTACCACGTACAGTGATTGCAGAAATGGATTGCAATTCACTGGTAGTGAATTGAATTCCCTGTGTCTACAGTTAAAGGACCTTCACACCTTCGTTGCCTTAGGGTAGGTTGCAGTTATTTTTTGTGTTAAAAGTGTTAGGGTTCTGTATCCCTAATTTTTATACAGTCTCTATTTTAGTGGTTAGTTAGTTGTTTACATAGAATTTTTTTTTTGGGTTCTGGTCCCATAATTTTCATTTTATTGCTGCTTTGTTTTTCTTGGTGTTAATATTAGATAGGTTTTAGGTGAATGATAGGACTCATGCCGTTGGCCGCCGATTTTTTTTAATTTTTATCCCTAGTAGGATAATACTACTAGTGCAAATTAGTATTAAGTGGTTTTGTTTTCTTTAATTCTTGAGTATAGGTTCTCTATGCTGAAGGGAGTTGTTTTTTTTTGTTCGTTTTAGTTTCCTTAGTTGGCAATAGGTAACGTTGGACCTGCTGGGAGATATGAAGATGTTTTGCTGTTGGTTTACCTTGTTCGCCATAGGGGAATATATTTTTTTTTGCCTCGGATGTGAGTTTAAGCATCCGGGAGTTCCTCTTGAACAAGGTAGAGTTTTTTTTTTGAGTTGGTTCCCCGTGTACTCTACCTATTGTTAGTAGATATCCCTGTAAAAGTTTTTTTTGTTTCTAGATTATTTATACGTAGATTGATGGTGTAGAATTGGTGGACGGCCTGTGGGGATTCCTGTACTTCACGCACAGTGGTTCGAAAATTACTCGATACTTCTGGTAGGGAAGGACTGGTACCTCTCATATACCGCCCACCAAAATTTTTTTTTGTTGGCAGTTTTTTTTTTTTTTTTTCAGGATTTTCTTTGTAGTTGGTTAAGGTAGTACATCCCCCGGTCCGTAGAGGTGAATTTGGTTGGATAACACATAGACCTGGGTGTTGGCAAATTTAGGAATGAAGGATCTCTTAAGTTGGTAAAGGAAGACCATTCCTGGTCAGTATTATATTTTGTATTTTTAATTTTTTAGTCTGTTTGTTTAGGTGGTCCGATCCCCCGGTCCGTAGAGGCGAATTTGGTTGGATAACACATAGACCTGGGTATTGGCAAATTTAGGAATGAAGGATCTCTTAAGTTGGTAAAGGAAGACCATTCCTGGTCAGTATTATATTTTGTATTTTTAATTTTTTTAGTCTGTTTAGGTGGTCCGATCCCCCGGTCCGTAGAGGCGAATTTGGTTGGATAACACATAGACCTGGGTGTAGGAAAATTATGGATTGAGGAATGTCGTTAGTTGGTATAGATGGACCATAGACCGGTCAGTAGTTTTTTTTTTTTGTTTGGTTGGCTTTTGTTTTTTTTGTTGTTTTAGTTTGTCAGTGATAGTTGGACTCGAAGATTTGATAGAGGGGTCGGTATGGTATTGATGGTGTTTTCGTTTAGCTTATATTTACAGACCTACCTAGCCTGCAAGGTGACTGCCTAGGGCAGGAAACGTCTAGTACCTTTTTTTATGATGTTTATAATATTTGCTTTATCTTTTTCTCTATTTTCTTATTTTTTTGTTCAGACTTTGGATAAAAAACAAGCCTTTCTCCTCGCGGGTCACGACGAGTAAGCAAGCCTTCGTAGAACCGCCCAGAGCGGATGAGAACTCTGAACCTTTGTCTTGAACTTTAGTTTTTTTTCTTTTTATCTTGTGTTGTTAGTTGTTCGGACACAGGTTAAAAATAAGCCTATCTCCTCGCGGGTCACGACGAGTAAGCAAGCCTTCGTAGAACCGCTCAGAGCGGTTGAGAACTCTGTACCTTGTCCAGAAACTTCGTCTATCCTTTCTTTCTTCCTTGTTGTTTTTGTTTCAGAGTCTGTTGTTAGGGGAAAAATTAAGCCTTTCTCCTCACGGATCACGATGAGTACCAAAGCCTACGTGTAAGGCTCAGGGCGGTTGAGAACCCTGTTACCTTAGCTCCAGAACTGATTCAAGCTTCGAGTATTTATAGCAACACATAGTTTATTTTTTATTTTTTTTTTGGGATGACATCTTCTCTCTAGCCCGATTCCCTCCCTCCGTAATGCCGAAGTCTGACATCACATTTTTTTTATCAGCGTCTGGTAGGACATGTTTGCAGAGTCCTTGGAGCACTATTTTAAATTCATTATTACAAATTTATATATGTACACATTCATCTTACACTTTACACTCTTAACACTACGGGTCCATGCAGTAAGGATGCTGGAACCCTTTGTCTCTTCACGGCTTCGAGCTTCTGACCTTATTAAGGCGGAATTCCCTTAGTTCAAATTAGACGGAACACTATACAGTTACACACACACACTATAAGCTTTATTTATTTATCTATCCACTTAGGTGTCAATTCTAGTGATAGACTCCAAGCTCTCCTGCTAAACATCTAGACTCCGTGACAGAACTAGATTAGATTAAATTTAATTTGCAGTCGTTTTTTTTTTGTTTGGAAGTTTTTACTTTCAGAAGTTTGGAGATATTTTTTTTGTTTTCTGAAGGTTGGAGCTAATTTTTTCGTTTGGAAGTTTTTACTTTCCGAAGTCTGGAGTTATATTTTGTAGTTTAGAAGTTTTTACTCTGTTGTTTGGAGACCTTTTGAATGGAAAATTGTTTTTGTTTGTTTTTTTTTGAAGTTAAGGTTTTAACTTTTGTTGTTTGGAAGTTTTTATTTTTTTTGTTTGTTTGAAGTAGTTATATGCTGGAGGGCCAGCATCGATTTTACTTCCAAGGACGTAAAATCTGCCGGGTGACGGGGTACTGTAACAAATATTTTTTTGTACACCCCCTCCCCGGATTTATCTGTTTCCACATTTTAGTTTGGACACTCCTCCACAGATGGCGAACGGGTACGTTGTTGGTTCCGCCGCTTCTCTTCAGAGGGCGTTCAGGAACGCACCTCGCCACAAGAGGGCGCTCTTAACATCTTTGAATTAAAATGGGGATTTCTTCTTTTCTTCCAGGAAATATCTACTTTTATTAGTTTTTCAGGTTGTAGAAAAATCCGGTGTATTTTGTTATGGTAATTCCTGAGGAATCCCTTGTAACCAAATTTTCCATAGACAGCTCTATGAGTAGCTGTCAAAGACAAAACTGCCACGTATCCGGAAAACGTCATCGCCTCGGTGGTCTTGTTATTTTTGGAGAAAGAACATTACCTTATTAGGAGATGTTCTAAAAATCGTATCCGGCCAACGCGGCCTATAAATAAGTCGCGTCTGCGCCTCTGAGGTCTTGTTCGGAGCCATCTCGTGCCGCATGCAGTGACGCTCGCAAAATACCGTGAGTGCCATAGACCGCGAGGGGCGGGTCCCCGTCCGCTATTCCAACAGTGGAATCAACTTGTGAAATCTAATTCCAGCCTTTCACTCAAAACTACGCAACCGCACCATCGTCCAACAATAACCTAGGACCGCGGCCGAGACGACTTCGGGACACGCCTCGAGCCCACCACCTGGCGACCACAAGATCCCCGGCGACCTTTGCCAGGTCATCTTCCCTTCGAGCTGAGTTGAAGCAAGCACGAGACGCCTCCCCCAAATAAGGTACAGTCCCACGGTTCCATTTCTTCGTTGTTCAAGCCGATTGAATTCCCTTCGCATCGAACCAACGAATGGCCTATCGCCAACGTGCGCCCGGCCTGGTTACCTCCGTTTTTCTTTATTCATCCGGTTGAGCTGCAAACAGAGAAAGCCTCATGCTGCCTCTAGCAGCCACCGGCACATTTAATGCTTGCCTGTATTCTTTTCAAGGTGCCTTTTACCACATGTTATTAACCCAAATAACCATTAAGCATTCATTAATCATCCTGCTAGGCAAAGTCATCAAGCTTGCCGTGGTGAATCGACCATCTCTACTCCCTAGGAGATACAGATCGGTCGACCACATGTTCTTTTATCATAGAACCATACTTTGCATCATGGCTAGCCAAGCCCTCTAGCATACTGCTGCCTGATTATACTATCTACCCAGGGAGCCTATGGGAAGCCTTTTTCTCTGCTTTATTTTATTTTCCTTTCACGGCCTTCGCATAGTGCCCCTCGGTATTGTAACCCTGTTTTTATTTTATCCGCCTGGCTTTGAGCTTTTTCTTACATTTTGTTTTCTCAAATTCCAGGAGGTGTCTAGTTTTAGTCTAGTGGTCGGCTGAGGCTTAAGTGCCTCGCTACACTAGACCGAGACGAAACCCGAAACCCGGAGAACGTGCACAGCCGAGTACAGTACGCGTCGTGGAGTCGACGCACGCGGCGGCCCGTTTCCCTGCCACGCGTTACGTTGGATAGTCGGTACTGTAACTCCATTTTCTACCAGTGCAACCAAACCGAAAGCCACGGGTCTCCCTCGGTCTATCATACACTTTTGAACGGGTTCACGCTCTGAAAGAGCTCCGTTCTGGCGCCCATTGATCTTCAGTAGTTTTCATGTCCTACGTAGTAGGAAGTCCATTTAGAATCAGTAATACAACTAAAATCTTTGTCTCATCTTCGTCTAACCTGTACTTATGAACCCACCTGCTCAGCTAGCCAGGTTTTCTCACGTTTGTCTGGTGGGTCGTAGGAAATTGGTATCCGGATGTGTAAACTTAGCTTATAAAGAAATAAGGGTCCATAATTGTAAGATTCACATTGTATAATTGGTACTTCAATAGTTTTAACCTCACCTGTAACTAGTTTATAAGCTAATCAATAAATAATTCAGGCTACGATTCTCTAAACAACTCTTTCTATTTCCACGCCTGCCACTCCTCGTAGAAATTTTGTAACAGTTTGTAGGGGTTTTAGTTGTTGTAGGAGCTTGTAAGGGTTTTTAGGGTTTGTAGGGAATTACACTGCGGCCGCATTATCTTCTTCCACACGGACAAACTCGCGAGCAAAAAAAAAATAAAATAAAATAAAAATAAGATAAAATGTATTATTTATTATGTGAACTGTCGTAACCAAATGGCTAATCGAAAGAAAATACGTTTCCGTTAATAAATTTGGATTCGATCACAGTTTCTTATGATAATTATTACCGTTTCTTAACCTTCTGAACTAGGACTAATATTATTATTGGGCAGTTAAAATGTGTTATAGCTTTTTCTTTACCATCACTGGTTTATTTTGATTCCGTTAATAATACACATACTAATTTTTTAAAATTTTTTATTTCCTAAGTTACAGTCACAAGATGCCTCCTCTATTAAGGCGTCCTTCCGAGATGTTTATCAAAGGGCCCTTACATCCCATTAACTCGAGTTTGAACAAATTCCATTCCAACTAAGATCGAACACACCTTTACTTTGGGGAGTAAATTAACAGCTTGGGAAATGTGCTGCCTTAAGAAAATCACCTTGAAAAGCATTTAAATACTTTGTTTATGAACTTATTTATCTATACAGTTTGCATGAGCTCCTTGTGTTTTTTGCTATCTGTCTCGAATGATTAAAATGTTTAGTTGAATGTCAAGTTATTTTTAAGACTATTTCCTCTATATGCCTCGCTTCAAATTAACTCGAAATCAAAGAAGTCATGCACAATGCTATAGATTCTTGTATGTTTTGTTTTGTCTCGCCTTTTCCCATATTGAGCCCGAACAGGAACAAACATAGGTCTACAATGACACACACCGGCCTATATACACAGCTGAAATCCCGTAATAGGTTAAGTTAAACAATAAAGCCGTGTGTCATCATACTCAAACAATGCAGTAGTTTGCCGAGTCTTAGCACAGATACTTAAGTGGCGTCGTGAGTTATAGTTCAAGTTCGCACTCATATTGTTTACCTTGTCGCGAGAACGTTTACCAATGCTAAGTGATTAAGAATACGCGTCTAGGACAAGACAGAGTGGAGAAAAGTGGAAAGAACACGAAAATTATTACGTCATGAATCCGTAGCACTCTGCTACGCAATAGTGTATGTCGTTCCTCATTTGAAATTAAATACGTAGCACTTGCTACGCTGCTACGTTAGTCAGTAACAAAGGCAAGAAACAGCAACAAAGCGGTGTAATTATGTGGAACTTGTTAGTCTCTGCCTACACCATAATAAACAAGCAACAGTATTTTTAGTTTGTATATTTTCTGAATTTTGCATATTTCAGTCAATGACTCTTTAAACAACTCCAACAATGAATAAAATAAATAATGAACACAATAAAATGATAATTCTGTCAGTAAGTAGGTAATAACATACCTGATTTGAAGAAATTGTTCTAGTATCTACTCTATGGAACTCGTGTCCCGACCTCAGAAGCCAAGCACAAGATACAGTTCTGTACTCAAATTCCAAGTGTTCTAAGTTAAACTGAAATAACTTACTCGAATCGGCCAATCGCCTTTGTTCTAAGCTAGAAGGCAATTATCATTAATTATTATTAAATGTGACATTTCTGTGATAAACGGTAGGCCGATAACTTGGGCAAATAACTCAAGTTGGGGTCGAAAGTACCGAAGATGTTGTGTTTGATTTGTGGCGGTATGGATCGATGATTCGATTTTGATATTAGCCAGTGTTTGTGTAAAGATTTAACGTTTGTATGATAAGTAAATGGTTTTTTTATTTACTAGAACTTAACACAGATGATGAAATCTGATTGTTGGGACTCTATTTGACCTATTTATAACACATTTTGTAGTAGTAGACCTCTCGACAACCATACCTGTTTGTACCGCCTAGCATGTTTGCATTACTGTGTTCCATTTTTAAGGGTATGGGCACCGGTGAAGTTAAGGCACATGAGACATTTCATCTTTACGTCTTAGGACGATGGGCATGGTCGCACAGTGCAATACCACCTAGGGTGCGTCATAAGTAGACGTGACCTTAGAGGTATCACATTTGTTATAGTCTGGGGTTACCGCTTACAAACCGTGGATAGTGGGCCACATACCATTTACTATAAAATAAAATGAAAATATGATAAAAATATTTCTGCTAGTTTTCAAGTATCCTCTCAAAGTTTGTATGACACTTGAGCGCCCTCTAGGAGCCCTAACTCGCGCCAAACCAAGCGTTATAAATTTATCTGCACATATTTCATCGTTATTAATCTCGTCCAGATATAGTGGGACATTCGTTATTTTTATTGTTAGTTTTCGCTTATATTTATGCTGGTATTGTGCAATAAATAGCGGCAGTTTGTACATCTTCAAGCATTATCTCAAGGATTATTTTCATTTTCCTCAGTAATAATTGTCAGTTAGACTGAGTTGGCACATCATAGACCGAATATGTATTATTATAATATACTTATGTGGGAATGGACGGAATCAAAACCAAACAGCCAAAGTTGACAATTTAAGTCCTCTAGAGGCGGAGCGCGCATAGACATTGAAACATAAATGCCTTGCCAATAGTTCCTCCTAGTACCTCTTGTTCAAACTGACAGACCACCAGTGTTTTGAAACTGTTGTACACATAAAGTGATCTTGTGATCTAAAGTCCAATTCGGCACCCTTCGTCCATTTTCCCCCGTTTGTCCATTTCCCAGTTTGTCATTTATAATAGTGATTACTTCACAATGCAAACTCGTCAAAGCTTCTCTGTACGTATAGTCATCATCATCAGCCTGTTTAAGTCACAAGACAAGGCCTCCCCCATTGAATACAATGAGGGGTTTTGCCATAATCAACACGCTTGGCAGGCGGATGGGTGATCGCAGTTGGTGATAAATACTCAGATGGATGCTGATGCCCATCCCCTGGTGTAATCTCTAAGTAAGGCTTTTACTACATCCATGGGAGGTAGAGGAGGGGTCATTGGCTGTACACACCACGGCATACCAATCTTAAATATTTTAGCTGGCTATTTACCTAAATAGCTGAACAGCTTATCTATTACTAAGGGGGGAGAGGCTTAGGGGGTAATCATAATAAATACTCTCAGGTAGATGGTAGATGGTTCGCACATTAACCGCGCCACGTCATTCGCGCTGAGTTATGCCGTCTACCCAACATTTAGGCGAACCAGCGGCATTAGCATTAATTTAAAATATTATTTATTGTTTGTAGCTTTAATTCTGGGGATTTACTAAAACTGGAGAAGACAACCCTTAAAAAAACCCCTTTACAACCATTTTTAACTGCATTTAAATGATTCTTATGTAGACAGGTTTCTGACGATTTGATCATCTAAATAAAAAGCAAAAATTTGATGAATTATTCTTCAGACTCAATGCTTACTCATACTCTATAAAAAAAAATAGTAAGTATCTGTCAATTGCCATAGTGTGTCTTGCCTAAGATTAGACACCTCTTTCTCCTACCGTGGATGCCGTAAAAGCAGAGTAAAGGATTTTATCAGGAAATAGGCAGCAGCATCCATCTGAGTACTTAACAACAGTACTGCGATCACTTATCCGCCTGCCAAGCGTGGTGATTATGGCAAAGCTCTCCATTGTATTCAATGAGGGAGGTTTCGTTCAGCAGTGGACGTAAAGAGGCTTATAAAGAAGAAGATCTGTCAATATCTGGGAACTTTTGCCATTATTTTTGCTATTCGACAATTCTTGATCGCACAGTCTGTTTCATCGCAAAATTGGTCCCTCCAAAAGATTAACCTACAAACCCAAAAGCTATAGAATTAAAAACTAGCGCACAGTTGTATTCCAAGTTCCATTACACCACCATGTTGATGATCTCGTTAAGGGTAAGATGACACCAAATGACCGTAATTATACCCAGTTAAGGGGGAGTAATCGTCTCGGTGGCTGTTTTTGGCGAATTTACAGGCGTCTCTCGTTCCATTGTTTATTAAAGTTTTTTTATTGTTATTGCAGGGTCTAATTGGTATCGTATCGGAGTGTTCTCGCTTTAAGCTTTGATGGTTACGGGAGACATCTGGTTGGGACTCGCTTCGGGAATGGGCGACTTTTGTCGAGTAGACGAGATCATTTTTAATGGATGTGATTATTTTAAGAGGTTTGGTCCAACCATTATGACTTAAATATTTCAAGAATATTGTGTTGATATAAATGACTTCACAAAGATTTTTCTTAGTCAAGTTGTTACTAAAACAGTTTTGATTTTAAGAAAAAAGTTACCCGTGGATTTTGTCTCGACTCTTTTTACTTACTACAATTTCATGAATATGTACTATATTTGTCAATTTTCCTTGTATTTCCTTCATGTAATATACTAGACCCATCCACCCAGCTACAAAGTCTTATCTTTCCATCCATTTCACCTCCAACACACATCATAAACCAACGAAAGAGGAACGTTTTCCACCTGCCTCTCGTAAACATGGACAAGAAAAGCAAAACGTATGGGCCGTATCGGCCGTAAAGCCCCGTACAAATCTGGGCAGTGGATAGCGGGCTGATCGACAAATCCGCCAGATTACGCGCTGATACGCCGCCATGTTTATGAGACAACCGCACTGGACGACGCGCCAGGGCTAGCATATTTCGTATATACTATATTTTTTTAACTGACTTTAAAAAAGGATTAATACGTTGGCTGTTCTTTGTCGAACTTCGAGGTGACTGGTCCACTTTACATAGTTTTTAGGGGTTCTAAGGGGTATATCTCGGCAGCTGTAAAAAGTAGTCCCTGTAGACATTTTCACAGATGATGTATGTTGAGGCATGAACCATTAACAAATAATAATAAATGCAAAACCCGAGTCGTACGCGTGGGGATCCACCAAAAGTACAAGAGTTCTCCAAGCGAGAAAACCTCATTAACCTGATAGAACTTGTATATTTTTTTGACTTCACTTCTTTCAACGACGATTTTAATTATTGTTTTAATTGAATAAATGAAGTTTGACTTGCATGTTTTGTCTCTATTTTATATGTTTTATTTATATGATTATTTTACATGATTAGTCGGTAGTACTCGCATGTTTTTTGTTATCAATTAAATAATAATCGAGGGCCAACTATAACGCCTTGTTTGAATTTATATCAGCGTATTTTTAGATGAAAAGAGATAAAGCCCTGTTACACCGGTCGCTCAATACCCTAAAAGAAAGTTAAGGAATTTTGATTAGATAATTTTGATTTTAATATATAAAAATTGTTGCTATCACTGACTGACTGACAACGCACTGCAAAAGGTGCAGTGGGGTGTAAAAGTTTGCATGGAAAAACTCCACGCAGACGTATATTTTTGCCGCCAAGCTTAGTAATGCTGTGTTTAATTATGACGCTTTTAAATTTAATGTCTCAGCGTCCTAGGTGGTCGTGACCTACGAGGTATTGCAGTTGTAATAGGCAGGAGTTATTCCTTAACACCAGGTGGGCCAAAAGCCAGTTTCGTGACTTAATCAAATAAAAATAAAGAAAGTGAAATGTAACGTAGAGCAGAAGATTTATTAATTAATTATGTTTTGAATAATGTTGCTTGTTTTGACAAAAAATAAATAAATACAAACGAATCGGGAACCTCGTCTAACTACTAACCGACCGACTTGTTGGTGCTTTTACGTCTTGTTCAGGCTGTTATTAGCTTAGGTTACTTTGATCTAGGAGTTCAGGTTTAAATACTTAACCGTAAGTATAAACTCACAAACTATCTAGGTGGATTTACTCGTAGTATGACAGCTGACTCAATTACACGCGAGTACCTCCGTCGCAAACCCAAATTGCTAATCAGCTAATTATAAACTGGCGTGCAATGAAATAGGGTCACTCCATGTCTGGAAAAAACCATAATACCTCCCAAACTATGCAAGATATCGAATTGAAATACAAATCGTATTAAAATATATTTCACACGGTATTAAAAACAACATTACAACACATTTATTTTATCAAAAACTAGCGGCCCGCGCGTTACTTCGTTCGCGTGGTCCCGGTGTTCCCGGTGGTCCCGGTACATTTAGACCTTCTCGTGACAATTATGAACACAACAAAACCAAAATCAAGTAAATCTCCCCAGCCGTTCTCGAGTTTTAGCCAGACAAATGAACAGCAATTGATTTTTATATATAGAGGATAGAGGATAAACTATCAAAAATCAGTGTGGGAGGTATTGTTAATTTTTCTAAGTGTTAGTTTTTCATTGCGCGTTAGTTTATGTGTGTGCTTAAATGAAGCTACAGTTTTATCTCTATAGAAAAATACTTACGTAAAAATTATAGTTTGATACAATTTAAATGATGTAATTCACGATAGTTTATAGTAAAATTTAAAACTGTCATACCTACCACTAACAATATCCGTCCAAATCCAAATCCAATCCAAACATTTTGAGCCACAACTCAAGAAACTTTCCAAATAGAAATAAACACATACCATAAAATAAAATAAAAATGTAAATAGCCTGTTGGCAGCCCTACCCACCGAAGATAGAAGGAAGGTAGTCCGAATAATATTTTGGCTCACAAAACGAGTCCAAGTTTTAATAGTGTGCGCCCATGTTTATGTTATAGACCCCGGAATCGAAATAGTATGAGGCTGTCCTTAAACTGTTCTGATATACACAGTGTACAAACTTTGATTGAAGTTTTTTCTTGTTTTCTTGGAGATTTCTCTTGTGACTTTGTTTGTGGCTTTTGAATTTTATGTTATGGGTGTTTAGTAGCTTATTTGACAATGGATATATTAAATAATGGATTATGATTTTATAACAATTTATTTAGTAACTAACATTTGCCCATGGCTTCACCCGCATGGTAACAGAATAAGAGTAACTAATGTGTCAACCCAGATCGTAATACATATTATCTCACTTCCAATTTTATCGGAATTCGTTCAATACTGACGACGTGATTTTGGTAAGATTTGATTTGAAGGTGGTGATTTTTTTTGGTAAGATTTTTTAACGCCATTAAATAGGTCGTCTTCTAAATACTACTTAATTTGAAGTTTAATATTCAAATGACACTATAATGTATATACTTAAGATTATAATGTCATTAGTCGATCGAGAGGGTGGTCTTCCTCTACTGCGTCGCCCGGCTTGTGGTCGCCACTCGAGAACCTTTATTGTCCAACGGTTGTCAGTTCTGGATGGAAGCGGTTCAAGACTGTTCGTTATGGAATTCTATACTCTGATTTTTAATCTTAGACAATTTTTGTAAACAAAGAAATGTCAAGATATGCCATTGTCTGTTTAAGTGTCATGTATGTGTGTCATATGTGTATATCATGTGTATATACACATACGATACCTGACACTTATACACACAGTGATATTTCTTTGTTCACAAAAATTGTCTTACATTAAAAATCAGAGAATAGGGGGGAGGCCTATGTCCAGCAGTGGACTTCTACGGATTGATGATGACGCCTATAGACTAGTACCTATATTATTACCATTGCAGAATATCCAGCAACTAATTAATTTTAATTATTTTTTACGAGTGTTACTCAAACCTATACTTTTATTCAAAAACAAACAGAACTGATAAGGTATTTCGTAATTCCATACTCTAATATACCATAACGCAAATCTGCCGGTATCCCCATCGGCGGACGATATGTGTGCCCGGACCGGACATATTTAAGCTATTTTATTTATTTTGAGATACAAAAGGCCTTATCGGCAGATATATATAGCTTTGGGTGCTGTTCAGACTAGAGGACTATTTGTAGCAAACGATTGTATTAAACATATTGATAACACGGTTTTAATAACACTAAATTATCTTATTGTTTATAATATCACATATGGTTTGTATTGGAGAGTAACGATTTGACAGTTCAGTCAAGCTACATTTAAAAATGCCTGACGTAATAGGAAATAAGTATAGCCAAGTGCAACTTGGATAAGTAATTAAATAATTACTTATCCATATATTAATAGTTGTAGTTATATATATATTAGTTGCGGGTTCGATCCCCGCCTCGGAACAAATATTTGTGCGATCTGCAGATAATTGTTCCGGGTGTTCTGGGTATTTTCTATGTATAATAAAAATATCTATCTATGTAATGTATATTATATTACGTATATCAGTTATCTAGTTGCCATAACACAAGCTCTGCTTAGCTTGGGGCTAGATAATGTTGTGTGAAATGTCCAGCATTATTTATTATTATTATTATTATTAATTACCAACTTAAGTAAAATTGTTTTACTAAAGTACTATTTTATTCGAAAGCACACATATCCCAGTATGAACACACTCCCCTCCTGACATTCTCAATAAACAATGCTTCTCATAGCGGGCAGCGCTATCTGACTTTGATGCGCGCGCGGGTAGTTTTAAACACGCGCGCCCGCTGTTAATAATGATGGCCTTCCGTTGTTTTTGGTACGATAATACGTAATGAGGTCCACCGAAGTTATAGTTTAATATTTCGGACGCTACGTGCTACGGACTCTGTTTTAAACAAATATACTTACATATTTTTAGAGGAGTCTACTACCTTTCTACATTAACCTTTCCTATATCTATGTAGCCAGTGCTTTTTAGTAGAATTTCATCCTAAATAAAAAGTATATAGTGGAATGTTTTGTCCCGCCAAAATAGCCGTTTTAATGTTTTATATTATTATATTAATGTTTTAATGATTAATGTTGATAATTTTTGGTATATACACAGATAGATACAGATGACATTATGCCAAAAGCCTCGAATAGTGCTGGGACAATTCGAATCAAATCGAGATTTATGTGCGGGTGTGCACGAATAATATTTTCAAAAATCGTGTAGGTAACTACAACCTTTTATTGTTTTCGAGTTTTTATAGATTAAAAGCAAAACCATCTAAGCAATTCACAAATTCACGAGATTCACTGTTCGAAACAGTCTTTTTTGTTCATTTTGGCATTGTGTCAACAAAACGATATTTGCAATACGATACAGAATAACCAAATTAACAAAAACTCAACAAACAAAAAAAACAATCGATTTACGTTTATCGACTTACCCCATCCCTTAAAATTTTATGCAAGTTGACGTTACCTTGTTAAGACAGAATGGAAAAATATGTGTATTGTTTTGTGATAATTCACGCTATTACAAAGATATGGCGTGAAATATCGTCATCTAGTTCTAATCAAGCTACATTTAGTAGACTGTAAAACTTATATTTAAATATAGTATACTTTTAATCCTGAAATTCCGTTTTCTCAGGAGAATCACGTGGGTGAAATCGCGGGCAATCGCTTGTTTGTTACAGAGCAACTGACAATGACAGCGTCAACATGACAGTTTGACATCTCGACCCACGAAATTGTGTATTGTACCTACCTACTTGCCATAATTCTACTATTTTATCATCTGTGGTCTAACGTCAATCCGAATATATCCACCCAACGATTCTTTGAAGGAATTATGAATATTCAATACCTAAGTAGGTCCTGGTTCATGATTTATTTTTAGTTGAAAAAGTTACTGGGTGTTATTTGGGTATTTATTTGTCTTTTTGCTTTTGAATATTACATGTGAGAGTTGTTTATCCATCAACATCATAAAATAATTAGAGCTAAGTTTTTTTTTAATTTGATATTGAACGACCTCTGTGGCGCGGCGAGCGAAGGTTTGCCTGCGAAGCAGAAGGTTGCGGGTTTGATTCCCACCTCGGAACAAATATTTGTACGATCTGAAGATTTGTTCAGGGTGTTCTGGGTATTTTCTATGTACTTATAATAAAAAAAATCTGTCTATGTAATGTTTTGTATTAAGTATATCAGTTATCTTAGTACCTATAACACAAGCTCTGTTTAGCTTGTGGGTCTTGATAATGTTGTGTGAAATGTCCAGCATTTATTTATTTATTTATTTTTAGGTAACATAGTTCTTATAGTTCTAGTTAAAGTTGTTAAAGTAATTGATATGTAAGAGTAGGATGTAGCTACTGTGAACTAAGTGTCTCTGAAAGAGAATTTGCTACTCTCAGCTCAGAGACATACCGAAATCCTATTTAGAAAACCACTATACATAATCATCATCAAGTAATTGTGATTGGAAGGCCCTCCGCTCAATGGACTAAAGACATTATAAACGTCACAGGAAGTCGGTGGATGGAGGCGGCTCAAAACCGCACTTGACATTCTAAGCTCCGCAGTGGATTTCTACAGGCTGCTGATGATGATGGTGATTAGGTGTAAGCTTAACATGTAATTAAGCATTAATAAATGAAAAGCATACATATATATACAGTCTGTAGATAAATTTGTATCATATCAATGTAACAAGCTTGCTAAATAACTGTAGTCTCTTTTAACATGATTTAATAAATACAATATCATAAAAAGTTATCATTATTTTACAAAAAAAAAAACTATTTTTTGTTTCTCCTGAAAAGTAGTTTAGTCCCTTAACGCCTATTGAAATTTCCGTCGACGATATTGAAAATAGATTTTTACATCAAATTGGTAAGGCTCTAAATTCCATACACAAAATAAACGCAGTCAACACCATCCGTGTCCAGTTTATCACTGGGTGTACAATAGTTACAGCCATCGTAAATTGGCATCTCAATTCGCTGTGTATTGGCAAGACGAAGACCTTACCACCGGGCTTTATTGATAGGCCGTTGTCGCCTTGAGATATAGCCTGGCAATTTGTGCGCACCAGCCAGTACACGGTGAATTAGTGGTAATCAATTACATTGTAAACGGTTTCGAAGAAAAATTGCCATGTTTTAAATTGGAGATTAATTGGGACATTTGTTATGTTTACTAACTTTTAAGTTGTGAATTTAGTAGTAACTGTTTATGGACAAGCTTTTAAAAGAACTTATGTGATCTCTTTTGGTTCGTAGTAACATTATGAAAATGGGAATCAAAAACGTGTAGGTAAGTATTTACTTGATAAGACGGACTATTTATGTAAGCCAAGCCGTGTTTCTTGCCTGATTCTTCTAGGCTTGCTCGTCTTGGAACAGGAGTAATTTTAGTTTATAAGATGTCAAAGTCAAAGTCAAAAAGAATTTTATTCATTGAAATCACAAGGATCATTTTGAATCGTCTTATAAACTAAAATTACTCCTGTTCCAACGCGACCAAGCCTAGAAGAATCAGGCAACAAACACGGATTGGCTTACAAAAATGGTCCGTCTTACCACTAGGTGAGAAGCGCCTGTGTGGTGCCTCGGAGCAAGGAGTTGCTGATACATAGTAAATGAGAACTTAAAAACCTTAGGAAGGTAGTCAAACTTAAATAAACATCAGCAAAAAAAAAAAAAATATGCAAGACAGCACACGCTACGCTTGTTATACTTATAAATAATAATCTAATAGAAACATGTAAATAGGTAAGTACAGATATTGAAAGAAAAGAAAGAAAGAAAGAAAAAGCATTTATTTGTGCCAAAAAAAACAAGAATGACACGGGAAAAAGACAAAGACTATTAACAAAGATTATTAAAAATACACAGAAGACAAGCATTACATTAATAAAAATAGTGTGCCTCATTACACATACACATGTGTAATGTGTATGTGTGTGTTACATTAGTAAAAGTAGTGTGTTGATATTGCAAATTTCCATTTTAGCAGTCGAGGGGCAGAGCGACATCAGGCCACGCGGCTTTATCATTTATATAGTCATCAAGAGTGTAATACGCTTTCTTATTTAGATTAATCTTTATGTAGGATTTAAATCATCGAATAGGAATGGATGATTCAAAATGATCCTTAAGATTTAAATGAATATTTTTTTCTGATTTTCGCCTCCATCCACCGACTTCCTACGACGTTTAATGAATAGGTAATATCCACCAAATCTCCTTCTCACCAATCATAACAACAGCATTGTGGAAATCCACACACAGACGTGTGGATTACGGGTATTTACTGCAAATTAACCGAACAATTGATGGGCAATGATCGCCTAATACCGCGGCCATTATATTAAATCAAACAGGATCCTACCTGGACAAAGACTACTTGATTTAATAGCTCCGAGCGCGTTGGGATTGAAGGACTTGAGATTTAGACAAACCTGAAGACTGAATTCAGATTTACTGTTAGCCTGGTTATTACGTATTCTATGCTGTTAGTGAGAGATTTTTCTCATTGCCGTAAGTCAACGTCATAAGCCTAGATAAAATGACGCATTAAAGTGAAATTTGAGTGACACTCAGGAAGTATAATAATAATAGCGTTCGGTGAGTGGCGACACCGTGGAGCCCCATTACTCCCTGGGGCCAACAGAGACCCTTGACCCTCGGCTTGCCTTAGCTGGCTGGCTGAGGGTGGAGGTGCAAGAGCGAAACATATGCTCCAAGAGTGGAAGTGTTAAAGGCATAAAGCCGGGAGTAGCGCTTAGTGAAACTGCAGCACACCTCTCAACACCCTTAAACCGTCCACGCCAACGTTGCCCTTTACGCTGCCTTCATTGGCGGCACATTTAAGGGGCCGTTTAGTGAACGGCAAGTCACTACCTGCATAAATCGTTTTCAATAATTTAGAATTGGCAGGTGCCGTTTCTTGTATTATAATAGCCCAATAAACATTAAACTAGCATGTTCTCCTTACAATAGCAACAACTGTCATTGATTTCCACAATAGTTTAATCATCTGTCTTGCATCCACCATAACAATAATGTTTTTTATATCCTAATTGTAAAAGGGCCTCTTACTGTTGGCTAATACGGCCCCAGTAATGCCTCATAAAGGTCCAGGTTAAGCTTGTGTTTGAAAATAAATGACGTGAAATAATAATAAATAATATATTTTTTTATTTTTAGGCAGTCGCAAGAATATATACGTGACTAGTGGTGTGCTCATTGACGCTATTGCTTTCCACAACCAACTCTACTAACGCTTTCTTCCAGTAATAACATACCTACTCCTAAATAAGCCAGCAGCCAGGACAGATCTTATAGCAACGAAAATTGCCCAACAAGTCCGGGTATACTTGCTATCTAAAGTGATAGCCTTGCGCGTCTCAAACGATTCTCTGCACGCTATACTAATTCCCCTAAACTCCATGCACTGCAATAAACAGATCAGAGCGAAATCCAATTCCCAAAGAAAGATCTCGCACGCAAATCTTCCGCACAAAGACAATAATTCGATATTAAGCCGTATTCTCACCTGACTAACGGATGTTAAGCTTAGTTCACATTCATGATAGTATTTTTTATTCTCCTTCCTTAAATATACATAGATAGATAGACTATGTATATTACGACCTATACATACACACATACACACCCCCAAACATTATTATGTACCACCTACATATATCTATATCAGTTATCTAGTACCCATAACACAAGCTCTGCTTAGCTTGGGGCTAGATAATGTTGTGTGAAATGTCCAGCATTTATTTATTTACCAATATCTCACGCAGCTGCCTACAGTGTGCCCTACGCCTAGCTCGCTCACCTGACTAACTGCTTCCAACCGGCTGTAACCGCCGTGCACCGCTCCGATCCGGTTTAATCCAGCCGAAACCGGCGCAATCCGGTGCACAAACTTTGTTCTGTCACGCTTGCTTTGCGGTTAAGGCGTTTGCCACTTCCATGCTAGTACCTAGTGGTGTAAACTATTTGCTAATGGATTTTCAGTTAGAGGCTAATAACCTCATTTTGTTGGATAGGTAATTGGGAGGACTTCAAAAAAAGCTTAGTTAGGTACTCGCATAGGGCAGAGGTAGCCCTAAAGTTAAGCAAGCAGTAACAACGTTAGGCACAGATTTTAAAAACAAAAAGCTACTGTATATGCAACAAATTAAGACTAAAAATACCATGACCAACCTAATTGTTTAGGCTTCCTTTCAGATTATGGCAATGGGAAGGCCATTTAACTGCTAGGCAATAAAGGCCTCCTACTCGATGGACCGATGACATTGTAATAGTTGCAAGAATTGGGTGGGTGGAGGGAACTTTATGACCACTCGTCTTAGTATTCTATGAAGAAGCTTATATCAAGCAGTACACATCAACCGACTGCTATGATGGTGCAATGTTTTATACCTCGGAGCCGTTCAGAGCAGGCAATGCATAGGCAATATCCCTGGTCAATAGGTATCAGTTGGCGACGGACCATCCATCAAGTGGGATTTAGTTTGGCTAGACATTATAAAAAACACTTAGTTCTATATCAAGTAACAAAATCTATTAGGGACAAACTAATCTCGAAAGTCCGAACCTAAATGGGCATGCCACGGGACAACTCACGCCGGAATGGCCCACTAAAGAAAGACTCGGTGGCCTTGCATGGGCCATTGCATCGCTGATATGTTTGTGACTTTAAAGCTAAGAGCCGTGAGTGTAAAGACTGCTAACGACTGGTAGTTTAGAGAGCTTTTAGGGTAATTGACTTGGGTTGACTTTGGTTCCCTTGCCACACTCTTATTGCCACTAGTCATCACCTCGATTTCCATTGATTTTGACACATTTTTGCGTCTTATCATCATCATCAGCAGAGCCTTTAGACATCTTTTGCTGGACGAGGCCTATAATGAGGTATATGTAATGGGGGTATTAGCCATAATCACCACCCTTGGCAGGCGGATTGGTGATCGCAGTACCCAGGGCCGGATTTAAATTTGTGCCGCCCTGGGGCACGAAAATGCCACCCTATGACTTAAATTTTATTTTAATAGTTTTAATATCTTATTTTTTAAGAATTAGAATAACTAATTGATTGCAGGAAATTTATTATGTATTATATAGCATTTATTATACATTATGTTTTATTTATATTAAATAATATACAAAATTTTAATGTGATACATAATACTTGAATTATATTTCTTGAAAGATAAAATGTTTATTTAAAAGAATTAGTTAATTATATATTGTATAGAATTTTTTTTCTGACTTTCCAAATTTTGCCACCCTAGAAAATTTGCCGCCCCGGGCACTAGCCCCGACTGCTCCTAGTATAAATCCACCACTACCGGAGTTGAATCCTCAGATGGATGCTGCTGTACATCCCCTGGATCACTTAATTGGATTTATTGTACAACATCCACGGAGGGGATGGTGGGGTCTATTTTTAGGCCGGATAAACTACGACACTAACTTCATTTACGAAACCTAAAAACTTAATTAAATAATCTTCTCTTTTGCTAGTTAACAGTGTTCAATAACTTTGTGGCATTGTAATTTATATTCAAAAGATCATGAGATTATATTGAACGCTATCGAACCGCTAAGAGAGTAGGTTTTTTTTGTATTTACTTTGTACTTGGTAGGTAAACAAGCTTACGGTCCACCTGATAGTAACAACTAGTTACCGTCATAGCCTATATGGACCACCAGATGAACGCGTTAGTTGAGTTAGTTGCCGGTCACGTCTAGGTAAAGGTATGCTGAGGTACCTATACTCCTATTCGACCTACATTAAAAAGAGGCCCATTGTAGCTCTGCCTGTATATATCTGTATATGTATGTTACAACTTAATTTGGTTTGTTATTTTCTTTGCTTTGGTGGTAGGACCTACCTACTACCAGCACTAAATCGGCACGAATTCATAGTAAGACTTTTTTCGATAAGAAAATGGTGATTTATTGTTGTTTTTTAACATTAACTCTTATACATTTACATTTGGATTAAATTTTTACCCACACCAGGTCCACACAGTACCCTGAATTAATGCCCACAACAAGTCAGGGTGACCATTCTTCATTAGCACAAAGGAGCTGCCCTTTTGTCTTGCGTCCATTCATTTGCGATTGTTCAGTACACTGAGACAGACCTTTGCGGACCTATTCTGGTGCGAAAGCTTTGTCTCGAGTTGGTATAGCTTTTGACTACTGAGTTGTTAGCCGAGAACAAACAGTGAAATTTTTAATTGTTCTACAATTACTAGTATTTTGCCCCGATTTGAGATCTTGCGATGATTCCATATTTGCCCCTGTTTTAACGAATCCCTAAGTAGTCAATTGTTTTGGTGTCACCAACCTAATTATCAAATTTTATGGCGATTGCATTAAGGGTTCGAAAGTAATCGTCAAACTCTTATAAAACAAAGACACATACGAAAGCCCCTCTGGTTAACACTGAGAACTCTCTTCTCTCGTTCAATCACTTGTAAAAAAACTTCTTGTAAAATTCGTATAAAACAGGCAGTGAACTTACTCTGGCTAGAAATTGTGCAGCTTTATCTTGTACTTGAATGTTGAAAATATTTTTTTTTTAAGAATGCAACGCAATCAGCACCGTATGGACTCCTGAATAATTTCTATTTTTTACACATATTTATATGTTTAAACCCAAGACAGAATGAAAGGACATGTACAAAGGCGAGTTTAACACTTAAAAGAGTTTTCTTCCAGCAAATCTTTGAGCCTAGAAAATGGTGATTATAGAGGTAGGTTCTATTACGCACATTAAAAAGAAAAGTGAGACACAAAACAAAACAAATTGAACATGAAATGTTAAATTAAAATAAGCACACTTAAACATAGATAAAAATAATAATTAAATATCAAATATATACCTTAAAAAATGTTTAATGTTTTAAGTGTTTTATTAATTCGACTAAAACCCTCCAGAATAGCACTCCTGTCGTGTGGACGTGATCCCTGTCAACAAATCCACAATACTATGACTCGGAGTCACCCCAGTCCCGCACAATGTCATGATTAATGGTCACCTTTCTTGCAGTTCACTATCGGCGGGAATGGTGTGATACAAATCGGTAACACTACTGAGTGAGGGGATGACGGCTGTGGAATAGATAGGTTAGTAGGTACGATGTAGGTAATGTGAATGAGTCACAAGTAGGGCGTGTAATATCGGAAGGTTTTTAATTCCGATACTGCTTTTCGATATTATATCTCAATATCGGAATTCCGATATTAATATCGAAATTGCACAAATTCGGTATAAATAACACATTCAACTGACAAATATGTTATTTATAACGAATTTGTGACGAAGGATTGGATGCAATAAAAATGAATTCTGAGTATATAATTATATTATTTACTTTTTGATAAGTCCCTACAAAGAAAGTAATTATTCTATGCTCAGACACGGATTTTCTACAGTATTGTAATAAACTGTACATGTGTAACATTTTTGCTAAAATGATAATAAAATTTAAAAGCAAGTAATACCTATTTATGTCTTTTCTCTCTATAACATAACAAAGCATAACCTGTAAAGCGATAATTTGTCCTGTTATCAAGTAGTTTTTAACTTTATTAGTTAAATTACAAATTAGGTATACACAGTGAGTAACAGTTAGTTAAACGTGTTTACGATTTCACGTAAAGAAAAAGGCGAAAATAATATCATCTTGTTTTTAATCCGATACGATCTAGCATCTAGGTACGTACTTAATTTTATGGTTCTAGTTGACCATACCCTAAGGCGCTTTAATGAAACATTATTTAAAAACTCATACGATATCGGCTAACTCAATATCGGAACTCTTGTTCCGAGATTCCGATATGGTTATATTCCGAAATTCCGAGATTCATGCTCTACTAACAAGAGTACCTAAACCCAAATAAAGTTTTATTATATCCTTCTTGCCCTGTCACTGGTTCGGTACTTTGTTGATCACAATACTTAAGATATTTCATCATCATCATCATCACCAGCCTGTTTACGTCCATTGCTGCACTGAGAAAACAGTTCATCAAAAAATATGGTGATTTCACGTAAAGTAGGGAGCATACGGAAATAACCATAAAGTACGATGAAACTACTGTTGCTGCTGCTAACCATATATTATGATGAGCTGTCACCATGCATTAGTAGTTCGTATCACCGTATGTCCGGACTTACGGTGACGGTAATCGTAATGGACCATTACTTTTTGAGAGAGAGCATAACATTATATATGACTGTCATCATATTTTTGTATGCTTTCCTACTATTTTTATGTGCTCTCCTCTAATTTCCGAGTAATCCCTATTATTTTATCATACTATTTATCCATGCTTTCCTACTATTATTGTATGCTTTCCTACTATTTTTAATGTGCTTTCCTCTCATTTCCGAGTAACTCCTGTTATTTCATCCTACTATTTATCCATGCTTTCCTACTATTATTGTATGCTTTACTACAATTTTGAATGTGCTTTCCTCTTATTTCCGAGTAATTCCTGTTATTTCATCCTATACCATTTATCCATGCTTTCCTACTATTATTGATGTGCTTTCCTATTGATTTTTCTTACTATTTTTCTATGCCTCCTGTTGTAGTATGGCTCGGGTATTGTTCCTTTTTCTTAGATATGTATGGGCCAATTAATAAAGATAATTGACACATAGAATAAGCAAGAGTACGGTTAAGAGAATGATGATGATGTATAGTCGTTCATCGTCATCACTCCCGTAACCGTACTTTTGCACGGTTATGGGTCAGAGTAGATTACTAAGTGTCAATTATCTTTATAAATTGGCCCACACATATTTAAGAAGAAGGAAAAATACCCGAGCCATGCTACAACAGGAGGCGTAGAAAATTAGTAAGAATAAACAATAGGAAAACACATCAATAATAGTAGGAAAGCATGGATAAATAGTAGGATGAAATAACAGGAAATACTCGGAAATGAGAGGAAAGCACATTCAGAAAAAAGTACCTACGCAATACAGAAAATAACCCTAATAAAGTAGGTACTTCTAGACAGAAGTACCTACTTTATTAGGTATTATTCTAGAACAGTGGATTTGGGATTTGGGGAATTATTTGCTATAATGGAAAAACATATGACGGATTAACATTTTAATTAAAAATTACAAAATATTATTAAATAACGCAAAATATATAATTTAGAGTAACGGAGTAGTAGTTTTGGGGTAACGGAGGCGGGCTCGCACCGTCTCTTGCCAGAGGGCGCACGACCTCCTGTCACGGACCAGCTGAGGGTCGAGACTACTGTTCCAAAGCTGACTGCACCTTATCCGCGTCACCTGTACAAAATTGCAAGTGGTTAGGTCAAATAGATTTTTATATATGGGGGTCGAAAGTAGCTTTAAATTTGGGGTAGTAAATTCTGCCGAAGTCAGCCTACAAAACTCGAAAGGAAATTAGCTAAATTTACCTAAATACAGTATTTTGTGACATGTTTACTTTATGGTACCATAAAGAGTATCTCTAATTAACATGGGCTTTCACATTAGATATTTTACTTAATACGAGACTAAAATCAATACCTTATTCAAATCCCTGGTGATTGATCCTAGAACACGACGCGACTTCAGGCGTGCTGGACAGAGAACGGGATCGAGACTCGGGCTTTGCCAGGATACCCAACGTAATAAGATAGGCACGTTGAGCCCTCCAGGCGTTCACCAACCAGGCAGAACGATGCGTAGTAGAAAGGTGGAGATTATTTTATGTACAACCACATCATTTTAAATGGACATCAGCTGGGCATCAGTCGGCAAAACTGGTTTATGTACTGTCACAAGCTTTTACATCAACAGCTTGCATAAACTGGTGCACTAATCTTAAAACACTTATTTTTGTACACGAACAAATGTTAGGTATTATGAAACCCAGCTGATCTTTGTTGCACTTTGTTGCTTCAAATCACTTCACATTTTGTAACACTAACTATAGACAATCCGTAATATTTAAAATAAAATTACAAACAAAAGGCGGAGCGCATGTGCTTCCCTGCTAACTAAATAGAATAAAATGACCGGGCTAGGACCTACCCGCGTGCCGTTCGCAGTAGACTGGTGATTTCACAGTATTTTAATATGCCGGTCATCCAATATTATGAATCTGTATTCATACTTTAGTAAAACGATAAACGTATTTTTGTGTGACGATCACGGTATTTTGGAGTGCCGCGTCAAATATTATGGTTCCGTAATCATATTCGATGGTAATTTGTTACGTAATTGTATTTTTGTGTACTAGTCATGGTATTTTGGTGTGCGGTGTCAAATATTATGATTCCGTAATCATTATTTGATGTTTGTTCATTTGTTAAAATTAATTTTTGTATGCCCGTAGTCACATAGATAGATAGATAGTTTAACACTTTATTGTACACCAGAAATACATAAAAGGATTTATTAAAATTAGCAGTACAATGGGCGGCCTTATCGCTGAGAGCGATTTCTTCCAGACAACCTTTGGATGGACAGTAACAAGCGAAGCAGTAACGAAACGGCGGAAGATATAGTCCGTAGTCGTATATTATAAGGATTTTATGCATAGAAGCTTCAAGAAAATTGATGCTAACTACAAAAATAAAGTGACGAAAACTGTTATATCTTAGGTATCATCGAATTTCTGCCAACCAGACATCCAGCAGACCATTTCATATTACGTAGTATTATTTTAAGAGGAAAGCATCGTAAAGTATCGATTTAATCTTCTTATATTCTGTCACCGTTTATTACGGAGAATGGTCATCATAATATTGTATTACTTACTATTTAAACTGGATTATTTTATTATTTATACATGATACAACCTTATTTTAGAACAATTTATCGTATTTTTGAAAGACGTATTGATATTTTATAATGAAGCCAAAATGTAATTTTTCTCAGTGTGGACGAGGCCTCCCCTATTGAATACAATAGGGAGATTTGCCATAATCACCACGCTTGGCAGGCGAATTGGTGATCGTAGTTGGTGATAAGGACTCAGATGGATGCTGCTGCCCATCCCCTGGTGTAATCCCTTGGTAAGGCTTCTACTACATCCACGGGAGAAGATATTCTTAGACCAGACACACCACGGCAATATGTGGCTCTAAAAAGAGCATTTTATCTATTCACCACACTGATTTTTTCTGCCTTTCTGTTTATTTCCCAAAAATGGGATATTATAGTGCTATGTAACGTCCCCTCTTCGTACCACTTGCAAAGTTTTATCATAATCATCATCCTATAGAAGTCAAGTGCTGGACATAGGTCTCCTCCATAGAATGCCACGACAAACGGTTTTGAGCCGCCTCCATCCACTGACTGCCTGCGTCCTTCTATAGAGAGAGCTACTAAACTGCGTCGGTCATCCGGCTTAAGGTCACCACTAGAGAACCTTTATTTCCTAATTGTGGTCTGTGCTGCGAGCTATTATGGCCTGCCCATTACCAATTCAACCTGATAATTCTGAAAGCTGCTGGATGCAAAAATATTAAAATATATACGCATGCAGGTATTTTGAAAAAGATTAAATTATTCATTTTGCAAAACGGGAAATTTTCACGTACCCATATGTTGGTGGAAGCACCAACAGGTTTCGACCCTAATCGAGGGTCTTCATCAGGAGGATCCGCGCTCCACTCCCTCCGCGTTCACGCGTTCTTGGGTGACGTCATTCCACTGTCCACCAACATATCAATCAGTACGTGAAAATTTCCCGTTTTACAAAATGAATGATGTAATTCATGAAAGTTATTTAGTAAAAAAGCTTAAATTAGCGAGTCTCCTTTCAAAAACGTAACTGGACCCTCGATAACGGTTGTATTGTATTGCTACCTTAATAACACCCTGCAAAATGTTTTCCACTGAAATATAATGCTAACACGGGCCATAAGAGTGAGCAGTAATTAACGCCCACATAAACATGTCCCAGTAATTCGGTCCCAGGTGGGCCCGCGCTTAGATAACGGTCCAAGGCTGGTTTATGGCGCTATTTGCATACGAGTGAAGAAACCATAGCAAAGGACACTTGCATGCATGGTTTTATTTAACTCTGTTTATTTTCAACATCTGAAAAGTATATTTTTAATCGAAAACTGACAATTTTGGCATGCACTGGCCAATTATTTTATTTATATTATTAACTAAATAGACCTATTAATAAATAATAAATAAATGCTGGATAAACAATAATAACACAACATTATCTAGCCCCAAGCTAAGCAGAGCTTGTGTTATGGGTACTAGATAACTGATATTCTTAATACAATACATTACATAGACAGATATTTTTTATTAAACATAGAAAAATACCCAGAACACCCTGAACAAATATCTGTAGATTGTACAAATATGTGTTCCGAGGCGGGAATCGAACCCGCAACGTCCAGCGTCGCAGGCGAACCTTCACCCGCCGCGCCACAGAGGTCGTCATGCACCTCTCTTACATTAATTAAAGATACAGTATGAAAAAAAATACAATACTAATATAAAAAAAAAATACAGAAAACAAGCAGATAAGTAGGTATCGTACCTAAACATTAAGTTAGATAACAAGTCAAAAAACTATCAACTAAGAAGTAGCTAACAAAGAAAGAAAAAGAATTAGTTACAAATTTTAGACTCACTGTATAATTTTTTTAATTATGAGCTACTTCTCTGTTTTCATCATTAACAATAGCCAACAATGATCCCACTAATTGGAGTCGTTGATATCGCGGTGCCTCCGGCCTAGGCCTAGAAGAATAGACTCCTCCGTCTCCTCTCGTGGATATAGTAAAAGCCTTTACTATAGAATTACACCAGGAGATGGACAGCAGAAACTACCTGAGTACTGAACACTGAACTGCGAATACCAATCCGCCAGCCAAGCATGGTGATTATGGCAAATCCCTCAATGTATTCAATGAGGAAGGCCTCGTCAGCTGACGTCTAAAGGCTTGTGATAATGATGATGACTAGAATCATTAAAATATCTTCTAAATGTTTTCTTCTTTCATTCATCAAGCATTGATTCGAAATCAGAATTCGTTGATTTACCCTTTCGGCCGCTTTGACAACTAAGTTTCACAACCAGTTGTGAAAGAGTAGTTTGTCTTCTTTCTTGGCAACCAGTTGCGATGGAATAATGTTTATCCTTATTGCACTGCCAGTTGCCAGCTAAGAAGTTTTTAAAAACTCTAGTTGCGTTTACGCTATACTTTCGTGGTTGGGTCACCAAACTAAGAATAAGAATATTTTTATTTATACCAAACGTCTGTTACATATTACTAGGTAAGTATAAGGATCTAAAAAATCTTCTATTACAAATTAGTAATTGGTTTTACAAAAAAATATTAAGATTGCATCAAAAAAACAAAATAGGTTAATATGTTTTTGATACCATCCTTTGGTTGTCATTCATAATGTTGTGTAATAATAATTTGTAAGTCCTGAGGGCCTAGCCAAGTGGCATTCGTTTCGAAGCGATTCTATTTCTACAGTCGTAATTCAATACAAATGATCACGTGACATATCGATAGCTAACGTCAATCCCATACATTTTGGACTTTTCTACTGGCGTCATCGCTATTAGAATGTTACTTTGTCTACGGCCTCACCTTACTTTGTCTATCACCGTTTTTCAGGAAATGCGCAGGAGGAGGAATTTGAATTGATATTATAGGTATACGAATTGGCAATTGTATTGATATCATAGGTATAAGAATTTCAGTTTCAATACATAGAAATATGGATTCAGAAATTATCGGCTATTTTACTGATGTTTAGTCATTCAATGACACTCAAAAATAGCACCCTTGTAGATTCGGAGAAAATGAGCTAATGTTAGTTCCCTAGAAAAGCTTTCCTTTGGCGATTATGAGCACGTGTAACTTGAATAAATAAATACTTAACTCACTTTCCTACCCACATAAGCTACGGTCAAACCAACTAAAATAACAAACGGCTCAAGATAAAACCACTGTACAATGTCCATCCATGTCAGCAAGAGACGACACGGGACGAAGTCACGAGACACGGGATGACGTCACGTAATCCGGACTTGACTCCTTGATGACGTCATGTCGCTGATATGTCGGGATAAATCCAAGTCACCATGTCAGGAAAGGAAAGGTTTTATTGTTATGTTATAATAATATTATCAGTTTTTTACAATGACTTCACATAATTACATCGCGCGTGGGATGCCTTTGGTGTTGCAGGTGTCCATAGGCTACGGTAAACTGCTTTCCATCAGGTGGGCCGTATGCTTTCATGCTTGCCAGGTATTTAGTATAAAAAAATACACAACAGTCGATGTATGACACTGTTGGGTTCACCACTAGGATTCTCTGTTTCGTGGGTATCATGAAGTACGAGTACCATCGTACCTAGACCTGGAATAAATATTTTCCGATCATGCAATTATTTGTCCCGCAGTGGGAATATTTATAATATTTTCACCGACTTCAAACAAAGGAGGATGTTTAATCGGTTGTATTTTTTTGTACATAAATGCTGCTATCCTTTTCAAGATTTAAAATTGAATTCACAACCGTTTGCAAAGTTCCCATGATTTGTTCAGCCAACATTTTATTTTCTATCCAAATAATACAAAAGCTTGACCTGTCGCCTCAAAGTAGCAAAAACAGAGCGATTGACACAAAGAGCCACAGAGTGGGCCATTGATTAATAGTGCCGGCCCGATGGGACTAATTACGTCAGGGCAATGGGCCCACAATCACTCAACGTGTTGTGTGGTCCAAAGTTTTTGGGGTAAACTTCAAAAGGTAACAAAGCTAACAGAGAGACCACTTAATTAATGGTCTGTTGATTGCAATGTATCATCAATCACCATCAGACATCTATTTAGGATGCCACGACGATTGATCTTGAGCCACCTTCATCCACTGACTTCTTACAACCGCCACAATGATATCGGCCCTTTGAGTGAGAGTCCTACACTGAGTCCCTCGGTTCAGGTCCCAACTCGGCTGCAAGCATGGATCGTCGGTCGATAAAGGAGTTGTTCCACAATGTATGGAACCTAGCCCTTGTCGGTGTTCACTTGTATACACGTGGCTAAATATATTTAAAACCTTTTCCCACTGTCATTTATTTATTATTTCGCTTCATTTAATGCAATTTCCTAAAATATCTTCTCACGGAGAGCAACACAAAACATAACAAAATGGCGGGGCGGATACAATATACTCTGTGGTAAAAGCGTCGACAACAGTTGACAACTGTAAAGAGAATATAAACACTACGTTTTTAAAAACAACTACCAAAAAACAAATGAAGCAAGCAACCACAGAGCATAAACGCGACATTCACTGTCATGGCTGCCCAGGAAAATATTATGTTACCATAGTACAAATTCTTCGAATTTCAAACATTTGTATTTCATTTCATTTCATTTATTTCCACCATAGGATCACAAGGAACACTTAGTTACGTCAAAAAAAAAGAAAAAAGGAATACAAATGTTCAAATAATTAGGTAAGTACTAGGTACATGAGAAAATAATAAATTAACAATAAATTAATAATACAATAAAACAATAAATTAATAATACAACTTTACCCAGCTACAGGTAATACTGGTATTGGTCAAGAATAATGTTGCCATGTCATGTTTTAATTAATTCTACTATAAATGAAATAAATTGCGGCTGTAAAATGGCCTTGTCAAATGTGTAAAATATAAATATAATTCAAAATAAATTTTAAAAAATAATAAATTTGTGTTAAAAATACTTATAGCTAGGACATAAATAAACCAAAATTAACATCATTCAGAGCATCTGCCAATGAGTAGTAACTTTTAAGCACCAATAATCTTTTAATTCTTACCTTAAACAAATGGCAACTTAAATTTTTAACTTCATCGGAAAGCCTATTGTACAATTTTACACCAGTGCCCAAGAAGCTTTTGGAAGATTTGCTTAACCTATATTTTTGGGTACTAAGCCTACCACCAAGTCTTGTACCATAGCTGTGACATGCAGATAGAGTTTTGAAATCACTGCAGTTTTTTTTGACATACAGTAAGCAATGCAAGATGTAAGCCCCAGTAAATGTAAGAATATTCAACTGCTTGAAAGCCTCACGGCACGTGTGCCGCGGTTTGAGACCAAGTACAAACCTGACGGCACGTTTCTGCAGTATAAATATTCTTTTTGAGTTGGCAGCATTTCCCCATACTAGTATGCCGTAGCTCATGAGGCTATGAAAATATGCAAAGTAAACAGACTTGGCAGCATTCGAACCACAAAAATCCCTTACCTTTCTGACTGCGTAACAAGCAGAACTCAATCTTTTGGCAAGGTGGTCAATGTGATTTTTCCACGTAATTTTGGCATCAAGTTTAAGACCCAAGAATGTTATGCTATCAACAGGACGCAGCGGTAAGTTGTCGCTGATAATAAGTGACTCCATAGTGCTCATGATTTGGTTTTTAAGATAAAAATGCATGAGATTGGTTTTATTTAAGTTCAATACAAGGTTATTACAAATGAACCATCTATTTAGTCTACTTATGGAGTCATTTATTTTCATAACGCTGTCAGCCTTTGTTTTGCTATGTACCACCAGAGAGATATCATCAGCAAACATGATCATTTCAATGTCTTCTACAATGCAGGCACTAATATCATTGATATATAGAAGAAAGAACAATGGACCAAGTATTGACCCTTGTGGGACGCCACATTTAATTAATTCTTCCCTAGAACTTGTCCCATTGACGTCTACCACCTGCTTTCTGGCCGTTAAATATGATTGACATAAGCTTAAATCCTTACCCCTTACGCCATAGAGCTCAAGTTTGGCTAGGAAGATATCATGGTGCACACAATCAAAAGCCTTAGATAGGTCACAGAAGATACCATACGTGAACATTTTGGCTTCAAGACGGCTTAGAACATTCTTCATCAAAACCGCAACAGCGTCAGTTGTTGAAAGTGACTTCCGAAATCCAAATTGTCTGGAGTTAAATAACTTATTAGCATTCATGTGTTTCTCTAATCTTATGTACATAACTTTTTCAACAACCTTGCTGAAAATGGGAAGGAGTGAAATGGGCCGGTAATTCTGTGCATCCATGCTATCCCCCTTCTTGTAGAGCGGAATGACTTTGGCTAGTTTTAATGAGTCTGGGAAAATTCCAGATTCTAAGGCATTATTAACTATGTGAGTAAGAGGCGTAACCAATTCAGCCCCAAATGACATAACAATCTTAGACGACAAGTGCCAGTAATCTATCGACGTTTTTGATTTTAAGCCACCTATCACCCCCTTAACCTCCTTTTCGTTTGTATTGTGAAATATGTCATTGTCAAGTGTTATATTATTATGCATGTCATTTAAAAATACATTTACATATTCTTTCGATTTAACTACATTTACATATAATGAATTAGATGTTTGTTCGGGAAGATTCACATATAAATTATTAAAGTAGTTGGCCACAACATGACCAACCCTTGTTTTGTTCCCATCAGGTAGTTTTATTTCTATTGCATCAGAAATATCGTCATGAGATTTACCAGTGACCTCTTTGATAATGCTCCAAGATGTTTTGATTTTATTGTCCGATCTCAAAATCCTATCTCTAAGTGGCAATTTCTTAGCATCTAGTGACACTCTCTTAAAAATTTTACTGTATTGCCTGACATAATCCCTTAATGTAACATTGTCATAAGTCTGTAGCAAATCATACATGAAAAATAATTTCTGTCGTGATATCAGAATACCTTTAGTCACCCACGTTTCTGGTTTCCTATTAATACATTTCATTTTCCTGATTGGTAAAAAATTGTCAATAAGCTTGATTATATCGTCTAACAAGTGCACACTATGAAAATCAATGTTTGTCAAATTGTTCCCGAGTGTATACTTTAATTCATTGATTCGGCAGTATGCGGCAGATTTCGGCTGTATGCAGATAGTTAGGCTTCAAATTAGAGTAAGAGTATTTTTTCGAAAATCACTGATTTTTTCGCCATTCTCTGTCTGGTGGACATAGACATAGTCCATTTTGAACAACTCATTTGATATCTCGATATACTGACTTTATCTATCGAATATATTATTATTATTTATTTATAATTTAATTTTAAAATTTAACCTACCATGACCCCTAAACCATTATTGTTAATCGTACAGGTACCCACGATACAGATTATTATTTAGTGTGGGTATCATAGGATACTGGATCATGATTCTCAACAGCAAATCAAGATAATTTTAGTGTATAACTTATAACCTATTATTTGTATTTAAATTATAAGTTTCTACTTTTATTGTTTTTGCTGCAAATAAACATTTTTAAATTTTTATTAACCGTGTCGATAGGCCGCAGAATGAACTAGTCTCGATAACGAATATCGAGACTTTTATTATGTAAAATGTTACCTATGACAAATGTCAAAATTAAGATCCATGCTAGAGTTTTCCGTAAAATTATTCGAATTTATCGGACAATCGATAAAGTGAGTTCGTTGTTACCGATTTCGACATAGTCCCTTTTTGTGGAATTTTAATGTCAAATTTTATCGATTCCGAGTTCCATACTTGCGCCGCCTTCATATACGATAACTTTTATACCCCACAGCGGTTGTTGGTTCTGTGAGGTTGCCTGCCCCAGTGAACGTAGAAAACCCCCACCAGTGGTGTTTTTGAGAATAATTCGTAGATATATATATCCTCCTCCCTAATACCCACCCTCCTATCCTCCTATCCTGACAACCTCTGTGGCACGGCGGGTGAAGGTTCGCCTGCAACGCAGGAGGTTGCGGGTTCGATTCCCGCCTCGGAACAAATATTTGTACGATCTGCAGATATTTGTTCAGGGTGTTCTGGGTATTTTCTATGTAAAATAAAAAATATCTATCTATGCAATGTATTGTATTAAGTATATATCAGTTATCTAGTACCCATAACACAAGCTCTGCTTAGCTTGGGGCTAGACAATGTTGTGTGAAATGTCCAGCATTTATTTATTTATTTATGTAGGTATTACTAAATCATTAGGTAATTGTTTTACATAATTTCACTGCAGCTGATTTAACCAACTGCGCAATAATGAAAGCATTAGGTGCTTCTGACTAAGTAAAAAATAACGATGACAAACAGTCAGGAAGCGTCGACTTAGGGCCCTTTCACACGCTTAAGGAGAAAGCACACTGACCTAACATTAGTACAAAATGGTCTACTGCCTCCTATTTACCGTAGCAAATGGCAATGGGGAACGCAACAATGGGGATCATTTTGGCAGCCTTAGCGCTATCAAAAAAATTTGAAAAGGGGAAACTTTTAGGGGGATTAGCACGGATTCATGAAATATAATTAATAAAAAACAAAGAGAACTAATTTTTTTTTAATTAATCGTGTTTTAATTCAATGATTAAATTAGCTATCAACTATTGTAAACCAAAAAATTCAGTAACGTGAACTTTAGGAGAAGACGTACATAAACATGATTTATTTCAATTTTTTCATGGGTTTATTGTCGAGTACTTACGACGTTAAATCATGTAATTTGATGACAAAATGTCAAATATATCTGGTGACTTTTAATTTTTTTTCTACTTGCTTTATTTAACGAGGAGATAGCCGCTTAAAAGTGGGAAAAAACAGCTTGACGCCGTGTTTAGTCGGGGTACTGCCTTAATAATCTTCTTTCAAGTTTCAAAAGATTTGGATAGCGCTAAGGCTGCCAAAATGATCCCCGTTGTTGTGTTCCCCATTGCTATACATTTTGTATTTTCTGTGTGATATTGGTTATTGTACTTAAAATAAATAAATTCAAATTTTAATTTATTTGCCACTAGTTGCGCCCCGCGGTTTCACCCGCGTGAATAATAATGAAAATTGATGATGATGATGATGATGAAAAGTAACCTATGTGTTAATCCAGGGCGTAAAGTATCTCCATTCCAAATTTCACTCAAATCCATTCAGTAGTTTTTACGTGAAAGAGTAACAAACATCCATACTCACAAACTTTCGCGTTTATAATATTAGTAGGAAGGATTTGCTACTGAATTTGGGGGCTGGTCTGGGCGTTTCAGCTTGCGATAGCTTTGTGTTTCAGTTCCTTACATTCTTCTTTTAAATACATTTCTTTACTTATTTTGTTCCAATACAAATAAATTAAAAAATTATTTGGACATACAGACATTGAACCTGTGACTCTCGCCTTTGCAGGGTGATGTAACACATTTTCTGTGTTTTCTGTGTACACAACAGCATATCAAAGCATTAACTTTTTAATAAATTATAATCTGTCAACTGACGTCAAATAACTTGTGTGAAAGAACCCTAACTAAGGATGACCGTACACATAAACATGTCTGAGTAACGCCAGGTGCGTCGCTTTACACCAACTTAGTAGGTTACTCCGTGGAGGTGAGTTTCGCAGCTGATTTATGGCAGCTCACAGTCAGGCGATATGGTAATGTGTTAAAAATTTACGTGTTTCGTGTTAGATCTCGTGGTAGTGACATTTACACATGTGTTTCTGCGCCATTGTTTCAAGAATGTATTTTGACTCATCACTTTAACTTATTCTTCTTAAGACCCATGTTCATGAACAAATAAATAAACGAGCGTTTAACGTAACCATTGGTCAAGGTGACAGATAATGTTTGAAAATAATTGTCAAAAAGAATTGGTTAGGATAAACCATCTGTTTATATGTTGGTGAACAAGTGCATTAGTCGAACACTCTTGACAGTGTGGTCCTGTTATACAGGTCTTGCTTGAGTGGCAGTTTTTGGATCTATTAGCAGCATTGCGAGAACATTCGATATTATGACCTGAGGGCAGATTCTAAGTATTTAGCACACAATGAGGGGTTTTCACGGCCGTTTCAAATCATGCTTTCAGCATTGAAAATAGATGAAGCTGCTCTGTAACGTAACTGTCAAGTGTCAAAATAAAGTGAAATGTCAACATCGACAACGTAGAAATAATTTTCGTTTTGTGGTATTTATTTTTGCCTACTTCTAAAAACACCACAAAATCACTAGCGCACACTCAAGAAGCAATCACAAACAAAATATCATGACTAATAGCCACAGACTACTAAGAATAATAGTTTTGTACGCGTGCACCACAGACAATCTTGATTGATACAGTTGAGTCAGCGTCATCTTTGAACCAATTGAACTATCAACCAACCAATCTGAACCAATTTGAACTACTTTTTTTCTTTTTAATCGAAGATGAAAAGCCCTCATTGATACGGATGTCTGGTGTAGTGTAGTGTGGATTCTTGTATGGCAACGCCGTGGCAACGCCGATGAGCGCCCCTAGCGTACACTCTGTGAACCTCATTTTCCATACAAAAATCCGTGTTACACTAGACCGTGTCAATTGCGATTCTAAGTATTTTGCACACAATTGACACGGATGTCTGAGGCCCAATTCACTAACTTAAAAATAGTTAAAATAGAGTTCGGATCATGTTTCGATCTTGTGTCGATGTCTTAAACGTCAGAAATGGTATTCTCTAAACATAAAATACAACACTGTAATGTGATTATGTCGAAATGTGAGCGAAACTTGAACGATTCAAAGTTTTTTGATAATTTTAGCATTGTAGATGGAGTCTCTCTTTACTCTTTGCGATTATATATATAACTATCCTACTCTAATGGTAGTCACCGTGAATTGAAAGTAGACTAAATTGTTATTTATAAAGGAGCAGAATACCAACTTTCTGTCAATTCATAATTCAGTCTCGATTCGGTTAACTTTCAGTGTAGTTTTAAAATAATTTAGAGAATTGGGCCTCTGGTGTAGTGTAGTGTGGATTCTTGTATGGCGACGCCGATGAGCGCCCCTAGCGTACACTCTGTGAACCTCATTATCCATATAAAAATCCGTGTACTTACACAAAAAAAAACAATCTATACCATACGTACGTGTCAATTGCTTGTCAAAACATAGAATCAGCTCTCTGAGGATTTGGGACTTGATAAGGCCGAGACCTTATCAAGTCCCAAATCCACACCATTGTGTGGGAGAGCGACCACGTGGTCTCTTGCCCTCGATCCTTACACTTTTGAGTTATACCAACTTAATTTTTCAGTAGTGTTGGAATTCGTTTAGCTGATAAAAGTGCATAGCAATAGCTAGTTTGAGACATTATATACAAAAAAAAATCGTGATAAGCGTTTCTTCATCATCTGATAGACTTCCTGTTTGGAATTTAGTACACCAAGTAGGTATTTCGAAGATTGAGTCTGTGTGAAAAGAGAATAGCCGTGGGAGGTAGTTCGTTCCACTGCGTAATTAAGCATTTCGTGATGATAGCAACACTGTTTCTTAATAATAGCTTGACTACAAAATCTTGATTAATGTGACTAATTAAAATGTTAATAATAAAATAAAAATTGGTTGCATACATACATACATAGTTCAGTTTTTTGCCAAATGCATTCTCTTTCCGCACAGATGGCAACAAATAATTTATGTCTTGATGCAACGCCTTAGTTTCACTAACACATAAACGAGTGTTTATGATAACCAACGTCCATGAAGATAGATATTTTATGAAAACATCTATTTATAAAAAATAATAAATGTTAGACTTAAACAGCCCATGAACTACACATTAGTATTTATTATATGTAGATAAACTATAGCTTAAGAAAGAGGTAGGAAGTAGCTAGGTATCGATCACTCTTTCCCATATTTTAGCGTCCCTGTATATTATTGTAATCACAAGGACTTATAGCCCCAAGGGAAATCCACAACACAACGTAATTAATTAATGAACATAGTCGAACCAATAACGGCCATTTACATACTGGCATCATCTATTCCGATACGGGCGGGTTAGTGCAGGCTGCTGATGGAAAATCTAGTCCTCATGTTGTTTTATAATAACGTTGTTTGGTCTTGGAATTGGCCATGGTGTTCCTAAGAATAGATCCCTCAGTCCCCTTCCGTGGATGTCGTAAAAGCTGACTAAGGTGTAAATTTTAGGGGGTTGGTGTCAAATCTGTGCAACAATCTCTATAACTAGGTATCGCAATCGTTCTAATAATACTGAGAGCTGATTCTACGTTTTGAGAAGCAATTGGCACGGACGTCTGGTGTAGTGTAACACGGATTTTTGTATGGAAAATGAGGTTCACAGAGTGTACGCTAGGGGCGCTCATCGGCGTTGCCACGGCGTTGCCATACAAGAATCCACACTACACTACACGAGACGTCCGTGTCAATTGTGTTCAAATACTTAGAATCAGCTCTCTGCTTCTTCATGACATTCATCATGTGTGTTCATAGTAGGTTGGTTTGTTTCTACGTTAGGTCAGAGACCAGCAGCTTAAATTATGGAAAATATGATGGCCCTGAAAAGGGCCTAGTGGCCAATGGGAAAAGAACCTGAGAGCTTATTCTACGTTTTGACAAGCAATTGGCACGGACGTCTAGTGTAGTGTAACACGGATTTTTGTATGAAAAATGAGGTTCACAGAGTGTACGCTAGGGGCGCTTATCAGTGTCTCCATACAAAAATTCACACTACACTACACGAGACGTCCGTGTCAGTTGTGTGCAAAATACACTCGAGAGCAATGAATCCGGGTCACTTAAAGAATGTTAAAAATCTCGGAAACTAAAAATGATAGATTAATGCAATAAATTGTATTTAATAGACAATGTAATACTCCTTAAATGAAGGTAAAAAAAATATGAGTCAACATACATTTTATTAACACAAAATTACATAAAGAAAAAAACTGCTGATCTCTCCTTAAAACAAAAATAGGAAACATGAAATTTTTGAACTTTATTACGATTTTCTTAATTTTAATACTTCGTATTGCCTCCTCGTGCTTCCATATAATGAATATAGAGCACTATCAACATGGTTTATGTACCCACATAAATGACAGATTACAAACAAAAGCATAACCAAATGCTGTAATTTCGTAGTTCCATCTTCGAAAGTGGCCCTTTTTCAAATTTGTTTTTTTTATGATATAACTTTACAATAACTAAGAAGTTTTAATACCTTCATTTAAGGAGTATTACATTGTCTATTAAATACAATTTATTGCATTAACCTAGCATTTTTAGTTTCCGAGATTTTTAGGATTCTTTAAGTGACCCGGATTCATTGCTCTCGAGTGTAGTTAGAATCAGCTCTCAGTTTGGTGAAAGAATTCAATGCACCCAGTAAGTTCCTGATACATCATTTTAATTTCAGTCTTTATAAATCCATGGCGCTGAACTTGAACTTTGTAGAATGCTGCACTAGAATTGTCACCATGCTTGATTTCTATCAGGGGTATACTCCGTGGCTGGAGCACTTTTTAACTTTGTTACATATCTACAATACACAGAATATCTGTATTGTTTTAATTTATGAACAAACTTGGGTAGTTGAGGCATGCACATGCAGCGCAAGTTTCGATACAAGGGGACCATAAATTGATAAGGTTGTTTGTGATTTAGCAAGTCTGATCACTGTTTGGGGTTTTTGATTTATTGAATGATGTGTTGGACGTACAATGGCCTTCTCGATGGACCGCCTACAATAGGCCGTAAGAAGTCTATAGTCACATACGTAGTCTTGATCCCACACTAGGATTCCCTGTATCGTGGGTATCAGGAACTCCGAGTACCGTGGTACCATAACACCCAGACCCGGAACAAATATTTGCAGATCATACAAACATTTGTCTCGCAACTGGAATCGAACCCGCAACCTCTTAAATCTCAGCCGGCTATTCACCCACCGCACCACAGAGGTTGTTAAACAAAACAAATGATGAGTAACGGTACGTTCACACGGAGACACGATTTGCCGAATCTTATTTTCATCGGATCTGGAAAAACCGAATGTTGTATTCACACAGCACATCTTGCTTGGCCGTATCCGAAGGCCTCGTATCGGGATCTCGTGTGAACTCACCATCCGGCTTTTATTAGCAAGAGCGCGCACAGTTCCTCACGTTGATTTGGAAGCGATGGACGTGAACAGTCTTGCTATACTATACTGGTATTATCGCCGTCAGCGTCGTAGAAAAAGATTGTGGTTAAACCCAATAGTACAAAGAAGATCAACAGTTGGTGCCTTTACAACTCTAAGCGCACGTGCAGTGTGTCCCTCCCGCCCACCCCTCCTTCCCAGCTTGTGCGACGCATTCGGTTTCAAGATCCGACAAAAAACCGAATCTACCCCTGCGTGTATCGTATGAACGCATGTATTGAATGCCCTATACCACTGCATCGGATCTGCATTTTGCAGCATCGCCGGATCGGTTTGTAGTCGCAAAATCGGATGTCAACTTCAGCAAGATTCGGTTTTTTTGTCGTGTCTTGAAACCGAATGCATGTGTGAACTCCTTCATTGAAATACTTATGCCACTAAACCGAATCCTGCAAAAAACCGATTCGGTAGAGAAACACTCGACGCCGTGTGAACGTACCGTAACCGCTTGGAAAGTTACTTGAAGTTACTGACTGAATAGATCGGGAAGTCGGTTTTTTAAGGTGTTTTTAATCTGTAGCAATTTTGTAGATGATTGCTCAATCTTCATCACAATATGATGATAATTAAAGACATGACCACAGCCAATCGAACCGTACATGATTGGCGCATGTAACGTATGGTGACACCGCAAGTGAGCACTCGCTCTAATACGGACTGTGTTCACACTCAGAGCCGTCAGCTGATATTGATGTGCTCTTCTCCTTATGAGGAGAGGCTGGATGTGGCTGAAAGTCGAATTAATAATAATTAATTATTTACCGGTAGGGCAATTACGCACTTTTGTTCGCGAACGAAGTTTGCTTCTGTTTTGGCTATTATTTCATCAAACTACATGAAATGTACACATGATCAGTTCACTAATATCTAGACCCGTGGTGCGTCGTACAAATGAAAAAAGAAAACTAACCCACCACGGGGCCTTTTTTTAAATGTTATTAAAAAAAAATTTTTTTTTTGTTATTTATCATTTTTTAACATCATGGATTTCATGGAGTTCGAATAATAGCCAAATTAGAAGTAAACTTCGTTCACGTGCAAAAGGGTGTAAACTCCCATTAGCTAGCTACCGGTGACGTCAAGTGTATTTCAATTGTGATTATCGTGTTGAGATCCCTTTGCTCGCCAGTAACTTCTGTCATTTACCCTTCGGCCTCAGATGAATGATAGTTAGGATTCAGTCATATCTATATTGTATTTAATTTATTGGCAAAATTTAGTTACCTACCAATAATTCTTCTAGGCTTGATCTGTGGCTTGGTCGGGTTGGAACAGGAGTAATTTTAGCTTATAAGACGATACAAAATGAACCTTGTGATTTCATTAAAAAAAAATCTTTTAGAAATTAAATGCTTGGTTGGTTGGTAAGCCGTAAACCAGCCACGCTCTAGCCACATCTAGCTGACCTATCTCTCAACATACGGCAGGTTGATCTAAGCCAGGTGACGGGCCCTTTAACTATACTATCCGGATTAATTTGTAGGCGTGCGCAGAACACGGCCAGCCGCATGATCGAGAGGCTTCTCAATTTGTCACTCCTCTAAAGCTTGCTGGAAGAAAAGTCTTTTAGGGTTAAGCTCGAATTTGTACATGTCTTTTGTGTAAGATAATTTTGTCTGTAACTTTGTGTACAACAAAGAATTAAGAATTAAGAATTAGTCAAATACCTGACCGAATCAGTTATTGTGTTTTTAGTAATTGAAAGCTTTGTAATTTGTGCAGTACCGGCATCTTAAAAATAATTTTTGATAGGTTTAAGTTACGTTAAAATATAAATAAGTGTTTTATTGAAATAAACAGCAACCTAATTCCCTTTTTTAAGATTAGTTCGCGTTGGAACAGGAGTAATTTTCGTTTATAAGATCCTTGTGATTTCTAGAAATAAAATACATTTGAACTTGGAAAAAAAACGTTTCTTGAGAAAAGTGCACGTGTCAAGATGCCGGCATTATGATAGTTTGCAACAGGAATGTCAAGATATTAATAGATATTTAAAATAAATGAAAAAAAAAAATGATGTGTAAAACTAAAAAAGCTTACTGACTGGAAATCGACCAAACGTCAGTTTATCGATCAACACGTCGATATTGAGCGAGTGGCTTGCGCCTTTTGGTCAGCACAATGTATAACCATTTTAGATTGAACTGTCAAATCTATGTTGGTTGACGAGCATAATTGAAAATATAAACTGGACAGGTAGCGGGTCAGGTTTGTGTGGAGATGGACACAGAAGGTAAAAGGGCAAAGCCGTGAGGCGATAGCCCCTTGGCTTTTTCTGTTGAAAATCCAAATAATCTGCACACGCGCAGTATGTAGGTACAGAGGTTACTCTGCTTGTAACCATGAACAATAATCTGTATGTATTTTTAAATCAACTTTCTTATACATACTTACATTTTGATAGTGCGGTAATGTACCATACTTTTTGAATGTAACCCAAAAAATCCGTTCCAGCGGGACTCAAACCTGCATCTTCGCCTTTTTTTAATGTCCAGCAGTAGACTTCTACAGGCTGATGATGAAAATGAGGATGAACATCAATGTTTTTAGCTCCAAGCCACTACATGTGGCTGGATGGTTGTATACAAATAAAATTGTGCGTTTTGAATGAGAGTACTTTTTAAGAAATTTATCAACCCGTATAAGATCGTCACGAAGAATTTTTTAAAAGTTCCACTCCATTCTGGCATACCAAAATGTTACACCACCTTCAAAAACAGGTTACCAACCTACTAAAATTACGATACGAAGTGCCACCATAACAAATACCAAATCGTTACCTAAGCTTTTCTAATAAAAAAAGCTGTGTTCACACTAAACAGCGGTCAGCACGCGGCTATCAAAAAATCATAATTGATTTTTTCACGGGCGATGCGTCAAGCGTAAACGTAAATGGCTTACGTCGGCCATATTGAATTAGTGCGTGGTTGTCAACGACGTCGCGCGCACAGGAGTGGAGAGGAGAAACTTCTAAATCAAAAGACCTTGAGCGAATCCTATCCTACTAATATTACAAATGCTAAAGTTTCGATGTTTGCTTGTTACTCACTCACGTCGTAACGGCTGAGCCAATGTTGATAAAATTTGGTAAAGATAGATTATGACTAGCGATTGCTACAGGCGCAAATTGTGCGATTATTGGGATAACGGGAATCAAACCCGCACCTCTTGCGTCTCAGCTGGCTACGCCCACCGCACCACTGAGGCCGTCAGTTGGTTGGATGGAAGATATGGGTTTTTTTTTTATATTATCTCATAAAAATGCGTTATAATTGTTTTACAAGTTAATACAACAGCATTTATCATCAGCTTGTAGAAGTCCACTGCTGGACATAGGCCTCGACGAACGGTTTTGAGCCACCTCCATCCACCGACTTCCCGTGACGTTTATAATGTCTTTTGTCCATCGAGTGGAGGGCCTTCTTCTACCGTGTCGTGGTTTGAGGTCGCCACAATCAAAGAACCAAGGTCACGAATTAGCAAGTTGAAGTGGCAATGGGCATATAGCTCGTAGAACTGACAATCGTTGGGGAATTGAGGTTCTCGAGTGGCAACCACAACATATCATAAAATAATTATTAATCATTACTCATTCGACTCCATCGCTCCTGTTCTGTGCCAAAATTCACTCATGAAATTAATTAAAAAACACTTCACGCGGGTGATTTCGCACAAATTGATGGAGAGCGCGACCTGTGACTTCACTAATGGAGCCGCACTGTTGCTTTTTAATTTTTTTTCGATAACCGCGTTAGTGGTTTTTTGAGGGTAGTCGTAATTTTTTGATGGATTCCTCTAAACCATTTAGAGTAACAATTAAGTTACAGGGTAATAATTTAAGTTTTTTTTAAACTGACGTTTTATTGCGAACCTGTAAGCTTTGCCAGGCTGGCAACATAAACTTTAATATAAATATAATATAATTATATATGTATAGGGCTGTAAAAAATTTTCATATAACTTCATATGCCTAGAAAGTGTTTAAGCCAAAGAAAAGAAGTCAAATCGAGATGTCAACGTGTTCACGCCAGCCACGGATATATCGTAAAATCCTGTCTTTATTTCTACGTGGCATACCCATATGAATTTTGACAACTAACGGCCCGTTCACACTGCTAACTAACAAGTCTCGTAGTGTCTCCTGCGCCAATATATCGATAACTTTACCGCCCCAACTCGGCCACTGACCAGTACTAATTAAACTTTGTGGAGTTGCCCCTATATTTTGATGACGTCACATTTTAGTTGTGGGTACTTGTGTAAAGCGGTGGTCAGTTTTGCCTCTGTAGCAGTGGGTCAGATTCACAACTGTATATAGATTCGCAGTTTTTGACGTGAATACACAAAAGGTAAAAAAATCGGACAAGACAAGTGCTAGTCGCTTTTGCATGGTGTTCTCTCTCTCGTGACAGATTTGTAACAGGTGTAAATAGTACAATCATTGCTGTCAAATGTCACTTTTCTGGATGAAAGTATGGATCTCTAAATCGATAATTTTTTTCATAATAAATCTACAAAACGGGACTATGTTGAAATCGGTAGCATCGAACTCACCTTATCGATTTTCCGATAAATTCGATAAATTTTACCGAAAACTCTAGCATGGATCTTAGTTTTGACATTTAATTTTGTCATAGGTAACATTTCGACAACATAAAAGCCACGATATACGTTATCAAGGCTAGTTCCATGACCTATCGACACGATTCTATTTGACAAAGTAAGTATATCGAGATGTCAAATTTATCGACCGACGATCCATGCTTGCAGCCTTGGACGGATCAGCAACTAGACAGAGTATTTCATTATCATCATCAACCAATAGACATTTGATGTTGGACAAGGCCTCCATAGAATACAAACGGGGGGTTTGCCACAATCATCACGATTGGCAGGCGGATTGGTGATTGCAGTAATGGTGTTGAGTGTTCAGGTGGATGCTGCTGCCCATTCCCTGGTGTAGTCGCGTAGTTGGCAATTACGACATCCATGAGAGGAGACTGAGAGATCTATTCTTCGGCTGGATACACCACGGCATGACGGCAGACAGAGTATTTATTAGTGAGGAGAAAAAGATACAACCTAAAAAAGTTTAATAGGTATATCTTAAAATGGCACAATCAGGGTCTCTTCCTTGGAGTTTGTCATGGCTTGTCTGGCCTAAGAATAGAACCCTTCGTCCCTTTTCAACAAGCATCACCCACCTGAGTAATCAACACTATACTGCAATCACTAATCCACCTGTCAAGCGTGGTGATTATGGCAAATCCCCTATTGCATTATATCTTCTTCTACTATATTCTATTCTTGCTTCGTTCAGGCATCCTCTAAAGGCTGCTGATAATGATGATGAAAAATATCTTACTTTACTTCTTAGAATGATGCATATCTCGAGATATAAATAGGAGATTATCTGGCAGCTTCAATAATAGCGTCCGCCTTCACTCGCTGTTGTACTCATAAATTGACAAACTGTCCAACTTGGAACGAATAAGTTCCTGCTTCCGGTCAGTGCGCGGGATACTGTGTACTCACGGAGAAGAATTGCAGGCGCAGACGCCTTTTTTATTCCAAAGAAAAGCGTGACAGGGACGGTAAGAACAGGCCACGCGGCGAACTATAGGAAAGACAAAGAGGCTGCAGATAAGGATCCCACTTTATAGTAGTTGGTAGTGCACTAAGTAGCACAAATGTATTAGTTATTTTACTCATTGCTTAAGAATGTCGACAGAAGACGGCCCAAGGAAAGGTAGCTGTTCTAGAACAAGAAATCGTATGAATATTTAGAATGTGACATCATATTTGGTATCAAGAGTTTGTGTACTTACTAGGATTTGACGAGTACTTACTAAAGTGGATAAAATGATGGTGATGATGGTATATCACTACGAACTAATCAGCATTTTCACTAAAAATACACACACTGCGATACCAATCGATTAGCTTTTATCGCTAATTCTACTTACCACTGCTTCAGTGCCGTACCAATTACCCTCTTGTGTGTTTACGGGTCCACAACACTGTGATTTAGCTTCTAACTTGCGCCATGTCCAAGGACCTACGGGTCCACTGTTTGCTTAATGAACCATGAATTTCTATTTGTTTACCGTCTAGGTAATTAAGTAGGTGTATTTATGTAGACTTATGTCAAAGTTTTGGAATGGATTTGAGTGTCAGAATACAATAATCAGAATATATCATAATTATTTTAAATCTATATGTATGTGTAAAAAATATTTTTCTTGAAAGGACTTTTATATAAGGGTACATATATTAAATATATGTATATTTGAGGGTGGGGAGGAGGAGGAGGGGGAGAAGATCTCCTCCCCGCATGGGGGAAGTTTAGGAAATGTATATTTTTTATTACTTTTTTTTTATCTTATTTTGTGGTTATGTTTTGGTAATTTTTCTATACTAGCCTGTGATTAGAAGTTTTCTTGCGATTTCAAGATTTTTTATGTACAAAAACTAAAATTATTTCCTAGATCTGAAAGTTTGTGAGATTGCTCAAGATAATAAGTACCACTAAGTACTCCACAAGTAAGTAAGTACTCCACCAAGGCCCCCAACTGGTGAGGCACAGTCCAGTTACTTTTTTGCCGTCTACCCCACCAGTGGGGCAGATTCCAATCGGTAAAAAAAGCTCATTGAAATACCTAGTTTTTTTAAATGACAAAGTAGTTATTACTTATTATTTAATAAATTACACAATTGAAAACATTCAATTAATTTAAGAAATCTAGTTTACAAAATATTTTTTAGTTACTAACAGCAAACATACTTTTATTACAAAAACAGCTAACATACTCAATAAAACTAGTACTTGAAATCATTGGTATGTGACTTTACTTCACGTAGTTATAAACACATTAAAACTTCTTTACAATTAAATTAAAATAAATTCACGTAGTAGGTATAACTGTACCTACCCGCACTAAAATACTCTATAGTCACTACTTAAATAATCATACTATCACCCATAAACGCACTACCCCAGAACTTTGCTAAGTCCTTGAATCTTTCACAGCACTGTTTCTTCCTTCTTGGGCTCCGGTTCACTGCTGGACTCTTCAAGATAGAAGTGAACTTCTTTACCAAGGTCGTGACAGATTCCTTCGTCAAATCATCATCAGCGTCTTCATCCAAAGTGGCTAGGCTTGCCATGGTTACACTTAACTGATGGAACGCCTCATCTATAAAATTATCAACATCATCACCATCACTTTTCTCCTTGTCTGCGTCATCAGCTGCACCACACTTCTCCGTATCATCAAATGATAGACCAGCTGTTGAAATACTACAATTCACTACTGCTGGTAAGTTGATCTTCTTGTGTCTAATAGTACTAGTTGCCGAACAAAGTTTTTCAACAGATTTAAATATATCGTCAATTTTGTCACAGATCTCTTCAACAGATACTGCTGATATGATCTGCCCGTTGATGTAGTAGAAATCTTTAACTGGTACATCTGCAGCAGTTTCCTTTTCAAGGTCCTCAATGAAGTCTTTATAGTTCAATTTACTTGAATTCCTTGATAGCCGCCTTCCGTTCCTTCGCCGAACTTTCTTGAACAAAAACGACGAGTCAAACGTAGTTTTGAGAAGATCCAACGAACTGAACATAGGTTTTAACTCGGATGGTGTTAAGTCTTCCTCTGTTTCAAGATCGATTGGTATCCACTCCTCTTCCAACTTCATCCATTCCTCGTTGATGGAGAGAATGGCTTCTGAATCTATTAATTTTTTAGACATTTTTGAGCACGGTTTGACGTCGCGGAGTGCAAGATGTGACTGAGGGTCGAGACAACTTGTGTGCATATAAACGTCGCACGCGCAAATTAATTGATAATGAGTTTTGTTTCTTTTTTGTGTAGTGTCTAGTAATTTGGAGTGATCTGTAATGCGTTTAGGAAAAGTTTTGTACAATTTACTTAAGTAATTGAGTGATATGGTAGTTAGTATAATGAATGTGCTATTTCATTTTCTACTTTACAATTATTAGCTAATGAAGTGAATAAAAAAATAATTAATTGGGATTAAAATCGAGGGGCTATGGTTCTGGGAACTTAATTAGTTGATATAAGTTTCTCAATAAATTTAGTTAACAAAATAAAAGACACTGCTTATAAGAATAGTAAACATTATGAAAGTTAATTTAAATGCAAAGATTAATATTCTTTCAAAGGAAGGAATTTATCATATTATTTTTAGATGTTAATTTGTTAATTTTGATTTGCCTATACCTTGTAACTAAAATAATGTTGCTGCTAATTCTGATAATGTATTTTTGTAAGAAGAGCCTAATTAAAAGCAATAATATGTGAGTAAATGAGAATGTTCACATATTATAATAAACATGGCGCCTCTTGTGTTCAACGACTCAGTCGGGTAATTATCGTTTTGATATGAGCTTTAGGATTTATAACACATAGTCATAATTATGCAAGTGTGCGTTTTATGACGGGATAGGATAAACACAGTTATGTGCAAATGTACTTATCTGATTTACGACTGGTTTGGGTTTCTCAAACCCTGATGAACTAAAAACTTTATGTGCTATTAAAATTAATAGATTTTCGGATATCTTTGTTTGACTATAAAAAAGAGTAACTTACCCATTAATCTCCTCAAAGAGTGCAGTCCTCTCCTTAGGGTTCTTCATAGCAATGCTCTCCTCAGCTCCTTAGAACACCAGGAAGTTCTTGGCTTTCACATTGATGCCTAGTTTTTCAAGCTCAGCTAGGTAGCTGCTCACTGATACTGGACTGAAAACAATCCAAGATTCAAATTAACATACTCATACATCCATACATAAACAAACACCTATATGTATAGATGGGTGTCATACCAGGCAGGTCAATAGTAGAATAGGGTTCCTGCTAAAATATAATGATTTTGAAAGTATTTTCAAGCTACTGTTTGTTGGATATCGTTCGAGAAATATGATTACAACAAGATAAATATTAGATAAGATAAGTATCATATAGCTCGTCTCCATCCAAAGGTAGTGGAAGATATCGGTTTATGGCAATAAGACCGCCCATTGGACACAATATTTATTTTATTGATGTGTTTAATTAACTTAACTAGGTTGTAAGGTGTACAGGACAATAAATTATTTTAAATTTAATTTAATTCAACAAGCATGTTTTTTCACGCCTAAGGCGTATGTATTATTGTACTTTCTACTGGACTTAAATGAAGTTGACGGGTATGTTTTGTGGACTGTGTCCAGCAGTGGACTTCTATAGGCTGATGATGAAAGATGCAAAACCAAGAATGCTTATTATCAAATATTATTATTCTTTCTTTTTGCAATTTAGTCTCCAAAATTCTACACAGACAATTGAAACATAAAATTTAAACAGCGCAAATCTAGGCACCTTAATCTTATTATTTATCGCCGGGTTAAATCGTCCAAGGCAATTAAATGCATCCAACGCTGGCCGTGTATCACCCCGTAAGCTGGGGGACAGAATCATAATAACAAAAAACAATAAAAATAACGAATTACCCCGTGAACTGGCCTCGTATTGGGACGTAGTACAAGCACAGGAGATGGCGTAGATACGGCTATTTAGAAAAAAAACAATGTCCTGAGAGGCGTACATGGCCACACGCGCATACGACCACGGCGATCTTTATTAGTAATGGAATACTATGTACTCTTCTTGTGAAAGAGTTCATCCAGGGAAGTACTACCACCGTATTTACTTCTGCCTCCAAGCAGTAGTGCTCGCATTGCCGCGTTTCGGGTTGAAGGGTACGGATGCCGGTGAAATTACAGGCACATTAGACTTTTCATCTTTATGTCTTAGGGTCGGCAGCGCGCGTGTGTTACCTCTGGTGTTGCAGGCGTCTATAGGCTACGGTAACTACTTTCCATCAGGTGGGTCGTATGCTTGTTTGCTTACAAATAGTATTAAAAAAATCATGGAACCAGTTGAAAAAAATTACCTACGGTTATTGCCGTTTACTTAGAAAACAGAGTGGTTTAAAGGTATCAGTTGTTAGGAATTTTAACAGATTAGAAACAAAAAAAGCTCAGTTGTTGTGTTTCAATCGTCAACGTACCTTTTGGCTGATGTAACATAACATCATGGTCGGATTTTTGATGTAGAATCATAATAAATGATGAAGACTCATGCATGGTACACATTTTTATGCAATCAAGTGCCACATTACATGCATTACATTACATTTGTCGTGGTGTGTCTGGCCTAAGAATAGATTCTTGCGTGCTTGTTGATGATAGATAGATAAATAAACTCATTATTGCACACTAAAAAAAATACAAAATAAAGGAAACATTACAAAACATTAATAAACATTATAAAGGGACGGTACGAGAACAGAGAGAGAAAGGAAGGGACAATTTAGCTAAATTGATCGATTTGAAAGTTATTCTTGCATCAAAATTAATGTGCACCAAAGTTATACATAATTATCAGTTCTACACAGGCTTACCATGGCTTTATTAGTCAAAATATTTTTAGAACAAATAGCGACTCCACACCTTAACCGCACTCTGTTCCAAATCCACATTCTGTTTGTGCTCATTCTTAATATGGGCCAAAACTGTTGGAAGAACAACAGTTTTTGTTGTATATTTTATGTTCTGTGACGCCATAACTCAACTGTGACAAGACACCCTGAGCTTGTGATATACAGAGTACAATATACAAGTGATATATGTACTATATACAGTACAGAGTACTTCTAACATTATTTATGACAGGGCAGTTACTTTTATTTATATTCCCGTTTTATTGGTTTATTCCTTCACGGATTGTTGGGTTGCGTTGAGTGGATATTGTATGCTTATTATGGGCGGTTTCATGGTTCTTGTTATCATCAAACTATCTTGCAAGTTTCTTAAGAAATGTTTAGTTTATCAAACATTTCATAAGAAACTTTCAAATCGTTAAGATATGAACTTCCTGCACTTAATCCATTTTGAAAAGTGTTCTGAAAACCATTTTTAGTTTTCTTTCTCTTCCTCATGCCACTGATTCTTTCTTGGTCATGCTTTAGTGACATATATGGTGGTCCTGAAATACTGATGTTAACAGAACTGATGTGATGAAAAGATTCACTGAGCTTGGTTTAAGGACATGCAGGTTCACTTAGGATGTTTTTACCCGGTTTAAAAGAGTTGCTTTTAATAATTTAAATTATATTCTAAATTAACAATTATATTGGTAATGTTTTCATATCATCACGGACAAAAATATAGTTTGTGAAATGCAATTATGTGGATTTATTGTTGCAGACTTTATCTGTGCATTATCGTAAATTAATTAAGGGGGGAAATAATGCGCCCCCATTACATGCGGTGTCAACGCTTCATACACAGGGTGCTTTACTCAGGAGTGATGTCCTTCATCAATGGAAAATTATCGAAATTATAATATGAAATGGATCTGAAACCTTGGCCTGAACACTATCTAAGGGAGCCAAAAATATTTCACAGTCACGTATGTAGTCCGATCCCATACTTGGATTCCCTGTGTCGTAGGTATCAAGAACTATACGAATACCAAGTACCAGAACACCCAGACCCGGAATGGGTATTTGCAGATCATACAAACATTTGTCTTGCAGCGGGAATCGAACCAGCAACCTCTCGCATCTCAGCCCCTAGGATACTCGCCCGGCCCGCGGCGTGCCACAGAGGTCGTCAAAATAAGTAATAAGACTCCTTGATATCTGCCGGTTTGCTCTTTTATTAATAATGTAAATTTGTTATTGGCTGTCGGTTTTGAACTTTGGTTTAATATCTTATTTCTAAAGAGCTGTGGATTTTGTTGTGAAATAAATAAATATAATATGTCTTAAAACGAGATTGTGCCTAAAAAAAAAAAAAGAAAAAAAAAAAGCTGTTCTAAAGCTAAAACCAAGCCAACTACTTCATCATGGTCATCATTATCAGCTTATACAAGTCCACTGCTGGACATAGATCTCTCAAATAGAATACCACGACAAATTATCTTGAGTCGCCGTTGACATTTTGCAACCTTCAAATGTCTTTGGTCCATCGAGACATTCGAGACGATTGTCTTCCTACATTGCGTTCACCACTCGAGAATCTTATTTCCCAACGGTTGTCAGTTTTGCGAGCTATATGGCCTGCCCATTGCCATATGTCACCATGAGGGATGGCCCTTCTCGATGGATCAAGGATATTACAAAGATCGCAGGTAGTCGGTAGATGGAGGTGGTTCGATGCCGTTCGTCATGACATTCTGTGGAGGAGGTTTATGTTCAGAAGTGCACTTCTTTACCAGCTGATAAAATATCAACAATTGGGCGTGTTGGTCACATTTATTGCTATTATTTCAAGTCGTTAAATCAAAGCAACGACAAACGCGCTCATTATGGTCGAGTCATTACCATGGGCATTGATTTGGGTGATTATGTAATCAGTGACTGCAAGTTTTTAAGTCGGAATTTGAAGCCAAATCCCTCTTTATCATTTCATTCTGCTTTCTGATAATCTTTGACGCGATAAGAAGAAAATATATGGGTTAGTGATTACGCTAGGCATCAAATACACCATTTAGCCACAACACTAACTATTACTGTTTAGCGATGCTGTCAGCCATTTTGGCTTTTATGTGATTGGTACTGCAATGCAATTCTCTATAACTTTTCATTTAAAAAACCGACTTCCGCCATTGTATTCGTCTATATATCTGGATGAAAAAAATAATGAAAAACCATAGTGGTGAAAGGGTTATGATACATTCTGAATGCAAATGCTTGATTTGTTGCTGAAAATATCAAAATCACTATATGTATACCTACAATATTTGAGGAGTTCTCTCAATTACTCATGGACTCCATCATCAGAACTGGATTCTGAAAAAAATGGGACCAATCTGAAAGTATATCTAATCAAATAAAAGAATAATTTTCCAAATCGGTTAATAAACGACGGAGATATTGAGGTAACAAACATAAAAAAAAATACAACCGAATTGAGAACCTCTTCCTTTTTGTGAAGTCGGTTAAAAATATCCATCAGATCAACGATGGTTAACTTAGAAAATGACACTCAAGACTGATCCTGGGCCGCTGAAGCTACATTCGATCTTGTGGTATTATTATAGTATTAGTATAGTTTAGTTTAGTATGTAGTATTGACAGGTTTGGGATGCGACTCCAAGGAACACATTACTCGGCCCACTCAGTCAGTACTCAGCATCTGGCAGTAAAGTAGGGAACTGGGAAATAGTAGAATAGTGTAATTTTAATGTCTCGGTCAAGGTCCCTTAGGCTGCGTTTCCATTGACGCGGAGTTGGGCGGAGCGGTGCTTAGCGGTGCATGAATTGACCAATCACTATGCTCGAAATCTCTGCTCCGCTTCAATGGAAACAGCACGAGCGGAGCGGGGCAGAGCTGAACGGATATTCATATAAAATAAGCGAGGTGATGCGGAGCGGAGGACAGCGGGGCGGTGCGTTGCGGAGGGTAGCTAGGTATCTTTCTGAAAGATCGAAACAAATTGAGCTCAAAATTGCGCAATTCCAAAGTTAGCTCCGCTCCGCTCCTCTCCTCTCCGCTCCGCTCTGCTCCGCTCCTCTCCTTTTTGCTTCAGTGGAAACACTTACCACTTTTCACCGCTATTCTCCGCTCATCTCCGCACAGCTCCGCGTCAATGGAAACGCAGCCTTAAAGGGGATTTCTAAAGGGGATTTCAGGAATAACCCCTTTGTAATTACTCTGGAAGGAATATTTTTTAGCGATAACGCCGCCATGTGTCGATTTGAACTAAACTTATTATGTAATCCTGGTTTACAGTAAAGTTTTAATCTATCAATCTCTATACCTATATTTGATATTTTTTAAATTAAATTATTAAATAATATTAAATAAAATTAAAATATAAATAATTTTTTTCTTAAAATTAATCATTTCGACTTCTCAACTTGTTAAATTCTCTAGCTTCATTGTTGTGATGATCCAGCATTATTAAGCATTATTTTATCCATAGTTCAATTTCAGCATAATCGTTAAGCAACCTGTCACCATTATTTATGAAATAACCCATCATTTCGCTATGAATTTAATCAGTTCTCTACCCCGTTGTTAAGTTTGATTTATGCCACAGTGCCGCTAGTTTTTGAGCTGATTGCGGTCTAGTTTTATGAGCCTGCCGCATTTTGGCGATAATTTGTTTTGATAATGGCCACACTGGCCAGAATAAAATGTAAAAGCTTAGCCCAAATAGGACTTTACTGTTTTTCTAGAATATTGTAAATTTAATTTACTTCAATACCTAATTGTGAGATATTGCAGATTTTTCGTGAACCTGAGAAAATAAAAACATTCATTTTGAAAAATAACGACTATACACCACGTACTTTATTCTCCTGCTGACGTTTTTCTAAAATGATACCAAGCCACGATAACTTCAATTCTATTATAAACATTCATCATCATCATCATTATCATCATCAGCCTGTAAAAGTCCACTGCTGGATATAGGTCTCTCCTTTAGAATGTCACGAGGAGCGGTCTTGAGCCGCCTTCATCCATCGACAACCTGCGACGTTTATAATGTCATTAGTCCATCAAGTGGAGGGTTTTCCTCTAACACATTGTCCGGTTTGTGGTCGCCACTCGAGAACTTTTATTCCCCAATATAAACATTAAAAATCGCCCCTAGCGGACATCATGAGGACCTCAATTTCCATACAAAAATCCGTGTAGTGTACAACCACACGCCCGTCATACTACTTGGCAAGCAAACAAGCATACGGCCCACCTGATGGAAAATAGTTACCATAGCTTATGGACTCCTGCAACACCACAGGCATCACACGAGCGCTTCATACCTTGAGACATACAGATGAAAAGTCTCATGTGCCTGTAATTTCACCGGCACCCGTACCCTTCCGAAAAAACCGAAATACAGCAATGCAAGCACTACTGCTTGGCTACAGAAATAGGTACGGTGGTAGTACTTCCCCAGACGAACTCTTTTACAAGAAGTTCTACTACTAACAAAACACACACTTAATACAATTCACGTGAACACTCTTTGTTATTCTGCTGTACGATAGCTCCATTCGATCGTGGAACTTATAATAGCTTGACAAGACTTCAAGCTCGCATATCATGTTAGGATGCGCACACACATGCCAGCGATTTGCATCGAACGATCGCTCTGTCGATATAACCGCTCAGTTTCATATCACATGGTACGATATTAGCATTAATAGGATCGTAAAGCCGTCATCAGGCGCGACGGGCCGCGTGATTCGGCTGCATTGGCCGCGATTAGAACGAATTTATATCGCGGCTGTATTCTATGCGATTATACTTTTGTGTGCAATTATCCCGTGATTGCTGGGGTATTTCAAATGATAAAATACAAAGCAGCAACCTCAAAGTAAAAAAATCTGTGAAATATTGAAAAGTCAAATATATTTTATTCTGTATTAGAATTTTAGGAAAAAAATCTGCTAGGAATACCGTCAGATAACCTTGTTTTTTTAATTCACCTGATTCTAGGATTGTTCTATCAAACTGTTAGACAGACATTAAAGTTAACAGAATAAATAAATAATAAGCTGACATCTATAATAATTTTAATTTGTTAAATCTATGACATGGATAAAAATTGTTGGTTTAACCTACATACAAATTCTATTAAATGCCAACATAGTTTTTACCGATAACCAAATGAGATTTTGACCTGTCCTCGGAATGGGCCCGAGAACCTCGGTCTGCCTCGCTGTTGCAATACCCTACATAAGCACAGGGTCATGTGAGATACTACATATTATTTATATAACAACTAATTGTAACCATGTGAAAGCAGTAAATGTATTGAGTATTGCCACGAAAAGGATACTCATTGATTGTATGACGAATACAAACCGAAACATTCATTTTTTTTTCATTTTTTTCAGTATATGAATGAATTGGCTTGTGGCCAACCTGCGGGTCTACGATTTGTATTTATAACATAGATAAATTAAATGGCAACGAGCCTATAAAATTGACTTTTGGAAATGATTTCTACTGACCACTCACAACGACGCAGTGTTTGTAGCCCTCTCAATGGACCGACGACATTTTAAAGATACCAGGAAGTTGGAGAGATGTTCCCAGAAGAAGACCGCTCGCCCTGGCATTCTATGGAGCAGCCAGTAGACTCCTACAGGCTGATGTTGATAATGATTGTATTCTGACAGTCTACTGCATAAAGTTAACCAGAAATTCCATAAATCCGTGCAAATAACCGACTAATAGGGGCTACGACCCATTGCCATTGTAAATTACGAGTGCAAAATTAGAATCTCTGGTCGGTGATTATTTATCAGGCACTCAATAATATCGCGCGCAGGCGATAATGACCACACTAAATATGATTTAGTGATAATAATCAGCGGAAGGATGCGCGCGCGTGTCGAATTATAGTGATTAACGTACACACTCTAATGTGAATTTCACTTATTTTGGATGAATTCTCGTATCGTTCTCGTAGTTTTCAAATAACTTTTTATTCTAGGTACGTTTCAGAGGCCGTAGACAAAGTAACCGTCTAATAGCGATGACGCCAGTAGAAAAGTCCAAAATGTATGGGATTGACGTTAGCTATCGATATGTCACGTGGTCTATTGTACTGTATTGCGACTGTAGAAATGGAATCGCTTCGAAGCGAATGCCGTTTGGCTAGGCCCTCTGGTGTGTTCGGAACTTCAGACAAAAAATAGACTCCTCGTCTTGTCCTGTGATGTCGTAAAAGATACAAACAGGCAGCCAGCATTCACTGTAGAACTTATAACATAACATAACACCCAACAGCCACATACGCATGATCCCACACTAGGATTCCCTGTGTTGAGGGTATCAAGAACTATGAGGACCATGGTAACATAGCACCCAAACCGGAACGAATATTTACAGATCATACAAACATTTGTCCCGCAGCGGGAAGCGAACCCACAGCCTCTCGCTTCTCAGCAGGCTACTCACCCGCCGCTCCACAGAGGTCGTCAGTTAACACTAATAATGACACAGGGAATCCTATTGTGGGGTCAGAACTATGTAAGTGACTGTTGGCTGATATGTTACTTATATTAATTCAAATCACAAGCCCCAACTGCATTTAATGAATACTAAAGTAAAACCATCTCAAATGCAAGCACTAAATCCGCACAGGGTGTCCGGACATACAGGGTGTTCACACAATATACAGGGTGTAGCACGCACGCCGCACGAAGTAATAGGTGCAGCCCAGATATTGCCAATGCACGGGTGCGCAGATTTAAGATGGCGGACGTCGACTTGCCTTGTTTTAATTGGTCAGTTGTTTTGGAAATGTATAGAGATGCTAATACCAACACGTTATGATTACCTTAAGCTGGTCATTGACCTAAATGCAAGGTGACCTAGAAAAATCTAGTGATACGATGAACGTACGAATGACTAAATAGAGAAACGGAACCTTAAAAATGGCCTTGCATTATTTGTTTTTTTGCTTTTTACCTGCTGAATTTAATAAATTACCATCCCACCCAGACTTCGTAATAAAATTTGAACTGCGAAAATCTGTAGAATATCACCCACAAAGCTCTCAGAATTAGCAAGTTAGCAAGTGGCAATGGGCAGGTCATATAGCTCGCAGAACTGACAACCGTTGTATAAAGGTTCTCGATTGGCGACCACAAACCAGATGACGTAGTAGAGGAAAGCCCTCCTCTTGATAGACTATATCAATTATAAAGGTCACAGAAAGTTGGTGGACTGAAGCAGCTCGAGACCGTTTGTCGTGGCATTATATAGGGAGGAGGCCTATTTTATATCTAACACTTAATCTCTATAGGATAATGATGATGATAATATAGATTACCGCCTGCTGTTTTTTTGGTCAGAAAAAGGCAAAACAGAAGACCATGCTGAGTTAGGGATTTTTTTATAACAATAATTCTTGTTTTTTTGTATCATTATATTTTTAATATGAAATCTATTTCTTGTTGCAAATAAACTTTTCTATTTCTTTATTATTTAATGAACCTCCTAAAGCAGAAAACGAGAAGTAGTTGGTAATGAGGGGTTTTCAAGGCCGTTTCAAATCATGATTTCAGCGTTGAAAATAGGTGGTGCTGCTCTGTATCCTAGCTGTCAAGTGTCAAAATAAAGTTAAATGTCAACATCAACAACGTATATATATTTTCGTTTCGTGGTATTTATTTTTGCCAACTTCTAAAAACATCACAATATCACTAACTCAAGAAGCAAACACAAGCAGAATATCATGACTAATAAATAGCCACAGACTTGTTAGTTATTAGCTTAGTACGCGTACACCACAGATAATACATTTAACAACCTTGGCAGCAAGAGTTGAGTCAGCGCCATCTATTGAACCAATTTGTACAATTTTTTTTTTATCGAATTTGAAAAGCCCTCATTTATTTTCAGTGTAGTATAATCCTCTCTATACATTCTGGATCGGCAGGCAACAAACCGCACGGGCCGAGTTATGGCGCGCGGCTGCGTGCGGACAACCGGACCGTCTGTATTGCGCGCACTTTATTGCGCCGATACTGTTTGACAAACCGTAGGTTCCCACTGCAATGCTTAAACTCTAGGATGTTGTGGAATATATGCTTTGAATCAGATAACAATTGGTTAAAAGTGAAAATTAATCTTAATTTTAATAATTATTCATATTTATATTCATTTATTCATTGCTTTTATGTAGTAAGTAATTTATATTAGTAAGTATTGGTCTTATATACTAGGTAGTTAGTACTTACACATAAACCCCGTTAGGGCGCTGCAATTTTATTATATTTCATTAAATTATTAAATTGTATGCATGCATTATCATTTATTCTTTCAAACTATATAATTTTAAATTGAAAACTGGTATATAATTTTAATTAAACAAGTAGGTACATAAATTCATTTATAAAGCAGATCAATAAACAAATGTCATAAACAATGTCAGGGCTACTTTATGTCAAAATTCAATTACAAATAAAAAAAATTACTTAAAATTATTAAAGATTTATTTTACAGACTAAGACCACTGTTCACTAACAGATAAACAGATGGTTAAACGACTGTTCAACTGACTGGTGTAGCCTTACCAATTCTTTTTGACAGATGCTTTAATACATTATCAGTCACCTTGGGCAATGGCTACTGTAAACGCCCGTTTATTTGTTCGTGAACACGGGCTTTAACGTCCGTAGCGTTCGCTTGTGACTCGTGTAAAATTAGCCTACATGTCAATTGTATAATAAATGCCTATATATTAATTGTGCCATGGTGTGTCTGGCCTATGAAAAGAACCGTCCTCCTCCCGTGGATGTCGTAAAAGCCAACTAAGGGATTACATGATCATCAGGAGATGGACAGCAGCATCCATCTGAGTAATTAACACCAATACTGCGATCACCAATCCGCCTGATAAGCGTGGTGATTATGGCAAATTCCCCCATTTAATTCTATGGCCTCGTCCAACAGTGGACGTCTAAAGGCTTCTGATGATGGTAATTGATTTACCTAGTTTTTATTACTTTAATAATTGGTATTTAGTTTAAAAAAATACTCATTTAACAAATAAATAAATCCACCCAAAAGCATAATAAAATTGAACTAAATATAAAGCAATGGCCGCAACGACCGCGTCGATTCTAATTACCTATAATTACCGGACCGGACCGGATGCAGTTTTAATTCGGCCGTTTTGTTCCGGCTCGTGTGCGCGGTGCCTAATGAGTGTAACTGATGGCATTTTGATAATGTTATTGATATTGTTACGGAAGATGGCGCTGCTAATGATTATTTCGCAGAGGGGTCTGTGCGGGTGTTTGTTTTTAGTTAAAATGTTTTTGAAGCACTATATTGAATGCTGGAGAGAGCCAAATTAATTGATCGATGGAGAGATATACGTTTTTGAGTAGATTATGTATTTCAAAACAAACTTTTATAAAATTAGTGGTCGGAACCGTGATCTGATCCGAATAAGCCCAAACACTGCCAGGTTACCTACTATTTAATTAATCACTGAGGAGGTCCATTGTCCACCTCCTGTCTCCATCATCAGATCAGCCCCCCTATTCCCTAACTGAAAATCACTCGGTGACTAACGTTTGACAAGTAAAATGACAATCAATGCTCAAAATTATCAATAAGAATTGACAATAGATGGTAATTTTACTTGTCAAAACGTTAGTCACTGAGTGACTTTCAGTTAGGGAATAGGGGGGCAGATTGCTGTTACCATAATATTGTATTGGTATCGGAATTTGACAGGTAGGTAGGTATGAAAAATTTCAACTCAATCGGAGTTAAAATTAAGTTGCAAGATCTACCACATAAGCATATTATTGCATATTTTTAATTTTTGTTAGTAGTAGAAATTTGTGTGAAAGAGTTATTACCACGGTACCTATTTCTGCCGCCAAACAGTAGTGCTCGCATTGCTGTTTCGGTTTGAAGGGTATAAGTGTCGGTGAAATTACAGGCACATGAGACTTTTCATCTTTTCATGTCTCAGGGTCGGCAGCGCGCGTGTGATGCCTCTGGTGTTGCAGGCGTCCATAGGCTACGGTAACTACTTTCCATCAGGTGAGCCGTATGCTTGTTTGCTTGCTAAGAAGTATAAAAAAAACATATATTTATTCGCGTAGCGTTTTCATTTTTGTTTCTTTTTAATTATTAGTGAAGTTAAATAAAAGCTTTTAAAAATAATCATCATTGCATATATGGTTAATAAAGGAAGAAAATAGCATTTTATTGATGGTATGGACTTAATCTGACTTAGGTATGTATGTTCAACATCATTTATGTTCTATATTAGTAATTTAATTTAAAACAGAGTTTTTAATCAATATATATTACGATTCAGGAAAATGAAGTGAAATATACACGGTGTAACTGGAAGGGTGGATCATCGGTGGCAGGGCGATGGGTGATCTTAATACCTATCGATTTAACCCCCCTGTATGTTCCGAGAAAAATTATATTTAATTTCTCATTTGCTCGAATTACTTATATAAGTAATTCGAGCAAATGAGAAATTAAATATAATTTTTCTGCTAATCTTTCGAACAAACGACGGACTTGAAAAAACTTACAAGCAACTGTTAGATAGTGACGGGTACAACTGAACTAACACCAACTGGTCTATTCATCTGAAATCAATCTTATTTCTCTAATATAAGATTGTTTTCGGCAAAACGGAACAAACTGGTTTTTACATGCACAACGAACACTATTTTTATTGCAATAAAGTCGTAAATCAAACGCTTTTCATATCAAAAGTCACTGTCACTGTCCGCTACTTCAACTGTTTTCTATTTTAATCATTGTTCCTTTACAATAGGGTTAAAGATTGTTTCTTTGTTGGTATCTAGGGCTGTCAACTGATTGGATGACAGTTGTACGGGTCGCTCGCGGGACGGTTTGGCAGTTAAAATGAACCATTGATTTATGTTACACAGTAGGTTAAACTTTTATTTTGATTTGTATAGTGATAGTACTTACTACTTCGTGTTATCAGTTGTCTTTTGGTCACGCTGCGTTGGGTTTGATAGTCATTCGTTATCTCACGGTTCAGAAACTCACTTGAATCCGCGAGTTGGCACCTTCGGATTTTACCTATTTTACTGTCGTCAACTCGCGGGCCCATATGTTAAGATTATGGTGAGAGCCTAGTGACTAATGGTGAAGGAACAAGTGAGGTGAAAGGTTTCAGTGCGCCTAAAAATGGCTCCTTGCCTGCTCAAACGTACAATAAACAATGACTCAGCGATCCATTAAAAAATTATGATTAGTTTCTTGTTCAAAAAAAAATCTAAACAAGGTTATATTAAATTAGTGATTGGAAACGTGAGCTGATCAAAATGAGCACAAACATTGCCAGAATACTATTAATTATCGAGGAGCTACATTGTCCACCTTCCATTTCCATAATCAGATCAGCTGTTCATTGCCATAATATTGTATAGCCATCTAAACTTGGCAGGTGTTAAAAATGTCAGCTCAATCGGTTGAATTTAACTGGTTCAAAATTCAGTTTCAAGATTTATCCCACACTAACTTACATAGGTACATTAACAGGTGAAATTAAATAAAAGCTTATGAAAAGGCCAGAATTTTACTGTTATACTTATTATGTAGGTAATTCTTAAGTACATAAATACAAAGGCACACGTCTTTTTCCCCGAAAGGGTAGACAGAGCCTCAATGAGCCACTTTTCACTGAGATTCGCACCATCGCAGATATAAACCATGAAAATGTATCACAATGTTTGAATATTACTATTTTCTAAACGAACTTATTAGTTTTGCTTGTAATTTATTTGCAAAAATGTATAAAACTACCTACTATAAAATTGTTCACAAAGTATGCTATCAGCACTGTTACAATAAACTATAGGTAACACCAATCCGCCACATTAACATAACTTTATTGTTAAGCGATTCCCGAATCGTTCTCCGTTTATTTTATTCATTCTATAAAGGTCGTATCACATACCTACACTACTTAATATACTTGAACTAAATATTTGTACTTATCACAGTCAGAGTAATGAATTGGGAATTATTCATAATACCGGTTATAATTAATAAAAACCAACAAAATTAAATAAGGTTGAAATGATAAATTAATTAGATTGATAGTTTATTTATTAACTACTAGCGGCCCGCGCGTGACATCGTTCGCGTGGTCCCGGTGGTCCCGGTGTTCCCGGTGGTCCTGGTACATTTAGACCTTCCCGTGACAATTATGAACACAACAAAACCAAAATCAAATAAATCTGCTTAGCCGTTCTCGAGTTTTGCCAGACAAACGAACAGCAATTGATTTTTATATATGTAAGAGGATTGGTAATTTTTTCAAAGCAAATTATTTATGTTTAACCGAAATTGTTTAAAAAAAAAAAATACTAACGCGGTAAAAAAAAAGATGATTTTGTTGGTATTCATTATCTATACGGTAATTACTAATACTAATCATTATACTTACCGCATTTATTCTAACTCTTTACTCATTAGCTTGGATTAGTTGAAATAGTGCATTGTTCCTTGCATTTAAAACAGCAAAGGAAGATGATAAATAAATAATTTAGAAAAACTCTTAGCCAAACCAGTTTGAGATTGAACGATATTGTAGCTATGTCAAATCACCATGAACGATGATTGTACGCACCCAGTGTGGCACGACCTTTATCACTATCAATGTATCGCGGAATTAAAAATACATAAACAGTACATGTTTACGGTAATTACCGAACGGTCCGCATGGCGTACGTCCCACTGTTAACCGGTTAACGTTTGGTTTAAACTGTTTAAAGTGACAATTGGGTTTTGATGACTTCGTTATTCTATTAAATGTACCTAGTCATGTTTTTTTTATTATATACAAGAACCATCGTGATAGAATCCGAAATGAGGAAATCCGTAGAAGAACCAAAGTCACTGACATAGCTCTCAGAATTAGCAAGTTGAAGTTGCAATACATATAACTCGAAGAACTGATAACCGTTGGGGAGTAAAGGTTCTCGAGTGGCGACCACAAACCGGACGACGCGGTAGAGGCCCACTCGGTGGACTAAAGACATTATAAACGTCGCGGGGTGTTGGTGGATGGAGGCAGCTCAAGACTGTTTGTCGTGGCATTCTAAGGGGAGGCATATGTCCAGCAGTGGACTTCTGCAGGCTGATGATAGTGATGACAAGAACCAACTCACTCAGCAGATCAAGTGGTGTAATAGAGAGAAAGCCAAACTCCCCCAGTACCCAGCAGTATGTGGTGCGGTGGCAATGGGCTAGACATAATATAATAAGTAAATGCAAGTACCTGAATATACCCCCTTCCCCAGTCCATACCTATCAATGACAAAAAGCCAGCCAAGTGTTCCTGGTGAACCCCTGGCTGAAGATAGAAATAGATAAAAAATTCTTTATTGCACATAAAAAAGAAGTACAAAGGCGAACTTAACGCTAAAAAGCATTCTCTTCCAGATAACCTGGATGTATTGTGGACAAAAATATGCGTCGGTAGTGCACAGAAAGAAAATAGTGATAGTTATACAGAAAAGAATTGCAAAAATATAAAATAAAAATTCAAAAACTAATATTAACTAACCTACTAATAGTGCCTAAGAAAATGAAGAAGAATGAAGAAGAATGATGATAGGTTCAATATTTTCTGTAGAAATTCGATATTTACGTAATTACTGTAAATCATTCGAACAACCCATGACGCTGATACTTATTCATATTATTTATTGAGACAGAACTTCCAATACCTGACAACCTCTGTTGCGCAGCGGGCGAGTAGCCGCCTGAGATGCAAGAGGTTGCGGGTTCGATTCCCGCTGCAGGACAAATGTTTGTATGTTCTGCAAATATTTGTTCCGGATCTGATTGTTAGGGTACCATGGTACTCGTAGATACCCACGACACAGTAAATCAAGACTACGTATGTGACTGTTGGGTGTTATGTTAAGATTTATAATTTTATTAAAAATATCAGAAAGTCGGTAGATAAGTGCGGCTCTAAATCGTTCCTCGTGTTTAATTAGGGAGAGGACAATTTTAAGTCCATCACGTCTACCTACTAATGGTAGTGATGATTATTATTATCTGTTATAAATTTATCTGAAAACTTTAATTCATCTAAAATTATTTCCAGTAAAATGTACTATCAGAATTATCCAACTATTCCGCTACGCGCACAAATAGTTATAACATCCAAATTGAGAACCATCAATACGTAGCACCAATAAAGTACGTACCCTACGAGAACCATAGGATATAAAGTACCGTAATAGTGACATGCTAAATAAGGAACAGCTGGTCAACTCTTGTTTAGTTCAAGACCAACAAAACAACAAAGAGACAGAACGAGAGACCATGCTTTGAAATTATACCACCTCTTTCGTTAATTTTAATTTATTATACCATTTGAATAAATAATAGCACTCGCTGAATTATAGTGGGGTTTTTCCCACTCGTCCCCAGTGGAGACGAGACGTGGGGATGAGCGGGAATAACCCTTACAGTGGAGGCGCCGCGTACGACAATTCCTTAGTTCCACCCTACATATTTATATATATAAAAAAAAACACATTAAATACATACACAGTACATTTTTCATTCTATTTTAAAAGCTACAAGTCAAATATTAATAAAATGTTGTAGGTAATAAGTATATACATATAAACATATAAGTATGTTGTAGGCATATAAGACTTATCAAAGTATGATGTTATCTAGATTTTTGAAAAAAATGTTTTAATATATGAGTGTAATTTTTTTCTGATTATTCAATCAGAAAAAAATTACAGTTAGGTTTATTTAGCCAAGAACTTCGACTATATGTATGGGAGAACCTTAAATCATAGTTCCTACTATATAATTTAGAAATCATATGACGACCTTACAAAGGGATACACGGCGTACTTCAATTATTATTGTATATAACCTTCCTTCTTTCTTCTTTTGTAAGGTTGAAAATCACTTTCTATATTAATAAACCCTATCATGACAACGCTTTACAGTCACCAATTTTTAAGAAACCCTGTTTGTCCTTGACCTTCGCATTGACTACCCAAAGACTGTCATGGAGTGACTTAGGTGTCTTCCATAGACTGCGGTAATATCATGCTGCCTGCGCAGCCCCGATACCGGTCAATCCTACCGCTCTGTGTCCATCAGCCGGTCCTCGTAAACTAGGGTTAAACTGCGGATTTGTTCACATCTAGTTTGTTTGAACGGATTTCAGCACGATATGGTTAGATTTGGGATTGTAAAGAGTACATTTTTATTGTCTGCTTGGATTAAGATGGAAAGGCAAACCAGTAAAAAAATCTTTTCTCCGGTTATATCTATTGTTGTCATCCAGAGAATTCTTCAGTTGTATCATACAAATCAAACAAGTAAGCACACTTCACACATTAATAATCACACGAAATAACTTATAATACGAAGGTCTACGAAACTCGTAGCGTCTGCTACGCCGTAGCTCCATCGCCGCAGCTCATTAGGTACAGCCACAGAACAGCTGAAATAGTAAAATTTAATTTCTCTGCTTTACGATAACAAGAAAACACGACAAATTAGTACCTAATAATAAGAGACAAAGAATGCCCAGAGTTGGATACTACGTTCAAATCAAGCCAGCATACACATTAAATATAATAGCTTAGCTCGGCGCCTTGAGATGAAAACGAAAGATTTGAGAAGATAAGACGGGTGAGTTGGATTTCAAGTTTAATTTGAATGTGTCTCCGTAATAAAGGGTTGAAACAAAATAAGCTGAACAAAAACACAAAATAAAAATCCTATGTTTCAGGTTCTTAGATGTTTATGGGATTTTATACCTATGCCCTAGTTTGATTTATTCAAATGAATTATTTGAAATACTTATGTAGTTCCTAGTACCTACCTGTCCCGGCTTTCCTGCCGTTTTATTACTTTGCATGCTTAGCTACCTACTTTGCATACAAAAAGTGGATTATAATTGGTTTAATTATAGCATTTATATTGAATAACTCAAAATGAAAATGAGATAACGGTAAATCTAGGATTAAAAAAATTAAAATAGAACCCATTTACAGAATGAAATTCCCGTAAATTGGTGACAGGTAAAATATTGAAAGAAACTGCAAGCCTGTATAACTATTTGTTATTTTGCTCGATTGAATGTAATTAAAAAAAACGAGTCAAATACATCCTGAAATATAAGCTGAATCTGGTGAAACTAAATCATGTAAAACATCCGACTATCTGTTTCCTGAACCCTGAGTATGTTGGCATTAGGCAAAAAGAAAAACATCCCCTAAAAATCTCCCTAAAAAGCTAGAACATGTTGGACATTGAAATAAGTTGCAAGAATATAAGGCCACATCCACACTATTCCCCACCACAGCAGCACAACACAGCACCAACAAATTCCCGGCTCATTTGTTTTTTATTCATCCACCGGCGGTGTAATCGAAAGAATAAATTCGTTTTAACTGCGCAAGCAGGCCTCCGCCGGCCGATAACGCGCCCCTTGTTAACTCGGTAATAAGAAATATAAACTTAAATTATATTTAGAAGTATGAAATATCAAAGTTAAATGCGGATTGCAGGTAGTGTGGACGCAGAGGTGTGAAAATGTAAATAGTATTGTCCAAGTGTGTGATTTTATACTTCATAAAATTAAATAGTTATATTATTTATTACGCGTAAATAAATTCCATGAAAGGTAGACATGCATGGTGTATGGTTTGACGCAAAAATCATGCAAACAATTAAAAATTATTGAATTTATTCAGAGGCTCATTCGAGTCTCTTTCTATCCCTTCGCGGAAAAAACAAAACTTTGACATTCATTTGCAACATAGTATGTACGGTATCATGCATACAATGATCAAAACAAGTTTTTTATTTAGTGGTGACGTGGTGTATATACGGCCTAAGAATAGAACTCTCTTACTCCTCCCGTAGATGTAGTAAAAGCCTTATTCAGGGATTACACCAGGGGATGGGCAGCAGCATCCATCTGAATACATATCACCAACTGCAATCACCAATCCACGCCTGCCAAAGCGTGGTGATTATGGAAAATCCCCCCATTGTATTTTATGGGGAAGGCCTCGTCCAGCAGTGGACGTCTGAAGGCTGCTGATGATGATAATAGTGCACTTAATACGCGCCTTTATAACACCTTAACACGGTTGAAGTTATGTTATTAACCACATGCAGTGAATTACAATTGAAAACATAAATAAAACAATATAATATAAGTATTCCAAGCGTTGAGTACTTTAAACCAACTGTAGTTTAAGAAAAGCCTCTTAAACCGGGAAGAAAGTTAAAAAATAATTAATGCTTTCGTAAATATTCATACCTTGGACGGAGTTTAGAGTTAACCCTCGACAGGTGAAAATATACGAGAGTGTACTGCGGGCTTTAACTCCACAGATGAAAATTTACCAGTCTAGTTTTATGCATAACCAAGTAAATAGTCAGTTAAAAGCAGAGTCGCAATTTAGAACTACGGGACTAACCAAGCGAAAACCATATTCTTAGAATGCAAGTGTTAGTTTTGAAGCCTTATCCTTGGAACACGCTGCCAGGTTATCTGGCATAAAACAGCGGGGATCGAAACCGCAACCGTCTCCATGTCGATACGGAGATGCGTTAACCGTTGCGCCACTGGCTGACTCCACGGTTGGTTGAAATAGTGGGATGGTATCACCGACTTAAAGCGGTATTTATTAAATCTTAATATTTCCCATAAGTGTGGGTTAACTCTTTAAAACTACAAAACAAAGTAAGTTCTTTGGTACTGAAACTATTATCTGAAAAGCACAGGGAAATTATGAATTCATGCATTTAGACTGTGCTGGCGATGTCTTTCTTATTATTCTTATCTGACTGAAATATTTCAAAATAAAAGTAATAAATATCAGTGAGAAGTTCTTATACATTATAATTGGTGACTGCGCAAACACAAGCGCTGCGTATGAAAACAAAAAACCTTCCCGTACGTTTTCAAAAGTGAAGGGGTTCGTCGAAACGACTCCGATTTAATTTAAGTCCAGCGTTATCGCAGGAACCCATTGTTTTTCTTTCTTGAAATTTTACGGTCAATTTGACGTGATTCCCTTTTTTACGATTAATTTGAATTTAATTAGTTCTGCGCATTGTTTTCGAATTCGACGGCTTTTTGAGCGTCATTCTTGGAAATTAGCTGGAGTGTGCTTTTAAGAAATGTGAGTTTTGTTTGAAAAGGTGAATTGCATTTAAATTTTTTTTTACTTTAGTGATTTTATGCTATGAGAATAAAGAACCTTGAAACTTATATTAACGTTGTTAGCTCCATTGTTTTATACATCAGTGTTTTAATTGGGCACTTCTTAATCAATAGCCATTTCTTTAAGGGGCTGATACATACATACATACATAAAATCACACCTGTTTTTTGGAGAGGTAGGCAGCGACCACAGGTTTCCACTTGCTACGATCCTGGTATAACACCTGGCCTTTTTCTAAAATTTCTCCAATTCGGTCAGCATAAGTAACTCGAAGTCTTCCCCTTCCAACTGACCCATTCACATTCGCCTTATGCATCTGTTTCGTCAATCTTCTTTCATCCATCCTCTCTACATGCCCAAACCATCTTAGCATACCTTTCTCAATCCTCATCACTATGTCTTCTTTCAAATCACAACGCTCTCTTATCACACTGTTTCTCACTCTAATTCAAAGTTAAGCCATACGTACATCTTAGAGCTCTCATCTCCACTACATTTATTCTACTCTGATGCTTCTTCTACCATACCCAACTTTCCCTACCATACATGAATGTCGGCGCTAATATTCTCTATGTATAGCCAATCATGTCTTTTTGTACACGTACTCATAGAGGCATTTCACGCCCACAGGCTAATATATCTATTATGTATTACCATATTTTTTATTTTACTTGGCAAGCATACTAGCATACGATCCACCTGATGGAAAGTAGTTACCGTAGCCTATGGACGCCTGCAACACCAGAGGCATCACACGCGCGCTGCCGACCCTGAGACATAAAGATGAAAAGTCTCATGTGCCTGTAATTTCACCGGCACCCGTACCCTTCAAACCAAAACACAGCAATGCGAGCACTACTGCTTGGCGGCAGAAATAGCAATTTCTTGAGCAATGCGTTAATTAATGAACCTTTCTATTTTTTTCCTGTGAACGAAAACCATGCCAATTTATGATCTTTCGATAGGAATCGGTGCCTAACAGAGGCATGCCGAAGACTTGGAATATAAAAAAGATCCATTGAAAAGAGCTCATCAGATAGCACCACCAGTAACTGAACGGGAAACAGCGGATATCTAACCCTCACAATGCTCACATAATAAAACGAAAAGCCTAGTGGATATATTGCCGACGATAAAAACGTATCCATCCAGATATGCCTACAGTAAATCACCACTTAATAGTCGAAGAGGCCGTAAATATGTCAACATACGCCAATATCTAAGGATGTATAGATACTTTTTTTCAGAAACGGTTTGGATGCTGGCTTTTGGTGGTAATATTTTTGAGCATTGGATTTTAACAAACTTATTATTTTTGTTAGAAGCTCTTAGTTTTATTTCATTAAGATAAGCCAGGTGATATCCGTTGTTCAACAAAAAAAATATCAAATTCAAACACATGGTATTCCACGGAAGCGGAGTATATTTTTATTTATTTTTAAACAAACAGTTGCCCACGTTAAGTGGTAACCTCTACCAAAAACAATGCATCACCTCACAGGCCACGTCCATCTAAGGCGCGTTGTACGTGGCACTGCACTACGCCCGCCATCTTGAGACATAAAGATGAAAAGTGTCATTTGTCTGCAATATTTTAATGGAGTTCCATGATGTGGGTTTAATATTTTCAAAATTGTCTCCCACTTATCACTATTGATCAAATCGAAATCAAAAGAATTTTATTCATTGAAATCACAAGGATCATTTTTAATCGTCTTATAAACTAAAATCACTCCTGTTCCTGATCTTTCTGATACTAAGCGGTAGCCTTTAGTTTAAATGCACCTAGGAAGAACCCTTCCTGATATTACACTGCACCCGCTATCCCTGACATTATTATGAAAATGAAAAGTCTCATGTGCCTGTAATTTCACCGGCACCCATACCCATAAACCGAAACACAGCAATGCGAGCACTACTGCTTGGCGGCACAAATACATGTACAAAGGTAAGCTTAACCCTTAAAAGAGTTTTCTTCCAGCAGACCTTTGAGGCTTTGGATTTGGAGAAAGTGATATAGTTGGTAGTAAGTTTACAAAAACAGGAAATATAATACAACGAGAAAATTCAAAAATATAAATAAAAGCATAGACATAGACATCCCATGTTAATTTTATACAGTCAAGTCAATCCAAAGGTTGTCTGGAAGAAATCTCTACAGAGCGATAAGACCGGCCATTGTGTAGCATAGTTGTAGTTTTTGTTTGTGAAGTTGTTTTTTGTATATTATGCTGTGTAATAAAGTATATTCTATCTATCTATCTATCATACCTACTTAAAAAACTAAATTAAAATTAATTAAAAATCTTGTTCACAAATATCGGTTTTGTTATTATTATAAACCAAGAAGTCAGGGTAAATTTCAAACCAGCCACTATCCTCATTTGACCGACTTAGCTAATCCTTTCTTCCATCCATGTCCCCAAGATGGAATAAAGGGTAGTGACACAAACAAGTTAATACAACCTTAATCTATGCTCTATGTTATGGTTTACGCCATGATGGGGTAATCATGGGGCGTATGACGCTGAGACACGGTAATTTAGTTATGTAAATTACTAGAAAACAATGGCACTAATACTTTATGCTGATCTATCTCTAAACGTTGTAAAAAAATGGTATAATAAATAAATTCTGATTTCGGGGCTTAAAACAGCTTTTGGGGGCAAACTAGTAAATTAAAAAAAACTTGTTTCAGATATATCAAATGAAAGAACTCATTATAATTTTAAAATAAAAGATATGTGAAAATTTACCATCTCCCCCTTCTTCCCGAGTATCTCCGAAACAAAAATGTTGAAAAACATCAAATATTGGGCGAAAACTTAAATGAAAATCCTAAATATTCAAGTTCCCACCGGAAACAGAAAATACTCGTAATGAGAAACGGCGTATAACTTTGTTTTGATAAATTAATGAGTAATTTGATCTAGTGGTAACCATAATCAGGTGACTCCGACTCGTAAAAAAAAACATTTGATACAATATCAAGTGTGTAAAGTTTTTGTCGAAATTGAAATATGGAAAACTCGTATTGCATGGGACTTTTGAAAACTACACGCAGACGAAATCACAGGTCACGAAGCCAGTCAGTACTTTAATAAATTTAATTTACGATCAAGAGATTTTGACTCAGGCAGTCATAATCTCTTGATTGTAAATTAAAATCATCAAAGGTACTTACAGAAATGTGTTGAAAACCTTCAGAAAACACCAAAATTATAATTTATAATAAATGCATCATCACCGCTAAAGGACAAGGCTGGTTCCAAGTAGTTATATGAACGTTGAGGATCCAATCTTTGAGTAACTATTAACTTAATACTGATTTTAAGTCACCATTTTGTAGTTAGAAACCTTAAAACCTGGCTCTTGATTTTGACTCTAGCACAATACATCAAGTCAAATATTCCACTGTCAATTGTAGCCTACTAGTCAGGGCGAAGTCGTCGATAGTAATCCGGCACGAGACATCGCCGGCCCGGTAACGGCGAGCGCTGTAACGGTTAATGCCTTAATCTTGAGATGGTGGACTCCGCCTGGTGGATTAGTATGGATAAGATAAAACCTTTCTTATTAAGATGTGCATACGGCTTACTTTGTGCACTGAGGCATGGCTTTTTGTGACCGATGCTTAGCCACAGAGCAGACTTCCACAGAGTACATAATATAAACATTTATAAATTATATCTTTTCAGTTTCAGGGTTTTAGAATGTTAACCATCTGACTTGAATTCCTGAAATCATTATGTGTGTATAACTTATGGAAGGACTTTTACATAAGAGTACATTATATATATATATATATATACAGGGCGTCCCACGGCTATGCCACATGGAGGGAAAGTACCTTGAATATTGTAGATGGAACATTTTACTCAAAGAAGATATTATTTGAATTTAAAAAACAATATAAACTGCATTCATAGATATTTAAATAATTACATGGTTGAACTGGGAATCGAACCCGTTACACGAGAAAAATAATCAGCCTGTAGCTTTATCATACCGATCGAAAAGCTTCATTTTAAGGATTATTTTTTGCTAAATAACATAGTGTCAGAAATAAAAGCAATCCATGCATTTTAACATTTTTAAAACAACATTAATCAATTTATCAAATGCTCAAAATGAGTCCCTTCCTGTTGAATACAAAGTCGCACTCTTTTGATTATTTTGCTCCCTGACGATTTTTTGATCTTGTTGTGGTGGATATTTGGAATAAAACGTCTAACTTCTGCTTGTTGCTCGTAGACACTTTCATACTGGTTCTTGTAAACTAAATTTTTATCATTATATCATGCATTTAAATTATTAATAGGGAAATGATGCGTACTTTTCAAGTGGGTACATTTACTAGTAATAGGTACTTACTTATGATAATTTCAGTTGTATATCCTCACGGCAATGTCAGCTTTTCATTTTTCTGAACAAAATTTCACATCAGATGTTAAAATTCTTGGTCTTCCTTTTATTTCTGACACTATGTTATTTAGCAAAAAAATAATTCTTATTATGAAGCCTTTCGATCGGTATGATAAAACTACAGGCTGATTATTTTTCTCGTGTTACGGGTTCGATTCCCGGTTCAACCATGTAATTATTTAAATATCTATGAATGCAGTTTAAATTATTTTTTAAATTCAAATAATGTCTTCTTTCAGTAAAATGTTCCATCTACAATATTCAAGGTACTTTCCCCTTCATGTGGCATAGCCGTGGGACACCCTGTATATATTTATTTGAGGGTGGGGAAGGGAGAAGGTGAAAAAGAAGATATCGCCAACATAAACACATGATTTTACAGAATGTTCACTCCCGATGACCAATCAGGGTGGCAGTGCGTTCTTTTCACTTCCATACATAATGTGCAAGAGAGAGTGCCCTAAAACAAAGAAAATTATACTAGAGAAAAATAACCATTGTGAATGTTTCGATACACAATCACTGAAAGCACTTGCTTGTCCATACAAATCCAACACAGTTGAACATCACCTTTAAGGTGTCTCCAAGAGCTATAATTCTTAACGGCGGCCCCGTCGTCGTCGCTGAGGAATTATTATTATGCGAATAAATACTCCAAATGCCACGACTAAATGTCCCCCACCGCCTCTGAGTAATCCAGGGGACAGGCGGACAAGGGGGCAATATGCTATTCCATTCGGTGGTGTTTTGTGATAGTTTCAGGGATTTTGTAACTTTCAATTTTGTTACATATTATGTGTACATTGATTTGGAAGTGAAGTATGGCGACAAAATATGCGTTTGAAGTTTTTGACTGTTTATTTGTAAGAACATTGATTGGAAGAATATAAGCTCACTAGCCTTATTAAGACAAATTGATAACTTACAACTATTTTTACTGGTAACAGTCCATAATTAATATATTATAGTATAATTTACAACAATAGCATAATATAAATTAAATTACGTAGCAACAAATACGTTAAGAAACAAGGTTTTTTTTATTTTCTACGCGTCTAGATAATACGTGTGCATGCATGATACGCGTCAAGCATGAAGCGCTTTGACATTGGTTTTGGTTAATATAACAGAATTTACAAACTTATACTTTTTGAATGAATGATGACATCTGTGGCACGGCGAACGAGTAGCGGGCTTCCGCTACTCGTTCTTTCCGCTTTCCGCTGCGGGAGAAACGTTTGTATGATCTGCAAATATTTGTTCCGGGACTGGGTGTTATGGTACCATAATACTCGTAGTTCCTGATGCCCACTATACAGGGAAACCTATACGGCCTTATTACAGAAAATGGACTAAATCTGAATTTAGTACAGGCGTACTAGTCTAGGATTAAATAATGACATTAGGCATATGCGACTTTAAATACGAAAGCAGATAGTTTGTTTTCCGTAATAAATTCTCGCGCTACTTCGCAAATTTCCAAAGTATCAAACTGACGGATTGTGTCACATCACAATTGAGATTTCCAAATTCTTACCTCTAACAAGCAATCAACTGTCAATTTATAGACCACTAGTTGCGCCCCGCGGTTTCACCCGCGTGAATAATGATGAAAATTGATGATGATGATGATGATGATGATGATGATTATGAAAAGTAACCTATGTGTTAATCCAGGGCGTAAAGTATCTCCATTCCAAATTTCACTCAAATCCATTCAGTAGTTATTACGTGAAAGAGAAACAAACATCCATCCATACTCACAAACTTTCGCGTTTGATGATGATGATGATGATGAAAAGTAGCCTATGTGTTAATCCAGGGCGTAAAGTATCTCCATTCCAAATTTCACTCAAATCCATTCAGTAGTTTTTACGTGAAAGAGTAACAAACATCCATCCATACTCACAAACTTTCGCGTTTATAATATTAGTAGGATAGTAGGAGTAGGATTGCTAAACTAGGGGGCCTGGTTTTACATAAACCAGAGATAGTCCAAGCTTATGTCATTTTTAGCATAAGCGTGGAATATCTAGGTCGAAAGTTACTTCTGGAAAACAAACCATCTGCTTCTGTATTACAGTCGTATATACCCTAGGTCGATATTTAAGCCTAGACTGGTAGTCCAGAGGCCGTAGACAAAGTAACATTCTAATAGCGATGTCGCCAGTAGAAAAGTTCAAAATGTATGGGATTGACGTTAGCTATCGATATGTCACGTGGTCTTTTGTATTGAACTACGGCTGTAGAAATGGAATCGCTTCCAAGCGAATGCCGTTTGGCTAGGCCCTCTGGTTTAAACCCAGACTAAGGGCATTTTTTATAAGAACAACCACAGTGTTGTATCATGACTACGTAGGTGACTGTTGGGTTATGAATCAAGCGTGTTTAAAAACAATTTGACAAATTGGAATAAATTAATATGACGGCATGCGTTAACTTGCATGAATTATAACAATAATTACGGTTCAAGCGTTTCGTTTTACCGCAATCAAACACAGAGTTGCGTTTTAAAGGCTTTGGCATACGATCAACATTTGATAGACTCATGGCTATATTTTTATGTAAGCTGCTCATTCGTGGCTCGATGTCCTGACTGGGATGCCCTATGTAGTAGGTATCAGAAATAAGAAATCAAAATTGAGAATCCTTTCACCATTTAGTCATCATCATCATCATCATCAGTAGTCTATAGATGTTTTCTGCTGGACCAGGCCTCCCCACCCCATGGAATGAAATGGGGGTATTTGGCATAATCACCACGCTTGGCAGGCGGATTGGTAATCGCAGTATTGGTGTAGAGTATATACTCAGGTAGATGCTACTGCTCATACCCTGGTGCAATCCTTTAGTCGGCTTTTACGACATCCACGGGAAGAGAAGGAGGGTTCTATTCTAGGCTGGACACCCAGGCAATATTGTCAATATATTTTTCAAAAAAGTTGCTCGTGTACCAACCCCTCATACAATTATTAATTAACAACAAAAATGTGTGTATTTATTGCGAAAGCACCACAAACGTCATGGCAATGCGTCGCGGTGCCTGTCACTTACCACAAAAACTAGATAAAACCGATTAAAATCTGTTAATAGTGTTGTGCACAATTATCAGAGAGATTTGTGGTGGATTAGCAAAACCAAATTTGAATGAGAAAAAGTAGAGTGATGGGACCTGATGCTACCACTTAATTTACTGGGTCATCTCACTTTGACAACCTCTGTGGTGCATTGGACGAGTAGCTGGCTTGGATGCGAGAGGTTGCGGGTTCGATTATCGCTGCGGGATAAATGTTTGTATGATCTGCAAATATATGTTCCGGGTTTGGGTGTTGTGGTACCATGGTACTCGTAGTCCTGATACCCACAACACAGGGAATCCTAATGTGGGATCATGACTATGGATGTGACTGTTGGGTTTTATACTTTGCAAACAGACATTGTTAACTAGTACGTAATAACTAACATTTTCTTTCGTCTCGATATCTCAAAGCTATTAATTCATCCATTGTGCAGGAGTTAGGGCAGGATGGGCATACAAGTTAGATATGGTTTAGGACTGTGCACTACAGAGTTGCATTGCAATGCAGATACCTTGATCATGATCATACCCCATTTGTTGAGATGATAATTACAAATCTTCTTTAACAAAAAAAATACCTCGGTTTTTCTCGAGTAAATTAATTCTACTCTAATAATTAAAGTCGATAACTTTGTTGTTATAATAAAATTATAGCTTTGTGCATCAATATTAGCTCTGAAGTTAAATATATTGATAAGTTTTTTCTTCGGTACGTATTTTTAACAAAAGGTAGGTTTTTTTCTTTTGGAAAAATTTCTAATATACACTACTTACTTTTCTATTCTCCTGCTAACGTTTTGTTAACAATTTCGAGGTCCTTCCTCATGAGCACCGACAGCGACCACGCTCGAAGGTCGTGAGACCTAATCAATTCAATTCTGTGATAAGGTAGGTACACCAACATTGCATTAATAGTAAAGCTAGGCCTTCCCAAGATCTATAATTGAAATGCATAATAATAATATGTAATATAAAACAAACAAAGGCCGAGTGAAAGAATACTGTGGTGCTGTAGAGCTTTCGTACGATGAAGGCCCCATAGACACAACCTCCTTTGACGTCCACCCCTCGAGAAGTGACACTAACTCTTCCACAGGGAACTTCCCCGTTAATTAAACATAGAATAAAGAATAAATCAAAATCAAGGCCCACCCCTATTGATTCAGATAATGAAAACAAAGCGTTTGACAATACAAAATGGCGGACATGCCGTTCATTATATTATCGCAGACAATAAAATCGGTCGCGTTCTAAATTTTGCCAAAATTTATTTATTTATTGCTTTTATAATACGTCCGAGTATATATCACGGCCTGTCATAATGTTGGGCGATAATGCAAAATTTGCGGTATTGGAAAGGTATGGAGTATGAATTTTGTAAAGTTATGTAATAATGTACCATGATTAGTAATTTAGCTACTAATTTTTTGCCTTTTGAATCAATACACAGTTCTTTGCTAGCTCATAAACTAAGTTACAAATATTTATATAGTAACGTATCCTAAGCAGAGTAAAGTCTCAAAAGGGCTGAAAATAGAATTCAATTTTAAATTAATTTAATTTTTTGAAAGAAACAATCGAATCATGTTTCCATTGTTGATTGATTTGACGACGGCTGAGACGCAAGAAATTCGGGTTCGATTCCCGTTGCGGGACAAATGTGTGCATAATCTGGATTCATCATTGTTGATTTTCTCATTACAATAGATTACATATTTCTATCAACAGCTGCAGCACAGCGTTAAATTTCAGATAATACCTTCTTGAACTGTGTTGGTATGAGTGATGTCACAAAATTCACATGACACCTCAATTTGCGTGAGAGACTTAGCACACCTCAGCCTACTCTACGGATTTATTGTTCCAGTTACGCCGCCAGCGTCGAAGTGTGCTAGTATGAGAGGCGTCACAATAATTCTCCCACATGACAATGCTTTAATGTGCGTTTGATTCATTCGCAGCACAAAATGAGGTTATCATTTGCAGGACGCATCGTTGTAATGAATTTCGCCATTGTGTCGAGGCTATTTTGTGCATTTATTATCGTAATGTGACAGGCATAAAGAGTTTCTGTCTATTTCATTATGTAGGTAATAAAAGTTAACTGATAGATAGTTCCTTTAATTCGAATTTGAATGGATCAAATATGCTTTACAATTTTAATGTTTACAATACTTGGCTCGTCTTTTATATACGGGACTATGTAGTAGACTCTTCAAATTTTTTTTATGCGAAGTACTTATTATCTTAAGCAATCTTACGAAGTTTCAGATCTAGGAAATAATTTTAATTTTTGTAAGTAAAAAATCATGAGACCGCAAGAAAAATTCTTACACAGAGGCCATAGTATAGATAGGCCCTCCGTAGGTTGTTAGGTTTTTTTTAAAACTATTTTATAGTATTTGTACACAAAAAATCTTGAGGCCACAAGAAAAACTTCTTATCACAGGCCATATTATGAACAGGCCCTCTGCCCTCTGGCCTTATGCTTGTAAAAGAAAAAACTTATAAAGTATCTCATGATATTATTTGTGTATCTTAATAAAACATTTAAGGTCACCGGTAGCAAGCAAATGGGCGTTTACGCCGTTTTGTAAGCGAACAAAGTTTGCATCTAATTTGGCTATTATTTCTTTAAACTACACGAAATTTTGTACACATGATCAGTACACTAATATCTAAATCCGTGGTGTGTTAGTTTCTTATAAAATAATATGGTTACCAAATAAAAAACATGGATAATCATTTTTTTAAACTGACGCACCGTCAGGTCTAAGACACACACATACATAAGTACATTACATAAGTACATTTATAAGTGTTCTGATCAGTGTACAAAATGTCATGGAGTTTGAAGAAATAATAGCCAAAATAAAAACAAGCCTCGTTCGCGTACGAAAGAGCGTAACCTTCTCTTAATACCATAACAAACTTTATTTCGACGACCTCTGTGGCGTGGCGGGCGAAGGTTCGCCTGCGACGCAGGAGGTTGCGGGTTCGATTCCCGCCTCGGAACAAATATTTGTACAATCTGCAGATATTTGTTCTGAGTGTTCTGGGTATTTTTCTATGTATAATAAAAAATATCTATCTATGTAATGTATTGTATTAAGTATGTCAGTTATCTAGTACCCATAACACAAGGTCTGCTTAGCTTGGGGCTAGATAATGTTGTGACAAATGTCCAGCATTTATTTATTTATTTATATTAAGTGGATAACCTCTGTTCAGAAATAGTAGTTGGAAAATTCTCACCCATAAATTGTTTAGCAACGAAAAAAAAGGACTACAAGAAAAATGGTCCTTCGAACCAATAGAGTAAATGACCCAATCTCAATAAAACACCAGCCTATAAATCGCACATGCTAAACTAAGACAGGCATGTCTCACTCGCGACAACTCAGCGGGCCCTTATCAAGTGCCCGCCGTTATTTACGGCCCGGCCTGAGTTATGGCCAATTTACAGGCAGTCATTAGGGCCTTAATGGCCTCAAGGTGTCCGGGAAAGAGGCCCGGATAAGTTCGCGTTGTGTCAGCGCTCTGACGGTAGTGCGGGAATTAATAGAGAATTCATTATGATGGTCTACCCCAGACAAGGAGCCAGGGATCTACAACACGGTTCGAAAGTCGGGTTGTATAGATCAGTTCCCATACTCTCTAACTAAAAGTCACTCGGTGACTAACGTTTGACAAGTAAAATTACCATCAATTGCTTAAAATTATCATTAAGAATTATCAATTGATGGTCATTTTACTTGTCAAATTTTAGTCACCAAGTGACTTTCAGCTAGGGAATAGGGGGGCAGGAATGTTGGAAAAGTTACAATTTGTACCTTTTGTTGTAGGTCCGCGGTAGTCTCGGCCTAAGTATAGGACTCCTCCAACTCCTCCTATGGATGTCATAAAAGGCGACTATGTCATTACGCCAGGGGATGGGCAGCAACCACCTGAGTATTTAACACCAAACTGCGTTCACTAATCCGTCTGCCAAGCGTGGTGATTATGGAAAATCCCCCCAGTGCACGCTATGGGTTGTACGCTATGCATGCTATGGGGGATGCTTCATCCAGCAGTGATATAGTAGTGTTGTAGTTTGTTAGTAGTAGAACTTCTTGTGAAAGAGTTCGTCCGGGGAAGTACTACCACCGTACCTATTTCTGCCGCCAAGCAGTAGTGCTCGCATTGCTGTGTTTCGGTTTGAAGGGTACGGGTGCTGGTGAAATTACAGGCACATGAGACTTTTCATCTTTATGTCGTGTGTATGTGTCAGGGTCGGCAGCGCGCGTGTGATGCTTTTGGTGTTGCAGACGTCCATTGGCTACGGTAACTGCTTTCCATCAGGTGGGCCGTATGCTTCTTAGCTTGCCAAGTTGTATAAAATAAAAAAGATATGTCTACCAGCCTAGCTCTGCAGATACTTATAAGATTATATTTTTCCTTCTGAAATCATAAATAATTCAGATGCTTGTAATTATTGAATAATCATCATCAGCCTATAGAAGTTCACTGCTGGACATAGTCTTCCCCCTTAGAATACTTCGTCTTGAGCCGCCTCTATCCACCGACTTCCTGCGACGTTTATAATGTCCTTAGTCCATCGAGCGGAGGGCCTTCCTCTTTTGCGTCGTCCGGCTTATGGTCGCCACTCGAGAACCTTTTGTTCCCCATCGGTTGTCAGTTCTGCGAGCTATACCTATGACCTGCCCATTCTGTGAGCTATGTCGGTGATCTTGGTTCTTCTACGGATTTCCTCATTCCCGATTCTCCCGATCACAGTTATACCCCTAGCATAGCTCTCTCCAGAGACCACGAATTGTTGAATAGAGGCTGTAAATTAGTGTTGTAAGTTGGTGCAAGTATCATCAAATAGTATCATCAAATATATTATGGTAAGACATCACTGTCAGTGTTTGTTACCTCGCAGCTGGCGTGCGCAAGCGCCGAGTGATATGACTCAGTCAAATTGAGAGCAGCCAATCATTGCATCTTCTTCGTATTCAAATGTGATGGATGAAGAATGTTTAGAATTGACACTGAATAAACGTTTTTTATTTATGTAGGATGTCCGGCTTGAAATATTTAAAACAAAATCGTTATCTCGAAGGAACTACTCATACAGAATAAAAAATTGCAAATTATATGAAAACAATGATGATACAATATGATTATTGTCGCAGTAAGTCGGTGGATGGAAGCGGCTCAAGACCGTTCGTCGTGGCATTCTAAGGGAAGGCCTATGCCCAGCAGTGGACTTCTACAGGCTGGTGATGATGATGATAACAAATTTTGCTCAATAAACAGTAATAATGAAATCTGCCAGAAAATCTTTGATATTTGAGCGACCGATGGCCTAAAAAAACAGATATGTATCAAGAGTCAAAACTTGTGTTCTTTTGTCTATTTATTTGTATTGCCATGTCTATATTAAGAGTGTGTCTATATTACGGGCATTGATGAGTGATTCATACACGTGATGACGAATTGTTGAGTCGAGATCGCGAGAACGTAAACATTCGACACAAGTGTGCTGTGGGGTGACCATGCAGTCAGTAGAATCGGATACTTATTTCTGAAATTAAATAACAAGTTTCAGTTGATTTACTCAGACAACGGTCGGCGTTGTCAATATCGTAGTATCTTCATGGTTGGTATTTTGTTAATTATTAAAAAAAAAGTGTATCGTAGTCATCATCATCATCATCAGCCTGTAGAAATCCACTGCTGGACATAGAGCTCCCCCTAGAATGCAACGCAAGGTCGCCACGGCCGCCGGTTAAGCAACAAACACACATTGCAAAGGGATTATGACCACAAAAAATATAAATAAAAACAAAAACGGCCATTTCTGACTACCAGATTTATATTTCGGTTAGTAAATCAGTAATTATTTGTAATTTTTTTTTCAAACATTACGAAATTTATATAGTGCTAAATTACAATATAACATTTTGGTATACATTTAACAGAAATATTAAAAGTTTTTAAAAAACTAAACACTACTAGATGTTCCTCCAGTAGCCTGGCCTCGGTAGATGGAAGCGGCTTCAATTGAATTTTAGCACAATATAAATTTCGTAATGTCTGAAAAAAAAAATAACAAATAATTACTGATTTACTAATCGAAATAGAAATTTGGTATTCTGAAATGGCCGTTTTTGTTATTATTTATATTTTTTGTGTTCATAATCCCTTTTCAATGTGTGTTTGTCTAAAAGTATCAATGAAAAGCCAGCAAGGTAAACTATAAGAATGCTAAGCAGGAACGTTTTATGTCTGGCGTAATTCATGGTCACTGTATAAAATCCCGCGCGTTCCTTGATTTAAACCTACAACAAAATATGTACTGTTTTACGCGGAGCCAACGACGGATTTATTATTTGAAACGGCGTTATTCACGGTACATACACACATAATCTATAAACATATAAATATTTGTAGGTACAGTTTCGCCCTGCTGCTGTGGCACATCTTGGACTAGAAAGAGTACATTTACATATTCTTAGTCAATAGTCTGTTTTACCCGTAGACATACTCATACTCATACTCATTTATTTACCGTAGGAGCTTTACAACACACTTGGTTATGTCAAATTTACACAGTAGGAACAATAAATAATAAACTAAACAAATACAGAAATATAACCTACTCAGAGCCATCCAAAAACAGACAAGCAAAGGGATACACAAGATAACACAATAACACAAACAACAAAAACAAAAAAACTAAAAACTAAAAATACAAGTTATTATTTAAAGCTGCTGTAAATGAGCGTTGTCAACAAATTACAATCTAAAAATTCTTGTCAACACAACATCTTAGTTATATTTACTTTTTCACAAACATGCTTGGATTATATCATTGTAGTTTACTATGAAAATCCACAATTGTCATGTTATTTCAACACTGAAAGAGGTTTAATTTCGTTTACTCACGACTTATTTCAACGTGCAAAGATGTTTGTGAAGATGGTTTTGGCTGTAAGCTAAAAAATGCGACTGTCAGAAAAAAAAATTGCGCTCGAACCTTGGAAATTTATTGTTGTTATTGTATTGGAATTGATTTTTACAAATTACAACCAAATTGGGATCCTCCTCCTTATTTTGAAGTCGGTCTAAAATGGGCTCAAGCCAAGAGTCCGAGGAAAATATTTTGACGTCACCTAAAATTCAAGAGACGGCAAGAGCCGTAGTAGAATTGTTGCCGCCACCAAAATTAAAAAAAAACAATTATTTAAATTATTACTAAGTTGTTAATTTATTTTAATATATTTTTTTTTGTTTTAATTATTATTTCAAAATGTGAGGCCCTGGTTCACAATTACACACATCATCATCATCATCACCAGTCTGTTTACGTCCACAGCTAGACGAGCCTCCTCCATTAAATAAAATGGGGGGATTTGCCTTAATCACCACGCTTGGCAGGCGGATTGGAGATCGCACTAATAAGTACTCAGATGGATGCTGCTGTTCATCCTCTGGTGTAAACCTTTAGTAGGATAACAAAATCCACGGGAGGCCATGGAGGGTTATATTCTCAAGACGGACACACAATGTCAAAAAAAGCTCTACTTATGTAAGTAAATCAAAGTAGTCAATTTTGACAAACTTCTCTCTCTATTCAACGATATGCCATTGCAACGGTCGAGACACTAACCCATATCTTTAAACACATAAATATTCGTAACATACGGTGAAGCATCCACTCCACAAACTTAGCCATGCAGCCGATAGAGGCGCCACTGTCTTCATAATCCTGACAAAATCCTTCAAAAATGATCATGGGATAATTTTAAGGAATGCATAGTAAAATTGTTTTTATATTTTCTATTACGGTCAGAGATTTATGGTATAGTATAAGATTATTTATTATGAACGTTTATGGAATTTGGTATTTGATGATTCTTAAAGTGGTATAAAAAATCTAAAACAGAAGTCATTAAAAGACATGTATACAACCAAAACCAGCAGGTCTAAAAAAGCCACTTTATATATGAATCATAAATGAATCATAATACGATTCATATAAACGAATTGCTAAGGATCTGCTGAGAATTCGGAAAATGAATTGCTACCAGATGAATTTGCCACATTGAGCAATTCATCTGGTAGCAATTCATTTTCCGAATTCTCAGCAGATCCTTAGCAATTCCTTTATATAAAACGTCGACTATGATACATATAAAGTGGATTTTTTAGACCTCCTGAGTCGATATTTAAACCTAGACTGGTAGTCCGTCTAAACTCAGATTTAAACCATTTTTTGTAATAAGGCCGACTATGTTTTAACTAACTAACTAACTATGTTTTGAAATACCTGTATATACACCATTTTACAAAAAAAACTTATTTGCTTAGGTATAACTATCGAGGCAAAAACTTCAACTGAGCAGTAAAATTTGATAACCTAAGCAATTCCTTGAATATCATATTAGATAAATCCTACTTCCTACTAATATTATAAACGCGAAAGTTTGTGAGTATGGATGGATGGATGGATGTTTGTTAATCTTTCACGTAAAAACTACTGAATGGATTTTAATTAAACTTTACAACAGAATAACACATAGGCTACAATTTATAAAGATATTGTGTGAATTGTCCATAATATGACGATAAGTGTCAAGTTTAGGAAAAAATCTACCATCTGCGAGCTGTTCTGGCGTGCGCTGCCAAAACCGCTAGAGTTGCACATGTAATGTATGACAGAAATGTTTATCTTAAATAGTCCTACAAAAAAACACAGTATATATTTATATCTTATGTGTAAGCCATTACAGCCAAAATGTGTAACCTACTAATATTATAAACGCGAAAGTTTGTTACCTATTATGATTGTTACTTCTTCACGCTCAAACAGCTAAACAAATTTGAGTGAAATTTGAAAAGTAGCCTATGTGTTAATCCGGGGTTTATACCCCGAACATAGGCTACTAGGCTACTTTTCATCATCATCATCATTATCAATTTTCATCATTATTCACGCGGGTGAAACCGCGGGGCGCAACTAGTTCATTATAACTGCATCTATTGTTTGTTAACAGAAGCTATCATTCCATTGTTACAGGGGAATCCCTGGACTGAAAATGCTTTAGACTGAATTTACCAGTTCCTAAAACAGGTTGGTGTTTTACACGTTGACTTTAATATCTGTTTAGCTGTGTCGCTAAACCTCTTATAATTCTGCCGACGCCACGCCACGCCACGCCACGTTGTAAAAGCTCTTGCAGTTTTTGCGAGCGTGTGGTCACTGCAGTCTTAAGGGTGGGCTGTATTCATTTGCGAAAATCGTTGATTGGATTGTAAATCTATTTATTTTTATGTTGACTTTACCAACGCTCTTCCCGACACCGTGATAAAGCATAGAACCCTGGGTTTCTAGAACGACTCGTTTCTCGAGTTTTTTCTTGCCCAATACTTACAAGCTATGAGATGAGCTACCTTAGGTAAACCGCTTAAATAGGGTATTTAAAATAAACACTTGAATTTACAGGCACATGAGACTTTTCATCTTTACACTGAGAAAAATGTCATTTTGGCTTCATTATAAAATTTCAATACGTCTTTCAAAAATACGATGAATTGTTCTAAAATAAGGTTGTATCATGTATATATAATAAAATAATCTAGTTTAAATAGTAAGTAATACAATATTATGATGACCATTCTCCGTAATAAACGGTGACAGAATATAAGAAGATTAAATAGATACTTTACGAGTCTTTCCTCTTAAAATAATACTACGTAATATGAAATGGTCTGCTGGATGTCTGGTTGGCAGAAATTCGATGATACCTAAGATATAACAGTTTTCGTCACTTTATTTTTGTAGTTAGCATCAATTTTCTTGAAGCTTCTATGCATAAAATCCTTATAATATACGACTACGGACTATATCTTCCGCCGTTTCGTTACTGCTTCGCTTGTTACTGTCAATCCAAAGGTTGTCTGGAAGAAATCGCTCTCAGCGATAAGGCCGCCCATTGTACTGCTAATTTTAATAAATCCTTTTATATATTCCTGGTGTACAATAAAGTGTTAATCTATCTATCTATGTGACTACGGGCATACAAAAATTAATTTTAAAAATGAACAAACATCAAATAATGATTACGGAATAATATTTGACACCGCACACCAAAATACCATGACTAGTACACAAAAATACAATTACGTAACAAATTACCATCGAATATGATTACGGAACCATAATATTTGACGCGGCACTCCAAAATACCGTGATCATCACACAAAAATACGTTTATCGTTTTACTAAAGTATGAATACAGATTCATAATATTGGATGACCGGCATATTAAAATACTGTGAAATCACCAGTCTACTGCGAACGGCACGCGGGTAGGTCCTAGCCCGGTCATTTTATTCTATTTAGTTAGCAGGGAAGCACATGCGCTCCGCCTTTTGTTTGTAATTTTATTTTAAATATTACGGATTGTCTATAGTTAGTGTTACAAAATGTGAAGTGATTTGAAGCAACAAAGTGCAACAAAGATCAGCTGGGTTTCATAATACCTAACATTTGTTCGTGTACAAAAATAAGTGTTTTAAGATTAGTGCACCAGTTTATGCAAGCTGTTGATGTAAAAGCTTGTGACAGTACATAACCTGCTGACGCCTACCAAACCATGGCTGGTTGGTGAACGCCTGGAGGGCTCAACGTGCCTATCTTATTACGTTGGGTATCCTGGCAAAGCCCGAGTCTCGATCCCGTTCTCTGTCCAGCACGCCTGAAGTCGCGTCGTGTTCTAGGATCAATCACCAGGGATTTGAATAAGGTATTGATTTTAGTCTCGTATTAAGTAAAATATCTAATGTGAAAGCCCATGTTAATTAGAGATACTCTTTATGGTACCATAAAGTAAACATGTCACAAAATACTGTATTTAGGTAAATTTAGCTAATTTCCTTTCGAGTTTTGTAGGCTGACTTCGGCAGAATTTACTACCCCAAATTTAAAGCTACTTTCGACCCCCATATATAAAAATCTATTTGACCTAACCACTTGCAATTTTGTACAGGTGACGCGGATAAGGTGCAGTCAGCTTTGGAACAGTGGTCTCGACCCTCAGCTGGTCCGTGACAGGAGGTCGTGCGCCCTCTGGCAAGAGACGGTGCGAGCCCGCCTCCGTTACCCCAAAACTACTACTCCGTTACTCTAAATTATATATTTTGCGTTATTTAATAATATTTTGTAATTTTTAATTAAAATGTTAATCCGTCATATGTTTTTCCATTATAGCAAATAATTCCCCAAATCCCAAATCCACTGTTCTAGAATAATACCTAATAAAGTAGGTACTTCTGTCTAGAAGTACCTACTTTATTAGGGTTATTTTCTGTATTGCGTAGGTACTTTTTTCTGAATGTGCTTTCCTCTCATTTCCGAGTATTTCCTGTTATTTCATCCTACTATTTATCCATGCTTTCCTACTATTATTGATGTGCTTTCCTATTGTTTATTCTTACTAATTTTCTACGCCTCCTGTTGTAGCATGGCTCGGGTATTTTTCCTTCTTCTTAAATATGTGTGGGCCAATTTATAAAGATAATTGACACTTAGTAATCTACTCTGACCCATAACCGTGCAAAAGTACGGTTACGGGAGTGATGACGATGAACGACTATACATCATCATCATTCTCTTAACCGTACTCTTGCTTATTCTATGTGTCAATTATCTTTATTAATTGGCCCATACATATTTAAGAAAAAGGAACAATACCCGAGCCATACTGCAACAGGAGGCATAGAAAAATAGTAAGAAAAATCAATAGGAAAGCACATCAATAATAGTAGGAAAGCATGGATAAATGGTATAGGATGAAATAACAGGAATTACTCGGAAATAAGAGGAAAGCACATTCAAAATTGTAGTAAAGCATACAATAATAGTAGGAAAGCATGGATAAATAGTAGGATGAAATGACAGGAGTTACTCGGAAATGAGAGGAAAGTACATTAAAAATAGTAGGAAAGCATACAATAATAGTAGGAAAGCATGGATAAATAGTATGATAAAATAATAGGGATTACTCGGAAATTAGAGGAGAGCACATAAAAATAGTAGGAAAGCATACAAAAATATGATGACAGTCATATGTAATGTTATGCTCTCTCTCAAAAAGTAATGGTCCATTACGATTACCGTCACCGTAAGTCCGGACATACGGTGATACGAACTACTAATGCATGGTGACAGCTCATCATAATATATGGTTAGCAGCAGCAACAGTAGTTTCATCGTACTTTATGGTTATTTCCGTATGCTCCCTACTTTACGTGAAATCACCATATTTTTTGATGAACTGTTTTCTCAGTGTATGTCTCAGGTTCGGCAGCGCGCGTGTTATGCCTCTGGTGTTACAAGCGTTCATAGGCTACGGTAACTGCTTTCCATCTGGTGGGCCGTAAGCTTGTCTGCTTGCCAAGTAGCATATAGAAAAAAAAAAAAAAAAAAAATATGTAAGCGAAGCATTGACAATGCCCCCAGTATTACCGGTGTCTATAAGCGACGGTAATTATTAAACCTGGTGGGCCATAAGCATGTATGTCAATCTCACTACTACATATTATAAATGCGAAAGTTTGTGAGTATGTTTGTTACTCCATCACGGTGAAATAGCTCAAGCGATTTGATTGAAATTTGTAATGGGAATAGCTTATACCCTGAATTAACATAAAGGCTACCTTTTTTCCCGATAAATGTGGACCCGGCCAACAAAGTCCGGCTATAAGCATAAATAATCAACCTGATGTGACTATCTTATTCTGAATAGTGGTATGTCACTCATGTAACATCAGACATGGAGAAAACCTCATCTTCATTAGCCGTTAGACATACGTACACTGTTGGACGAAGCCTACCCATTTAATACAATAACGGTAGCGTAAATAAACACATTTTGATTTTGGGGATTCATATTCGGGGCACACTAGAAAATTTAAAAAAGTTTGTTTTAAGTATTCACAAGTTCATCCACTCAATCACACTTGATGAACTTGTGTCATATTTATATCAAATGAAAGAGCTTGATATAAGAAATACAATTATATTTTTATAGTCCTAAAATGCTTAGTTTAAAAGATATTCAAAAAATACGAAAACTTAACACCCCCGAAACTAATGACCCAAAAATAAAAAAATAAAAATATTTCGCTTGTATAGTTTAAAGGAAAATTTAATTGAAAGTCCTTAAAAATTCCGACGGAAAATGGAAAATACTCGGAAAATGGAAAATGGAAAATACGGATTTGCCGTTATCACCACGATTGACCAGGCGGGTTGGTACTCAGGTAGATGTTACTGCCCAGGGGTGTTTTAATCTCTTTGTTAGCTTGTACAACATCCACGAGAGGAGATGGAGGAGTCTTTTCTTAGGGTGGACATACCACGCGGAGAAAAGCACTAATACACTGATTAAGCTTTTGCAAAGCAAGCAATTTAACTAAGTTTTGACTATCTCTGAGCTAGTCTTTAGTTTTGATTTAAATATCAAATAATTAGAATAACCATTAACCAAGAAGCAGCTAACAAAAATAATAAACTACTCCCCACTTTCTAAGAAAGAGATATTTCTTTACAAAAAATGAATAAAAGTGATTTGTTTGAAATCCTACCCTTAACAGTCGGCCAGGTATTTAGCTAAGTATTTATAGGAGTGTGTTTAAGAGGCTTCCGATCTCTGTGCGATATTATGCTGTCCAACTAGATACTACCTGCATTTAGAGGAATTTAGTTAAGAGTTGTAGACAATATGGTAAAACATACCTACTTCACTTTGTGGTTTAAAATTGTAAGCAATCAGGCAGGACCTTTGTGCATAGAGGAATTTTTTTGGTCAGTATGTGAAAGGCTTTATCCTAACAATGTCTTCCAAAAGTGTGTCTAATTGGCTATGTTTAGAATGCTTACTAATCTTTTTAACCGACTTCACAAAAAGGAGGAGGTTCTCAATTCGGTTGTATTCTTTTTTTTTGTATTTTTATCTCCGGCGTTTTTGAACCGATTTGGAAAATTCTCTTTTTACTTGAATAGATACACTTCCAGATTGGTCCCATTTTTTTCAGAATCCAGTTCTGATGATGGAATCCATGAGGAATTGAGGGAACTCCTCAAATATTGTAGGCATACATATGGCGATTTTGATATTTTCAGCAATAAACCAAGCATTTGCATTAAGAAAGTATCATAACCCTTTCACCACTATGGTTCTATCATAATATTTTTTTATACAGATATTTATTTAGTCGAATACTATGGCGGAAGTCGGTTTTTTAAATGAAAAGTTATTTCCCTCTTTTATCAAGAGGACAGCAAAAGAGTGCAATTCTATTCCATCTGCAACAGGCTTTTTGGGCAAGCGCGAGTAACTAAGGTTCCGCCTTAAGACCTAAGTAAGATCTAGAAACAAGTTTCCTATTGGACTCTTCTCGACGAAAAACTCCGTTTGTTATAATTAAATTTGGAGACTCAATAATAACGCTAAAATACTACCACACGTTTATTTTAATTTCATTCAAAATAATCGTATGAAATTTTATCGTTTCTCAAAAAAAGTTCATAAACCTTACTAACTAACCATGAGTGAAAGAACACACGAGCGAGCCCAGAGATGGCAGCACAAGTTACAATTTCGCTCATTCATTTCAGATTGGGCTAGCTGTAGAAGAATGAACACACTCACACCATAAACAAACATCCTCTAGAATGGTCAGTTCCTTAGTTTTTTTCTTTTTGATTCAGTTAAATTTTGTTTTACCAGTACCTACCTGAGTCGGAAATTCTACTCCTACTTTCAGTACTCATTTCAGTTCCTAAGAATTAGTAATTTTAAAATAATGGTTAGGTACTAGGGAATAGGACTCATCCAACTCCTCCTGTAGATGTCATACAAGACTACTAAAGGATTACGCCGGTGGGCAGCATCCACCTGAGTACTTAACACTAAACTGCGATCACCAAGCCACCTGGCAAGCGTGGTGATTATGGCAAATCTCCCCATCGCACGTTAGGGTTGTACTGTACCTACGATATACATGCTATGAGGGAGGCCTCATTCAGCAGTGGATGTCTGCCAGCTGATGAAAAAGTAAGGTACCATAGAAAAAGAGTCTAAACCTTACGGTAAGTACTAAAGAAAGAAAAGAAAGAAAGACAATTTATTTATCATCATCATAAAATATAAATATATATAAATAAATGCTGGACATTAATTCACACAACATTATCTAGCCCCACGCTAAGAATTATTAATTAATTATCACTCTATTAATTATCATCATTATCATCCTGTAGAAGCCACTGCTGGACATAGGCCTCCTCCTTAGAATGTCACGACGAACGTCTTGATCGGCCGTCTTGATCCGCGGTTTTGAGCCACCTCCATCCACCGACTTCCTGCGACGTTCATAATGTCTTTAGTCCATCGAGCGGAGCGCCTTTCTCTACCGCATCGTCCGGTTTAGGTCGCCACTCGAGAACCTTTATTCCCCAACGGTTATCAGTTATTCGAGCTATATGACCTGCCCATTACCACTTCAACTTGCTAATTCTGAGAGCTATGTCGGTGACCTTGGTTCTTCTACGGATTTCCTCATTTCGGATTCTATCACGTAGTGAAACTCCTAGCATACTCTCCATAGCCTGCTGCGCGACTTCGGGCTTTTCTATATACGGCCAATAGTTAGCGACCACGTCTCGGTGCCGTAAGTCAACAATTAGCTACTAGGTATCTTCTAAACTACTTAAATTTCGTTTCTATTCAGCTGGCCTAGACAAACGGTATTCGCTTGGAAGTGATTCTATTTCTACAATCGTAATACAATAAAAAAGACCACGTGACATATCGATAGCTTACGTCAATCTCATACATTTTGGACTTTTCTACTAGCGACATCGCTATTAGAATGTTACTTTGTCTAAGGCCTCTAGAGTTATTAACAACCATAGCATTATTCCAGAAGCCACTCACAAATTCACATTTTAAAGAGCCACCTTAGGACCTGCACTGCATTGTCGCGCTGATCTACGCGACCGAGCCACCGTAAAGATCTCCTGGCTTTGCTAACCGTACCTGGTACAGTTTAAAAGTTGTACGGTCAGCAGGAAAGTTTACAGATTGGAGTTGTGAACTATTGATGTACAGTACAGGGTTGAAATTGTGGAGGAAGTTCTTATAAATTGGTACCTAATAGGTAGTTATTTTGATTGGATTTCCTCAGACAATTTATTAGCTAAAGAATCTGCACTGTAGCTGATGTGACCTGTTATTGATTAGATTGATTTTATTACAGACAGGTTGAATAAAACCACCGGTATAACGGCATTTTTTTTATATTTGGCTTCTCACGGCTTAAGCATTTGCCTGTTTCAAGTATGTTTAGAATTTAATTTGCAATTTGCAACGTTGCACTCTTTCAAAGTGTCATATTTAATAAAACGAAGGTTTTGCTTCAGGGAAGAAATGTTTTCACACCACCTGCTCGACAATGTCCAATTACAAATCATGCAACCTCAACGTAAAGTAAAGCATTCTCTCTCTAGGGATATAAAGTTGTATGAAACTCCCTAGGGAATAAAGTGATTTGAATTTGGAACGTCAATTTCGTGTGGAGACTAGTGGAAAACTCTGAGTAAAAAAAGGCCCATATGGTATTGTAAAGAGGTTTATTCGAAAATAGAACTGGCCACCATAAACAGAACTCAAAAAAAGGAAAAGGTGCGTTTACAAAGAACAAAGGTGCGTTTCACATGACATTTGTTATTAACATGAATATTGCAATAAAATTTACTGAAAATTACAGCACCAAACACGCTGTGCACGTGTTTGGTGCTGTGATTTTCAATAACTTTTATTGCAATATTCATGTTATTAAAAAATGACAAACGATAGTGATTCTACTCCAGAGTTTATCAAAACAGCCGCTTTTGAGATTATTGATAATCTACTACTGCAAAAATCAAAACAAGCCCTGGCTTTTTATTGTCTCGCAGAAGGTGTGAAAAGTAGAGTATGCTCCTCTGGAATAAAGCCAGTCTTCGTCTTGGGCAGCTTGAACCCTCGCTTCACTCGGGACTCTAGAACTTAACTAACTTTAGAGTCCCTCGTTACGCTCAGGGTTCAATATGCCGCCCGCGACATAAGACACTGCTTTATTCCCTTAGTGCATAATCTACTATTAATTGTCATTGTGTGCTACAATATCAGCAATATAACTGCAAATTACAGACTTCCAGGAAAGTAAAAGCACTTGTATCGATATCATAGGGGATGGAAATTTTAGTCATCATAATGAGTTTAAAAAATACGAGTTTGCTAATATTTAGTCACACTATATATTAAGTTAGGCCTGCATTCATAGGTAGCTTACAATCATTACGTTGGTCACTGAGTGACTTTCAAGATAGAGAATAGAGGGGGCTGATTATGATAGTAAAGACATTATTGATACTAGGAGAGGCGTGTATGGCGCCCACAAAGGGTGGTATGATCACGGAGATAAAGTAATGCATATTTGAGTAACCCAAAGAGCTTAAAGTTTATCTATGTGATAAAACAAATCAAGATCCAAAATTCAAGAACGCTGATATAGCTCTCAGAATTAAGCAAGTTGAAGTGGCAATGGGCAAGTGATATAGCTTGCAGAATTGATAACCGTTGGGGAAGAAAAGTTCTCAACTGGCGATCACAAACCAGACGCAGTAGAGGAAGGCCCTCCTCTCGATGGACTTAATACTTTAGACATTGTGCGGCTAGGTAAGTGAATAGAAGCAGTACACGACGGTTTGTCGTGGCGTTCTAGGAGCGAGGCCTATGTCCAGCAGTGGACTTCCACAGGCTGTTGATGATTTGAGGAGCCGATGTTTCATGTGGAGGAACATATATAATGTTACAGACCCATGAATTGCAGTACCTAAAGAGTCAAAGTATTATGTTAATTGAAATCACCATGGATCGTTTTAAATCGCCTTATAATCTTAGATCAACTAACGTCTGTTCTTCGCAACCAAGCCTAGAATAATCTGGCTACAAAATACGGTTTTGCTATTTTGATGAACCTTCTAACTATCTACTAGGAAGTTACAATCGTATATACCTATCGTAGGTACCTATCTCATAAATGGTTCCGTCTATACAGATCTTTGATTGAACTTAATTAATTTTCAATATTACCAAACTGAAACTTTTCTGCGAACGCTACCATAGAATCTGCGGCGCGCACAGTATCGGAGATATCAAAAAGCTTACGGCCGCGTTAGGGCACTCGATTAAACCCCTTGTTTGCATCCCGCCGACTCTGCTGACCGTACACACTAACACTTTATGATAATTAATTTTTTTGGCAACGTTACTTTGTTGGTGATGTTTGGTTTAGATAGATGAATGAGTGTTTGTGTATTGAGGGAAGATAAGAACAAAATAAACTAAATTATCTGTTTCATTTCTGAACATAAAAGCAACACTAAGAGATAACAAGGGAGAGAGAAAGGCAGCAGCATCTCCCTGAGTACTTGACACCAAGCGTGGTAATTATAGTAAATTTCCATTGTATTCAATCGGGATGCCTCGTCTAGCAGTGACGTAATTAGGCTGGTGATGATGATGATGATGGGAATGTATATTGACTTAGATTGTTTACACTGAAAAACCTTTGCATTGCTCTAGTTGTTTAAAACATGGTAAAAATTTTTAGTGCAACTGTTTACATACATTAAAGAAATAGGTAGAAATATCTTTCCAGCTAGCTACTTTCAGAAGAACCAAAGAAAAGCATCAAAAATACAGAAGATTGGCTCAGCTAGACTCAGCTACAACGCAGTGCCATAAATTTACAAGTTCACGTCCAAAATAACTTAAACTTAGCACATTCCCAGCAGCTAAAAGTCCTCCAAACCTACACCACTCACATAAAACATCGCACGTCAACATTCAAATAATAAATCTGTGGCCCACTTGACGCCCACTCTGGCCGTGTACCCCACAGTACCCCACTATACCCCACTTGCCCCAGAAGCATACAGTGTCAGGATATGATGGACGGCGGGCCGCCTGACGAGACGACTCGTCGGAATGGCCCTACGGAGCCCACTATATCACTTTTATTATATGCCATCTTCATTTTCATATTTCATATTTGCATTTCTGTAATCCCCCTCCCCCTTTGACCCCCCCTACTAACTTTTAAGCGTTTCGCGCGTTTTTCTATGTAATCGGCCGCTTTGTGCGGACGACGTAACGAGAGGCGTCAAAGGAATGTTTTTATGTTGGTATTAGTGGTGTTTAGATTTAGTTTGTAGGGTTCCGTGTGAATAATATAATATCATCATCATCATCATCATCATCAGCCTGTAGAAGTTCACTGCTAGACATAAGGCTCCCCCTTAGAACGCAACGACGCACGGTTTTGATCCGCCTCCATCCACCGACTTCCTGCGACGTTTATAATGTCTTTAGTTCATCGAGTGGAGGGCATTCCTCTAGCGCGTCGTCCGATTTGTGGTTGCCACACGAGAACCTATAAATCCTATAATAATATAAAATTTTCTAAGTTTTGCAAGTGTTGCATTGTGACGAGACATCAACATACAACATCGTAGCCAAACTTATTTCTATGCATTTGTGGACGAAGGGAAAGCTGGTGGTACGACCATAGAACTAAATGATGACAATGATATGATTTACAAATAAAATTATACAGCACAATACTTAAAACGAAATGCTTAATAAGACCAATTAATTTATCATCATCATTTTTGAATTCAGTGTGTTTCAACCAAATGTTTTTCGTTTATATACAACTTTACTTAAAGACTAGCTGCATCTCCGTGCCTTCATCATAGCCTATATATAACAGGAAAAATATAGCTTTCTATATCGGTGATATAACTATTGGAATTAGTTTACAAACATATACATTTTAACTCTTGATAATAATGTAGTATAAACTTATACAGGCTTACGGTCACATCTAAGCATGAATCTGTAAGCAAACATTGATCTTGTCTCTTAATTAATATAACTTTGTTCAAACGGAACCCTAAAAAAATAAAGCAAGTAAATGTATTGCAAAGTTCAGGGCTTGTTGTGACGTGTGCTGGTAAAGGGGCTACTTACTGCTTTATTTGCCGTGTTCAAACGTATAGAAACGATAATTTTCTCGTGTTAAAGTTATCAAAGGGACAAACAAACAAGTAAAAGGTTATAGTATGATTAAAAGCGTCACATTAAAGGCTTGTGTTTGAGCGTTAGTTACATGCTAGCCCAATAGATGGCGTTGCATGATTGTCAAGTAAGAATAAGGTAGGTCCGCTAAAGTTTGTGGTAGTTCTAGTTTAGCAGCAGCTGTAATTAAAATAAAGTTAAGTGAGTAAAATCCTGAGTCACTTATTGACTAATGAATAGAGAGAATAGATCAAACATTCAGCCAAAGAATAATTTAAAAAATAAATATTTACATGGTACCATTCAAAATCAAAAAACTATGAAGATCATCTGGGGTTTAAATAAAAATGAACACCACCAATCACAATCAAATGGACATCAAAAAAATCCTCATTTATTTTATCATTTTCCAAATGCAAGTCCATAAAAACCAATCAGCTTAGACGTCAGCTCTTGTTCACTTCAACCAAACAAACCCGAACACACCCAAATACGTCCGTAGCACCCGACGATTCGTAGTGACTCGTAGCAACTCGTAGCACCCGTAGCGCACACAACAAAATTATAAAAGGGTAAATAAAACAGTAAGCTTACACAAGTCATAAATTTGATTTATAGAGATTAAAAAAGGCGCTTTAGAAACGGCTCGAACGAAAATTTTCGGTGGGACGAATCGGGAGACGAGTGTACGGTACGCAGAAAAAGATACCACTGACAGTATTTGGTGAAATTTACTAAAAATTATAGATTTTTCATACCTGCTATTTCTTTTGAGCACATACGTTTTCATACCACAAAATGAATGATGACGACAAAAATAAGTTAAGTAATAGTTTTGTTTCGTTTAAATTTTACTAATACTGATGAAAATGTATTAAACAACCTACTAAAGTTATAATTGAAGGTATTTTTATACCTTGGAACTATATTTTCAGATTTGGTAAATAAATAATCCTGAGTAAATGTTTGACCTTGGACAAGATTTCGAATTTTTAAATTGATTAATTTCTTAATGTTGGTCTTACGTCTGGTTTTAAGTGTAAAGAACTTGATAAAACAAAACAATTAACCCCAAACCTGTTTTGCTATCCCTACGCGTGTCAGCGCGCTGTCGAAGCGCCGCCCGTCAGAGGGGGTGCCGTAAGAAAATTTACAGGCACCGCCGTATTTCACCCGCTTTTTCTGCTAATCTACCCTCTTAATGTGTCGCTTTGTTTACCTGCGCTACTGACCGTACATTCTGTTTGTTCTGATGTGATTAGTACAGTGTCGTTTTATTTTATAGGAATTTCTTTGAACAACTACATTTTTTAGTTCTTGCAATTTTGTTGCATATTTTATGATACAAATTGTTATGGATCACTGACTTTATGCTAAAATATCATAAGAATAAATAAACAGTTCAAATTAAACTATTCTTACAACTTTCAAATGAGTTTCATACGAAACTTGTGCTACCAAAGATATCAGAAAGTTACGGCCCATGGCCTAGACAGCTTAGATTTCGATTTGGCAAGCTCTTTACAGATAATACAGTTTTTGTTCAAATACAAAACTGTAAACGGATATTCACTGCTGATTGTATTAGACAGTTATGAGATTTCCTATATAATTTGTTTTGGAAACAGTACAGAAAATGTGTAAGCCAAGCTGGGGTGACCTTAATATTTTGTTTTACTTACCACTTGTTTTTTTGTGTAAAGAGAGTAGTGTTCGATGATAACTTTTAAGTCTATAAAAGCTACAGAATTTCTTAAAACATAGTCTTCCTTATGTTGGAACTACCAAAACCTCTGCCAATATCTACCAATCTTCTTAGAAAACTCTACTAATCTCTACCAAAGTAAGAATCACGTATGAACTTCCATAAACTGTCAATATTCATATACAAAAACTCACTTTATTTCACCAAACACTTCAAACCTGACATAAAGTGTATTAACGTTCCGTTCCGTAGGTTATGTAATGAGGGGGAGGGGGGTTTATAATCGACCCCCCCCCCCTCAATGCAGACGGATCAGTGGTGCACAATCCGGGCGATAGAATTTTATGAGACCCCCGGATGCAGCGGTAAGCAGTAGTCATAAATAGCTGACGGGGAACAAAATAAGTAAATGGATGTGGCAAGAGTATAAAAATAATGAATAAACATTTTTGTCCAACACGAACGACAATACAGAATTTTAAAATCGTCTTTTGTTTGCACTTTCGTCTAGTCTTATATACGTCAATAATACGTTTTTGTGTTAGCTATTTCCGAACAGAACTACATATATGCATTGCAATTTCATACGCAAAATATTACAAGTTACAACTCTATCTACTTATGAGAAGGACTGTAATTGGTTTTCACAAGCTAAAACTACAAAATCAATATAGTATATAAGCCACCTTATTCATAATCATTTTTAACCGACTTCCCAAAAAAGGAGGAGGTTCTCAATTCGGTTGTATTTTTTTTTTGTATGTTTCTTACCGCATATCTCCGGCGTTTATGAACCGATTTGGAAAATTCTTTTTTTATTTGAATAGATATACTTCCAGATTAGTCCCATTTATTTCAGAAGCCAGTTATGATGATGGGATCCATGAGGAATTGAGGGAACTCCTCAAATATTGTAGGCATACATATGGCGATTATGATATTTTCAGCAACAAACCAAGCATTTGCATTCAAAAAAGATCATAATCCTTTCACCACTATTGTTCTTTCATCATTTTTTTTTCATCCAAATATTTTGTCGAATACAATGGCGGAAGTCGGTTTTTTAAATGAAAAGTTATTTAAACCTATTTTAGTTAAAATAGCTTTTGTTTTGTTCTCTCTAATGTAAAATGACATACGCCAAAACAATACAAAAGCTATTTAGCTATCAAAGGTTTCAAAATTTATTATGAATAAAGGGGGTAGGTTTCTAGGATCTGAAATTTAGAGGGCACATTCTTTTTGTGTTCTAAGGGTGCGATATGAAAGGAATTTCTGAAATGCACACCCTAACGGGTGGTTTTGGTCATAGCAGGAAGTCAGTGTATGGACGCCGCTCAAGACCGTTCATCGTGGCATTCTAGGGGTAGGCTTATTTCCAGCAGTCAGCTTCTACAGGCTGTAGATAATGATGATGTTAAAATTTAGTCAAAGTCAAAGTCAAAAAGAATTTTATTCATTGATTTCACACAGGATCATTTTGAATCGTCTTATAAACTAAAATTACTCCTGTTCCAACGCGACCAAGCCTAGAAGAATCAGGCAACAAACACGGCTTGGCTTACATAAATGGTCCGTCTTACCACTAGGTGAGAAGCGCCTGTGTGGTGCCTCGGATCAAGGAGTTGCTGATACATAGTAAATGAGAACTTAAAAATCTTAGGAAGGTAGTCAAAATTAAATAAACATCAGCAAAAATATGCAAGACAGCACACGCTACGCCTGTTAAACTTATAAATAATAATCTAATAGAAACATGTAAGTAAACATAATATGTTTATGTATATGTTTGCTTGAAAAAACTCAAAGCGGACAAAGTCGCGGGCATTCCACTAGTTTTAGTATTAAGAGAGCGCCGGAAACTTTTATATGCATGAATCGCCTTTTAGACGCAAAACTAATGGAATAAGATTGAATATCGCACAACCATATCTTGCACAGAAGTAAAGTCTCCAATCTTATTTAAATTATTATAAGAATACTAGTTGTCTAGGTAAATATTGGTTTGGTCACGTATAATAAACTATATTTTCCTTCGGTGAGTATTTATTTTGGATATGTGACTGAAGTTGTTTACTAGAAATTTCAAAAAATCTAGTTTAAAGGCATAACTTTCGAAAAAAAAATAAAGTATCGAGTAAATGTCTGCCAATTGTGTTTCTGGCTTGGTCATCAAAAGAAAAAAAGTTTGAAAAATCACGTATTTCAGTTATTATATTGATGTGATGGTTTACTCACAATAACTAGGCAAATCAGCATTATATTTTCGCAACGCACCCTTTAACTCCCCATGGCACATCCAGTCATTATTCCACATCCGTGGCGGTGCACATTAATGCACTACGACTGTACGTAACTATTACACTGTGAGTTGTGGATTTGTTTTGCCGGTCCGATAGTCGGAAAATATGAAAATGAGTTTCAAGTTCCCTGAAGAAGCTACGGACATCCATTTTTATGGAATAAGCAAGTTTTACTACGGGTTTTTATCGGATTTTCGGACAACTTAGTTCTAGGAAATTTATATAGGTAGATGATATTTTTTTTCTGGGTTTGAAAAATTTGATTTTAGTATTCGATAAGATTGTTTCCATCGATCGTATACTGTGTCGTGATCGTATACCTAACCCAACAGTCACATACGTAGTCTTGATCCCACACTAAGATTCTCTGTGTCGTGGGTAACAGGATCTACGAGTACCATGCTACCAGTGGTTTTAAAAACACCGTCCTTCATACTTATTTAAGTCTAAAAATTTAACCCCCTTACTTTTATGAACATTTTTTAAATCTAAGCATTCCATAAAAATAGGACAATATCATTGTATTGTGTGTCTTGTTGATAATTGATAAATAATTAAATTTTAATTTAAATTGTATTATTCATAATTATGGTCACTACTCTGAAGTCCACTGGTGGACATAGCTCCCCCCCCACCTAGAATGCCATGACAAACGGTCCTTTGTATAATTCGTCGAGAGTAAGGCCTTCTTCTGCTTCGTCGTCTGGTTTGTGGTCGCCAGTCTGAGAACCTTTGTTTCCCAATGGTTGTCAGGCTTGCGAGCTATATGACCTGCACATTGCAACTTCAACTTGCTAATTTTGACAGCTTTTCTCTTAAATAAGGTATAGAATAGACAAAGTTTCTCGTACTCAGGCTCAGAGTATTTGACGAAAAATGCTCTAAGTACTCAGGTATACTATTATACAATTGACGTAAATACTTCTAGCATTCAAACGCATTCTTCGAATTGGCTTCCCATCGTTCTCAGAGAAACAAGAAAATAAACGATATTAAACTGTTGTATATGTAGACTTAAATATATATAGTGAGTTATTGTGGGTATTCTATAATAAAACAGTCTCGATTAAATGGTGGTTTGATTCACATAGCGTGTCCGCATACAAAACATTTGGCGACGATTTAAGAACCCCAGCGTTTGTTTTGTGAACAAAATAGGAAGCCAGTAGTGCAATAAAAGTGATTTGCTAAGAACTATAATGAATCTCAACCAGTTACAAGAATTCAAGATGAATGTCGATCGATGGCCAACTTACGTCAGCAGATTGCGAGCGTGGTTTGCTATACACGACGTCAAACCAGCGCAATGGTCCAAGTATCTGGTTGCAGTGGTGGGCACAGAACCATTAGACATCATTATTGATTTGTGTTTCCCGGAAAAGCCTGAGAATACCGATTTTGACGTGTTGGTGAAGCTAGTAGAAGTTCATTTGGCACCAAAACGATCGGTCATAGCCGAACGAATGATTTTTAGAGCTTACAAGCAGACGGAGTCCCAATCGGTAACTGAATATCTGGCTCACCTAAAGAAACTCAGTAAAACGTGTGTATTTACTACAACGGGAAGTCTCAAAGAAAACTTGAGAGATCAGTTTGTGTTTGGTTTAAAGAGCGACAAGATTACGCAGAGGTTGTTGACAGAGACGGAATTGACATTCGACCGAGCAGTGGAGTTGGCATTGTCATTGGAAGCCGCCGTTAGAGACTCACAGGCGACGGCAGAGGCCGTCAGCATTGCTAACTACGCAGAGAAGGTACACGCAGTGGACGGAAGCAGGTACGGAGCGGGTCGCGGCTGGGTGCAGCGTGGCCAGCGGCCGCATCAGGGTGCATTCGCAGGCAGGAGCGGCAGCCGCGCAGGGCAGCAACGGGGAGCGCGCGCCGGCGGCGCTGCGGGTAGCAGCGGCCAGCAGCGTTCCGGATGTTATCGATGCGGTCAACCGCATCGTCAGGAGAACTGTCCTTTCGCGAATGTGGAGTGTTTTGTGTGTGGCAACCGTGGGCATGTAGCCAAAGTGTGCCGCTTCCGTAAGAGTGGTAGTGTGCACAAAGTGAACTCAGAGGAGGACTACGACGACCGTACCTCGAGTGAAGACAAGGGGGACCAGGTTTATCAGTTGAGTGATAATGAACAAGACAATAAATGGATCATGAAAGTGGCCATCAACGGCAAGTTGTTATCCATGGAGGGCGACACTGGCGCGGGCATGAGTATCATAAATAGAAGTATGTATTATAAATACTTTAGTAATATTAAATTATCTCAAAGTAAATCATATTTGAGGATGTATAATGGTCAGAAAGTTTTACCAAAAGGTGAATTCAGATGTACTGTACAGTGGAACAACAAGGTTGTACACAATTTGCGATTGGTTATAATTGATAATGATGATAGCAATCCGTTGTTCGGTCGTAAGTGGATGCGAGCATTCGGCATAAAATTTCCTCCTGCATTAGAAACTAAAAATTCGATAGCATATGTTGACAATAGCAATTTCAACAAGTCGGTAGCTATTAATCAGGTGTTGAACAAGTTCCCTGATGTGTTTTCGACGAGTATAGGTGCGTTTAACAAAGGCACGATCGACTTGGAGCTGAAAGCGGGCGCGGTGCCGGTGTGGCGACGCGCGCGGCCCGTGCCCTACGCCCTGCGGCCCGCAGTAGACGCAGAGCTGGAGCGCCTCCAGAGGGAGGGAGTCATCTCACCCGTCGAGTGGAGTGAGTGGGGGACACCGGTGGTCCCCGTCATAAAGAAGAATGGGGAGGTAAGACTTTGCGGAGATTTTAAAACTACTCTCAATCCGGTGCTGGTGGATGATAAGTATCCACTCCCTAGAATAGAAGATATTTTTGCGTCACTACAGGGGGGCAAAATATTCAGTAAGATCGATTTAAGCCGGGCGTATCAACAGCTGATTCTCAGCGATGATGCAAAGAAATACTGCACCATAGTCACGAATAAGGGCATGTTTACCTATAACAGATTACCATTTGGTATTAAATGTGCAGCCAGTAAGTTCCAAAGGGTGATGGAAAAGTTGTTCAGAATGCCATATGTAGCCGTATACCAAGATGACCTTCTCGTCAGCAGTAAAAATGAAACAGAGAATATGGAGAGGTTATTGCAGGTGCTTCAAATACTGTCTGAGAGCGGTCTTAAGGTTGAACAGAAGAAATGCAGTTTATTTAAAAAGTCTATTTCATATTTGGGTTATGTGATCGATGCCAGTGGACTGAAAACTGAAATTGCCAAAATAGACGCCGTAAACAAAACGCCACAACCGACTAACGCTAGTGAGGTAAAGGCTTTTTTAGGTTTAGTTAACTATTACGGTAAATTCGTTCGAAATTTGAGTAGCGTTCTAGAACCGCTGTATGGATTATTAAAGTCGAATATAAAATTTGTATGGTCCACTGAATGCGAAAAGGCATTCCAGTCCATCAAGTTGTTACTACGCGAAGCGCCAGTGCTCGCTCACTGGGACCCGTCCTTAACAACTTATGTGACATGTGACGCGTCGCCGTACGGTATGGCAGGCGTGCTGGCGCAGCGTGCGGCTGGCGGCGGCGAGCTGCGGCCCGTGCTGCACGCTTCACGCACGTTGTCGCCGGCTGAGCGGAACTACTCACAAATATGTCGAGAGGGGCTGGCGATCATATTCGCAGTGAATAAATTCCACGACTATTTATACGGTAACAAATTCACATTGGTGACGGATTGTAAGCCGTTAGCGTCTATTTTTCATGAAAACAAAGCTATACCAGCCATGGCAAGCAACAGATTACAAAGATGGGCTGTGATATTGAGCGCATATGATTATCAGGTTAAATGCATAGGATCGAAACATAATTGCGTGGCAGATAGCTTATCGCGCATTCCGGTAAATGATGAGAATAGGGAGTATAGAACTGAATCTTATATCAGTTTCATATCGGAGCAGGCACCGATTGACTATAAGAAGGTGGCCCAGCACACGGCGAGCGATAAAATATTACAAAAATTGGTGCAAGCTATAAAATCTAATTGGTTATATTGCACAGATGAAGATTTAAAAAATTATTTCACTATTAGGGATTTACTTAATATTGAGTCGGGATGTGTGTTATTTGGTCATCGCGTCGTTATACCACACTCGTTACAAAACGCAATATTGAAAATGCTACACGCGTGTCATCAGGGCATCGTGAAGTGTAAAAGTTTAGCTAGGGGCTATGTGTATTGGCCCGGCATCGACGCTGACATCGAGCGGGAATGCCAGGGCTGCGAGACGTGCGCGAGCACCCGGCCCTCACCAGCCGCGGCGCCCGTGCATCCGTGGGCGTGGCCACAAGTGCCGTGGTACCGAGTCCACGTTGACTTCTTTTCGCTAGAAAATCACACATATTTTGTGCTTGTAGATGCTCACTCCAAATGGATTGAAGCGCACAGCATAAGTACAACGTCCGCGAAACTCACCATTTCAAGGTTGAGACGAATTATAAGTTGTTTCGGGCTACCACGTGAATTAGTATCGGACAATGGTCCACCGTTTAGCAGTCATGAATTCAAAACATTCATGGAAAGTTGTAATATAAATCATATTCTGGTGTCACCATATAAACCAAGCAGCAACGGAGCTGCAGAGAGTACAGTGAAAATAATAAAGAATTGTTTAAAAAAAGCACTCATTGAAAAGAAAGACTTGCACCTAGCTCTAGACAAATTTCTACTATACTATAGGTCAACTCCTCACAGTTTAACAGGAAAAACTCCAGCACAGTTGTTATTCGGTCGGAATATACGCACTCATTGTGATCTTATTCGTCCGAATATAGAAGACAGAGTGCGTGAAAGTCAAAATATTATGAGACAAAAAAGGAATAGTAAGGTGCGTAATTTTGAAGTAGGTAATGAAGTTCAATTTAAACAATTCAGAAACAATAAAACTTTCTGGGAGAAGGGTGTCATAACAAAAAGGTCAGGCCCGGTTTCATATCAGGTGCGCCAGAATGATAAAGTTTACAAGAAACACGTTGATCATATCATATCACATAGTACTGCACCCACAAGCCAAAACCCGGTAAGCGAGAAGAGAAATATCGATTATGATATATCTGACTTTAACATTGCCCCTTATAGTGATCCTATCGATGTTAATGAGGGCGTAAAAGATGTGGAGAACAGGTTGGAAGCCAACGACATTGGTGGTCCTGTAGGCTCAAACATAGTACACGACAACAGGCTAGCCGTGGACGAACAGGAGGAGGTAATTGTGCCGAAGCGCATACGCAGACCCGTTCAACGTTTTGGTTATCACATAGGTAACCTATAAGTACCTATAATAGTTAGTATACCCATTGTGTCACATGGTCATTTGGGTCTATATTCGTTTGATATCTAGTTTTAGCGTAATATAGTAAAGTATGTATCTAATAAGGTGTTATAATTTAAGCTGACTGTTGTAGTTGATAAGTTATTATTTAGTTAAGTACTTAGCCTACTTAAGTTAGTCAGGCTGACTGTTGTTAGCAATAGGTATTTGAGTATGTGAGTTCAAATTGTTTGAAACAGAGGTAAGAAGATGTTGTATATGTAGACTTAAATATATATAGTGAGTTATTGTGGGTATTCGATAATAAAACAGTCTCGATTAAATGGTGGTTTGATTCACATAGCGTGTCCGCATACAAAACATAAACGTAAAAGAGTTCAAATGTAAAGAGTATTGAGTGAAGACGGCGCTCGGCGGGTGACGCGAGACGGACAAAGGTGGCGGATTGCAGTCACACCCCTTAAGGGGAGGTGAAATACTGTTATTGTTGAAAGTTAAGAGGTGATTCGTTTTGCAGGTAGGGCTTGGTGCATTCAGACAGGGCGCTTAAGTGCTATTTATGTTATTATTCAATAAGTTTTTTTCAAGTTGGATAATTAATAAAATTCGAGCGTTAATGCGTGAAAATTCCGACGTAAACGTTTATGAACAAGCACAAGCTCAGATTGCATTGTTTTTTTAGAATAAAATTTAGTTTCATATTGGTGGAAATTAAATTAGCGCTATGAAGTTCAGAAGCTAAAATTTAATTGACTATTTAGCTATAAAATAAAGTCAAAACACCATCTCAGTTAGGCTGATAAAAGTTCGTGAAAACTTCTTATAGTTTCATAAAAAATAAACAATAAATATCACCCCCTTAATACGATTGCAGCGGATTTCAAGACGGACGGATGGACAGGGGTGCAGGTAAAGGGGTCAAACGTCATCGATCGCCCCCACCCCCCCCCCAGGGGTCCAATCCGACCCCCGGCTGCCAGGTGTGTGTCACTTCAAATCAACTTGCAAAAGAAAATGTGCCTTACTACGCTCATTCAAGCTACAATATGCTTGGGCAGATAATTTTAAATATAGAAAAAATAGGATGACCCACGGAATTTGTCTGATTTTGCTAAATGGAATTGAGCTGTCACGCTTTGACTTAAGTTTGAATATATCTTGCATGCGTGCTAGAATTATATTCAGGCTTTTTGTGTGACGGAGAGAGACATCTATACCTAACTATTATTTCTTCTGGTACTGGTAATCTTGCGCTCTTGTTTATTTTATACTGGAAACGAACTATGACAGTAAAATCCATGATATATTGAATTGAGATAGATAGATGATAGATGCATACTGTAAAATAGGAGGAGGTTCTCAATTCAACTGTTATTTATTTTTAACCAACTTCAAGAAAAGGCTCATGATCCTTCTCCATGTGGCATTTTATGTGGGACGCCTACGTCCAGCAGTGGACTTATATAGGCTGATGCAGAATCAACGGAGCGTAAAAACTACATTATTATTCATTTACCTCATAAAAACTGGCGTGCAATGAAATGGGGTTAATTTAGAAAAACCGAAATACTTCCATAACAATTTTTTTGTTTATTTATTTTTATTTAATTACTGTTTTATAAAAGTAGAATAATAGTATTTAAAGCCATATGAAATATATTTAATTTTTATATTATGTTTTTTTTTTCATTTTATTTTACGGTCCACTGACGTACAAGGTCTTGCTATAGAATTTGCCATAATAATGAATTTGAAATTATTAACTCTTTGTGTAACTGTGTTGATGATGTTGGTGGTGAAAGGTCTTCAGGATCGACTATTGTCATGGGGGTGCCACAGGGTTCAATACTAGGCCCTTTTTTATTCCTAGTTTATATTAACGATCTCCCTTTTTTTGTGAAAGACATATGTGACATAGTTCTATTTGCTGACGATACTTCTTTGATTTTCAAAGTTGATAGATCTAAATCTAATTACGATGATGTTAATGATTCACTATCGCGTGTTCTTGAGTGGTTCACAGTTAATAATCTTTTGCTTAATGCTAAAAAAACGAAATGCATCAAATTCACATTGCCTAATGTAAAACATTATCCAACTAATATTAAAATAAATGGGGAGACACTTGATCTTGTCAAGTCTACCATTTTCTTAGGGCTTAATATTGATGCAGGGTTGCAGTGGGCACCACAAATTGTGGCTCTTGCTGGTAGACTTAGTTCCGCTGCATATGCAGTTCGTATAATAAGGCAGCTTACTGATGAAGCTACAGCTAGGCTTGTTTATTTTAGCTACTTCCATAGTGTTATGTCATATGGTATCATACTGTGGGGTAAAGCAGCAGATATCCAAGCTATTTTTGTCTTACAAAAACGGGCAATACGTGCCATTTATAAAATGAAGTCGCGTGACTCCTTGAGGGAGCGTTTCAAAGAAATCAATATTCTTACAGTAATATCGCAATATATCTATGAAATATTATTACATACACATAAACACTTGGATAGTTTTATGATAAAAAGTGACGTGCATGGTATTAACACGAGAAATAAACACAAACTAAATATACCAAAATTTCGATTAAAGAAAGTAAGTGGGTCTTTTATGGGGAATTCTGTACGGTTCTATAATAAACTTCCAGAAGGTGCATTTAAACTTCCTATTCGAAGATTTAAATCCTACATAAAGATGAATCTAATTAAGAAAGCGTATTACACTTTTGATGACTATATTAATGATAAAGCCGCGTGGCCTGATGTCGCTCTGCCCCTCGACAGCTAAAATGGAAATTTGCAATATCTGTATTTACCTATTTACATGTTTGTATTAGATTATTATTTATAAGTATAACAAGCGTAGCGTGTGCTGTCTTGCATATTTTTGCTGATGTTTATTTACTTTTGACTACCTTCCTAAGGTTTTTAAGTTCTCATTTACTATGTATCAGCAACTCCTTGCTCCGAGGCACCACACAGGCGCTTCTCACCTAGTGGTAAGACGGACCATTTATGTAAGCCAAGCCGAGTTTGTTGCCTGATTCTTCTAGGCTTGGTCGCGTTGGAACAGGAGTAATTTAATTTTATATAAGACGATTCAAAATGATCCTTGTGATTTCAATGAATAAAGTTCTTTTTGACTTTGACTTGACTAACTAAGTACATAAGCGAACTTAATGCTAGGAAGCATTCTCTACCAGCTAACCTTTGTGTAAAGCGGATAAATTTATGTAGTTTTTGTTTTTCCTCTTGGTTTAAACCGTTCACTCCCAGCGTCCCCCACCTATCAAACTACAGTCAGTCAATGGTGTCAAAAGTTATGTATCTAATTACTTGGGCGTAGTGTTCTAAGCCAATTCTATGTGTGCTTAAATAATCAGGTATCTACTTATGACAAGATGTAGTTTTCAATTCCTCAGAGTTACCATCTACTTGCTTTGTCTTTGAGTGTACCACCACAAGTCTTCCGAAATACCTGCAGACTAGTTAATTTAAAGTGCATAGCTGAGAGACTTAACACCTTAGTCTATTCATGTTTAATGGCGGTCACTTTGAGAGGACACACGTCGGTCCCATAGGGTGGGCTTTTGAAAACTGTAGCGTTGAAGTGCGTTTCCACTACCCAGAACTATGATTTATAAATAAGTTTTGATTTACTTTTGTTGAAGTTTCAAATAGGCAAGAGTATGATGATAATTACCGATTGGTAATTTAACATGGTAACCAAAATTGTTTATCTTTCAAATAATTGTATAAATTTGATATCAACCTACCTATGCAGTAGTGTTCGCATTACTGCTTTTCGGTTTGAAGGGTACGGGTGCCGGTGAAATTACAGGTACATGAGACTTTTCATCTTTATGTCTCAGGGTCGGCAGCGCGCGTGTGATGCCTCTGGTGTTACAGGCGTTCATAGGCTACGGTAACTGCTTTCCATCTGGTGGGCCGTAAGCTTGTCTGCTTGCCAAGTATAGCATAAAAAAATATATCAGATTTTTGTTTATTTTTGACAGGTAGGTAAATGAAGTTACAATTAGATAGTAGTATTTATAATATATACAGAATGTTATTGAAGTGGTATGAAATCACCTCAATGAATTTATAATATCGTACTAAAGGCAACAAAGCCTGCAAAGCCTATTATTCCATTAATTACTATTTGGATGACAAAAAATCATGGTATCTGCATCTCTGTGACTTTGTAAAAATTATTTGACAAAAGTATATCTGCAACCAAATTACATGAGTTAGTAATTAATTTTTTTTTCTAAACTGTGTCCGTTTTTCTCAAGTGTGCCAAAAGGCAGCGCGCGCATTTCGTTTCAGAAAAAATACGATTACTTTTGTTTTTTTCTAAAAGTATTCAGAATGTAGTTGAAATAATATACGTAATAAGGTAATATTTTATAATTATTGAAATTAATTTTGAAAGTCTATAATTTCCAGTACTATGATGGACTGCAAATGGATGGTAATTGTAATGGTCGCTTGATGTTGAACGCAATAAGTATTTTGTTAAGAAAATCTTCAGATTGTAAAAACCAGTGCAAAATAATACAAAAAACCCAAAGTGCCCGCGTACGGTCTTGCGAGAATTCCATATCGCATCTGTCTATGGAAACCCACGAGAGCTGCATGCCTCGCGCGTCCCATACGGACAGTCTTACTGCTTTATAAAGGTCTTCTCAATACGACTCTGCATATTTCACCGACGCGGTCACGGTTCTCTTCGTAAACGCTATCTCTGGTACCACCGACCGTCTTACCACTTCAGCGTTGCCATTCTGATTCGGACCCTATGAAGTAGTGGTAGAGTTGTTGATGCATTTTTCAGGTGTGTTTAATAAGTTGGTAAAGATGCAAAGGCCATTGGACAGTTGCTCTTGAGATATTAGTAGGTTCTGCCGCAGAGATAGGTGCATTTACGGAGACACCTGGAATCTGTACGTGAGATATGTGTGGTTTGATAGCCTTTGAGAGGTATTACCGCTGAATGGTCCCGATAGGTTTCAGTCGTGATTTTTGGTGCATTAGTATGTATTAAGGTAATGATAGTGTGATTTGCTGATAGACATTGATTAGTAAGAATGTTTTTCAAATTATGAATTTATTTGAAATAAAAACGGCTACATATGATAATTAATTGGACATATACAGCTAAGGTTTTTAAATACCAATTAGTTTTTTTTTTTTTTATTAAAATTAAATGATAATAGTTCTGTGGTATCTCCGGCCTAAAAATAGGCCCCACCTTCTCCTCTCGTGGATGTAGCTCCTGGTTAATCCTTACTAAAGGATTAACCAGGAGCTAGGCAGCAGCATCCACCCGACTGCTTAACACCAAACTACGATCACCAATCCGCCTGCCAAGCGTGATGATTATGGCATATCCCCCTATAGTATTTAATGGGAGAGACCTCATCCAGCAGAAGACGTAAAGAGGTCAGTGATGATGATGATGATATAAGTAAAATATATAAAAACTGGTGAATAGATAATAATGCATATATAACTTTTCATTTAAAAAACCGACTTCCGCCATAATATTCGACTAAATATCTGGATGATAAAAAAATTATGAAAGAACTATAGCGGTGAAAGGGTTATGATACTTTCTGAATGCAAATGCTTGGTTTGTTGCTGAAAATATCAAAATCGCCATTGGATGCCTACAATATTTGAGGAGTTCCCTCAATTCCTCATGGATTCCGTCATCAGAACTGGATTCTGAAAAAAATGGGACCAATCTGAAAGTATATCTATTCAAATAAAAAAGAATTTTCTAAATCGGTTCATAAACGCCGGAGATATGAGGTAACAAACATAAAAAAAAATACAACCCAATTGAGAACCTCCTCCTTTTTGTGAAGTCGTTTAAAAAGGACCTCAATCACACTAATACCAACATGCAAGCAACAATTAGTTCATGAAACATTTTCCTGTCATTTGTACCTTGCCAACCAGAACCCTTATTTTCAGTAAATCACAACTGACACGTAATTAGCAACCAGTCTGAAAAAGGCAAGCTGATGACGTGTCTGAAAAACTCTGAAAGCCATTGTTCTTAGCAGTTGATGAGTCGCGACTTCGCGAGCTAGCGCGTGTGACGTCATGATATATTTGACAAGCGTCAACTCAGTGGATTTTTGTTGCATGTAGTTGAAAATTGCAAAATTAAAACCGCATGATGCAAGGACTTTTTCTGCTCTTTCGAAAGGAGACGTCGTCCTTTTTTATTTTATTTCAATTTCTAGAGTTTTTTTTGAGTTATATCGTGTAATTTTGGTAACATTTTAGCCGGTGTAGCTTCTAAAGAGCACATGGTAGTGAATTTAAATAAAATAAGTGTATTGCGTGTCTTTTCGAAGGGGTGGAAATTGTCCAGGAACATTCTAGTAAACTGCCATCGATTTACTAGAACATGACTTGACAGTACTGGACATTGCTTGATAATTATTTATGCTACTTGACATTGGCAAAATTGAGTAAACCCTCAGATGCCATTAAAAAAAAAACAGCATGATGGAGTGGTGAGGTACCTGTAGTTTTTTATATGCATTATCATCATCACCTACCTGTTTACGTCCACTGCTTAACGAGGTTTCTCCCATTGAATACTATGGGGGGATTTGTCATAATCACCATGCTAGTTCTGAGAGTTATGTCGGCAATGTTAGTTCTTCTCGTTTTGGTTTCTGTAACGTAGTGGAACGTAGTCCTTGTCCCGCGTGACTTTGAGCTCTTGCGTGAAGCCATTAGTTAACATAACATAACACCCAGCAGTCACGTACATAGTCCTGATCCCACACTAGGATTCCCTATGTCGTGGTTATCAGGAAATACGAGTACCACAACACCCAGACCCGAAATAAATATTTGCAGACCATTCAAAAATTTGGGTGGGAATCAAACCCACACCTCTTGAGTCTCAGCCGGCTACTCGCCCGCCGCGCCACAGAGGTCTTCAATAGGGACCACGTCTTAGCTCCGTAGTCCAGAGCTAAGCTCAATTTGAATCTAGACTCAAGCAATAGATTTGTCATTTTTTCAATGAAAAACTGTCCTTAAATCTATGCTTGAGCATAGTTCTAGAATACGGGACTTAGTGCTGATTGTGCGGGCTTAAGCTCCATTTAGTGCTCTATACGGATGGTCCGTACGGACGTCCGTTATCCGGAGCTATTGTATGGAAATCAGTTATTGCGTTTAGTGCTATATATGACACTCCGCGGGTCATACACTACTAAACGCATTAATTGATTTCTATATACGATGGCTCCGGACAACGGACCATCCGTATATATAGCACTAAATACAGCCTAGTCTCTGGAAACAGGCACTGCCTGGTGACTTTAGTCTACGATCACTGTAGTTTACGCGTCGCTGACGTAAGAGCGAGTGCTCTTCAGCTGAAAATGAGCTACATATCGCATGTACGTACTATTTACATACAGGTTGTTTAAGTTTATCAAGTAAATTTATTTCAAGGACTGTTTGTATAATATGATGCATCTTATCCGCAGAGCATGCGAAGATTAAGTTATAGTTACTACGTGACAGTGCGACTGACACGAGATTATACCTAAAATAACTTTTCATTTAAAAAACCGACTTCCGCCATTGTATTCGACTAAACATTTGGATGAAAAAAAATTATGAAAGAACCATAGTGGTGAAAGGATTATGATACTTTCTGAATGCAAATGCTTGGTTTGTTGCTGAAAATATCAAAATCGCCACATGTATGCCTACAATATTTGAGGAGTTCCCTCAATTCCTCATGGATTCCATCATCAGAACTGGATTCTGAAAAAAATGGGACCAATCTGGAAGTATATCTATTCAATTAAAAAAAATAATTTTCCAAATCGGTTCATAAACGCCGGAGATATGCGGTAACAAACATAAAAATAAAAAAAATAAAAAAATTTTAGTGCATACTAACTGTGATCTTATTAAGGTACTGGCCAGTACGGTGTTGGCCGTGGTGCATCCGGCCTAAGGATAGACCCTTCCTTCTCCTCCCATGGATGTAGTAATGGCCATTCTAAGGGTTTACACCAGGGAATGGGCAGTAGCATCTACCTGAGTAATTAATACCAAACTGCCATCACCAATCCGCCTACCAAACGTGGTGCTTATGCCAAATCTCACCATTGTATTCAATGTGGGAGGCTTCGTCTGGCAGTGGAAGTAAACAGGCTCGTGATGATGATACGGTACTTAGACATAGTCACTTACTATTGATTTCATATGCATAAGCTCACAGTTACACAGCGGACTATGGAGAGAGCTCTGAGTTTCAGTACAAGCATAAAATCCAAAACAAAGATATCCAGAGGGCCTATTACCAGTTTTGCATTGCAAAAACCGGAATGCGGAACGTGAGCATTCAACGTGACTTAAGAGAAGTCTGTGGATGGAGGTGGATTAAGGCCGTCTATGGTAGTTTTCTATGGGGGAGGCCTATGTTCAGCATTGGACGTCAACCGGCCGAAATGAAAACAATTATAACTAAAAACGGAATATTTACCATTAGCTGTTTTTATTTTATCCAATGCTTTACTTGCATCAACCATTTACATCATTGTAACCTACCAAAGCTACTGTTGTGCAATTTTCATCTTCAAATCATCCTGTATCATTGTCTTACACAGACAAGCTTGCTAGGCTCGCCATAAAAATTAAAATAAACAATAGCGCGGCCCACACCCCGTGGCGGACTGCCTTTTGTCCTAAGATTAGCTTTTAAGAAAGCCTTAATACGGCCCTGTGTGCGGAATCATCCGACAGTTCGCAAATGAGAGTTTTGTTTCAACTACCCGCGTTGTGTTTTTATTTTTAGTTTTGTTATTCTTTGTCAGTAAGGTTTTGAATAAGTCTACAATGTAAAGTTATGTAGTGGTCCTTTTGTTTAGTGTAGACCAGACCTAGTTTAACCTTTTTGTATCACTGGTTTTTTTGTAGTCATTCTGCTTTTGGTTAATTTGTGTTGGCCCTGATAAGGGTCATGTGACAGAATTGTGAAAAAAATTGTGTAATGGAGGAATTCAGTGCGCTCGGCGGAGGTTCTTTTTTTAACCGACTTCAAAAAAGGACGAGGTTCTCAATTCAGTTGTTTTTTTATAAATTGTTTGGTATCTCCGTCGTTTATAAACCGAATTGAAATTATTTTTTTATTTTAAAGGATATAACTTCCAGATTGGTCCCATTTTTATCAAAATCCAGTTTATGCACATAGTCATAAATTTTTCTTTTTTCGGTTTCAGAATATGCCGATTTTCTCACGATGTTTTCCTTAACCGCTGAAAAGCAAATAGCATACGAGCATATTTGAAAACAATGAAAAAAACTATTTGGCAGGATTTGAATCTACAAAGGATTGGAACGAAACTTGCTACTTGATTTTAATGAAGAGCATGAAATGCAAACGTGTCTTTTTATTTCATAACTGAGATTAATTGTTTCTAGACCATTTTGACTTCATTTAACATTTTACTGTCAAAATATTGTTTATCGAGTTATTTTTTGCTTTGCTCGTAACCTGAAAGTGACACTTCAAAAAACAAAATAAACTATCTCTAACAAAGGACATAAAACCATAAAACAGACAAAATATTAATTACGGAACGGCATCAAAGTACCGCCGTGAGCGACGTCAAATCACGCTGACGCACTGACGTATACACGCGTTGAATAACGGAAATTATCCACAGTGTGGACGCATTTTTCCATTTGTGTCATTGTGTCATTTGTGTCGGTTTGACTCGTGACAGTTGCAGTGACAAAGGACGCGTCAATGTCTATCGGATATAACTGGACATCCGTTGTCTTTAAAAGTTATATTTTCCAGGCTGTATTAATATGAAATTACTATTTGAAAACTTTATTTAATTTGTTTTTATTTTTGCTGCTAACCTGATTCAATATTTTTTGTGTGGATATGAAATTACTTTTTGAAGGAAAGATAATTCTGGTTTATTCTGAAACATAAAAGTGGCCAAGATAAGGATCCTATCACTGCTCTACAGCAGGGTTACCAAGAAAGAACAAGAGTGACACGACGAATGAACGAATAATTTGAGCAATTGATGGTAATTTTACTTGTAAAACGTTAGTCACCGAGTGATTTTCAGTTAGAGAATAGGCGGGGCAGGACAATATACGATTGCATCAAAAACATCCCCAAAAACTACAGCAGAACAATCGGCCAAAAAGCACTCACATCACTTAAAAAAGCCCCGGAAGACTCAACAGTAACATTTTCGTCGCGAGGCTAACGATTTCCAAGTGAGCTGCCACATAAATCAGGCCGACCTGATTGATACATGGCTGTGGGTTGACGCCCATCGAGTAATTTAGTGCTGCCGCCCGCCCACCACCAGATAGCGGGACTTTTGTTTTGCATTAATACCTCCTCGCCTTGCGAAGATGGAAAAGTTGGCCTTGCACAGCTAAAGAAAGTCAAAAGTCAAACCTTAGCCGAATCAGAGATTCATCCTATTCTGTCATCCAAAGGAACTTACGGAGCGTAAAAGATTTTCCGAAATTAATACAAAAATGTTGGACAACATGGAAAGGCTGGCTTCGTATTGCTTCAAACGCTGATGAATTTCTTACTGGGTTAGTCAGACATTGCCACCTACAGGATACGTGAAATTATTTATATATAATTTTTTTTTGACTTTGATCTTTCAAAGTCGAAAAGACTGCTTTGTAGACTACAGAACCCAACCAATGTGTGTCATATTGTTCTGTCGTGACATGCTGATGTTTAATTCTACTGTGTTAGCTATAATGTGTGTATCTGTCGCATTAAGATAGTCAAAACAGGTAAATGGCCATTTCCCTAGTTGTTGAGCATTGAATTTTCGGTTCGGTTTCTATTTCATTAGGGCCCATTTTTAATAAATCGATTTTGACTCTGAAAACGATCTAGATTGTGTTCTAATTTCAAAATTCTCATACAAAAAGTGATGTTCTCAAGATTGTTGTCAGAGTTTTGACGTATTGTTTATCAAAGTAGGAAGGTATCCATTTCTAGTGAAATAAAGTTTTAGTTGACTAAATTTGAGTGATTGACGAATACAATGCAATTATGAATGATGATTACGTTGGAGGGGTAAGTGAGGGGGTAGCTTAGTCACTAGGTAGGTGTTAGTATTAGATTGGGAAAAAAAACCAACAACGCGTCCAATAAGTGACTAATGATGGAAACTAACCTACAATCCCCCACCCTCAACATCCGACACCCAACACGCAAGTCGACTAAAATTATCGTTTTCTAGACTAGTCTATTGCAATAAAAATATAATGCTTGAGAACTGTATTAGGGAAATGCCCATTTTCCTGATTTGACTATCTTACTGCGACATAACTACTTTGTCAATACACTAGTATACATAGCTTCAACAACTTTCCTCTACTAAGGCCACTGTTCACCAATACATAAACAGATAGTTAAGCGACTGTTTAGCCTAACCAATTCTTTTTAACCGACTTAACAAAAAAGGAGGAGGTTCTCAATTCGGTTGTTATTTTTTTTTGTATGTTTGTTACCTCATATCTCCGTCATGAACCGATTTGAAAAATTCTTTTTTTATTTGAATAGATATACTTCCAGATTAGTCCCATTTTTTCAGAATCCAGTTCTGATGATGGGATCCATGAGGAATTGAGGGAACTCTTCAAATATTGTAGGCATACATATGGCGATTTTGATATTTTCAGCAACAAACCAAGCATTTGCATTCAAAAAGTATCATAATCCTTTCACCACTATGGTTCTTTCATATTTTTTTTTTCATCCAAAATGATTTAGTCGAATACAATGGCGGAAGTCGGTTTTTTAAATGAAAAGTTATTAAATGAAAAGTTATTGACAGATGCTTTCATACATTGTCTGTCACCTAGACCAATAGTTACCTGAGTGTACACTTGTACAGGCTATTATTTTCAGCCCTGCCGATACATCCAGGAAGTTTAGGTACACCTATCGACCTGAACTGACCACTGCAATGCACGTGGCATTGCATTGCGTAGGGTATTCAGCCCAAAGAACCTTTAAATGCCTTTGGAGATTTATGTCCAGATAATACACAGTCAAGTCACAGTATAATCAGTAAGGCATCTGCAGATCTATGAGACATAGAAAAATGTCAAAGCAAGGTATTCTGTAATTATTGTAATTTTTAACCGACTTCCCAAAAAAGGAGGAGGTTCTCAATTCGGTAGTATTTTTATTTTTTATTTTTTTATGTTTGTTACCTCATATCTCCGGCGTTTATAAACCGATTTGGAAAATTCTTTTTTTAATTGAATAGATATACTTCCAGATTGGATTGTTCCCATCTTTTTCAGAATCCAGTTCTGATGATGGGATCCATGAGGAATTGAGGGAACTTCTCAAATATTGTAGGCATACATTTGGTGATTTTGATATTTTCAGCAACAAACCAAGCATTTACATTCAAAAAACATCATAATCCTTTCACCACTATAGGTAGAACATATTGGACTTTTTCTAGTTTAAGACCTTGTTGTATTTACAATGTTCTGGCAAATAAATGTATCTTATCTTACACTCCTACCGGATCGTTTGGCTTTGAGATCTCTCACTGGACAATAGTGGCAACACCATACTCGTATACGAAGAGGTTGCTTCCTGCTGACGTCACTCTGCTTTAATATAAACTTCTATATAACTATGACGCTATGACATCCCGCTGTTAAGAGTATTCTTCAGTGCGCACTGTCTCCGATGCTAAACCTACCTCAGCCAGCCCAGCTTCTTATAGTAAGGGATAAAGACTATGATGGTGGTAACATATATGAAGTTTAATTTTATATAAGACGATTCAAAATGATCCTTGTGATTTCAATGAATAAAGTTCTTTTTGACTTTGACTTTGACTTTTAAAGTGTGTGTTATAATAAAGTATATAACATTTTTTTTTGTGTGCGTTGATTGTGGAGAATACTCCAATAATACGCAAAAATTTATACAAAACTTATTCGGCCTTATTACAAAACATGGTTTAAATCTGAGTTTAGACCAAGACTAGACTTAAATACCTACCTTTGGTTTATACGGTTGTAATACAAGAGCAGATGATCCAAAAGCAATATTCGAGCTAGATAGTCCGAGCTTAAGCCAAAAATTACATAACCTTGGACTATCTCTAGTTTTTCTAAAACCAGGCAGCCCCTAGTTTAGCAATGGTCTACAAATTGACAGTTGATTGCTTGTTGGACGTAAGAATTTTGACATCTCAATTCCGTTGAGATCCTACAGATACTTAGGAAATTTGTGTAGTAGCGCGAGAATTGATTTCGGAAAATAAACCATCGGCTTTCGTATTAAAGTCGTGTATGCCTAATGTCGATATTCAAGCCTAGACTTGTACGCCTGGTCTAAACTCAGTTTTAGACCATGTTTTGTAATAAAGCCGTTTAAGTTTTAAGTTTTGAACAGAGCTTAAAATCTCAAAATAATTCCTCATAGTTGCGTTTCCCTTCCTAAGACATATTCCGAAACGTAGTACCCAGTTTAAGGCCTTGGTAGTTGTCTTTCTGTCTTTAGTAGGTCTTGTCCACACTGTGTCATGTACCGATAACGATACTCGTGCGTAAACACGCCACTACCCGCACCTGCTCTGTATTTACGAGACGCGGCTGCTCTGTGGATTTATCGCACTGATAATTTTTACTTTCCATTTTTTCGCCACCATTGATGTAAGTTTATTATTAGGTGACGACCTCTGTGGCGCGGCGGGCGAGTAGCCGGTTGATGCGAGAGGTTGCGGGTTCGATTCCCGCTGCGGGACAAATGTTTGTATGATCAGCAAATATTTGTTGCAGGTCTGGGTGTTATGGTACCATGGTACTCTTAGTTCCTGATACTCACGACACAGGGCTTACTGGTTTGGGATCATGAATGTTGGATGTTTTGTTATGTGAGATAATCATTTCAGGTGATAAAGAAGAAGCAGTACGTATTTAAAATAGGTGATTTATTTCGAGAAGGCGATAAGTTTTTTTTGTTGGCTACAAAATGTAATAAGGCAAAATATTATAATATTATAGGCTGATGATGAATATTATATTCAACATCAGCCTGTAGATGCCCACTGCTGGAGATGGTGTGACTTACCATATCCACCACGCTTGACAGGCGGATTGGTGATCGCAATATTGGTGTTGAGTACTCAGGTGGATGCTGCTGCTCATCCCCTAATCCCTTAGTCAGTTTTTATGACATCCATGGGAGGAAACGGTGGGGTCTGTTCTGAGGCCGGACACATGCCACGGCACATTACATTACCTGAATATAATTTTGGTGTTATCGACGTGCTAAAGGTAAAGTATTTTTTGATGGTGTTCCAAGGATTTTCAAAGAAAAAAAAACAGCTTGTTGTAATAATATATATTTTTTTTTAAATAAATTCATTGCTTTCTACATTCTCCAAAACCAAAAAATAATATGAATAAAATGTAAATCCTTAATTCAAGTGTCACGATTAGCCGCCTTGAGGGTACAGTCGCGAGATAAAGTACAGTGAGGTACAGTCGGAGATAAGCGGCTTTCATTACTGCCGCGTCGCGTCTACAATGGATGGCGACATCAACAAATCTAGCCGCTTGAGTTATTTGTAGCTGCAAAGGTTATGTCAGGGACTGTACCCTGTTCGCTGTCGCTTTTTGGTTTACAAGGGGGTGATATTCCGAGACCTTGTACATTTTGTTCTGTTTGTGACACTTTTGCACATCAGTAATCGACTGGTAGGATAATTAAATTACAGGTAGACGGAATAAGGTGCAGATTTCAATAAACACAACACAACTTACCTTTTGAAGAGGTTAATGTTGAAAGATGGAGTAACCTTTCCAAATGTGACTTGGGTATTGATAACGTACGTCCATAAAAACGTGAAGGGATGTGTTACTGCATGTTGAAGGATGTTATTGAGTGTTATGATGTTTCTTAACGAGTCTGACCAAAAAATAAACTGGCATGCGATTTTTTATGCTACTAAGTGACTAAATGTCATCAAAAAGGAGGGTCTTGTTTAGTCATCAATGAGTTTCAAATGTATAGAAATTTGGAAATCGTGGAATAAACGACAAGTTTAATGACGTATCGCCACTCGATGAGTTTCAAACATCGCACCCCTGTGTGGTATGACACTGAGCGAGCAATCTAGATCCAAAGTACTAAGTAATTGATTGTTCTTTTACTTGGACTTTTATTTGGAACTAGATTTGTTTATTTATTTATGCCTAGGGTTCCGTAAATCAACAGGAAAAAACGGGATCCTTAGAAGACCCTTTTTCTCAGGAACGGCTAAAGGTATCCACATGAAATTTATACCAAGTATAAAATTTGTGATTGTATAGTGCCGTTAAAAAATATAGCTTCTAAAGAAATCAATGAATAAAAAAGATATTGTAATTATTATGTATTTTTTGTAAGGAAATTGCAAAAATGAGATGCCTCTAGAGTACTTCCCGTACCTCATAATTCTGAAATTTGTAATGCTAGGAGTATTAATGGCACAAATGTATGAAAAAGTCAAAAGTATTATTATTATCTATTATTGTCCGTATTTTACTCCTATCGCAGATAAAAAAAATAGTGAAACGACCAACAAAAATGCGAAGTTTGACGCGTTCCTATATCTTTTATAAATAACATAATAACAGTCACATTCGTAGTCTTGATCCCACACTAGGATTCCCTGTGTCGTTGGCATCAGGAACTATGAGTACCAATGGTACCATAAACCACCAAAAAAAGTTTAGTTCACCTAAAAAAACAATCTAAAATACTAACCTACCTAAATCAATCTAAAATACTTACACACCTAAATCAATCTAAAATACTAACACATCTAAATCAATCTAAAATACTAGCACATAAAACAAATTTGAAGTATTTGGATAAAACTGCTTTTCTCCGGATATTAGTGGGATCAATATTATTTCACTAACACGCGACGTGACGTGTAAACATATCTGCGCTTTATAACCTGTGCTTTACGATGCGGTGTAAACTCCTGCGCAGCGGACGTAGAACGTAACTGTTTATTTGTGAACGAACACTAAAATGTTATTTTGATACTTATATTTAGTTATAAGGAATCATTATCATCATCAGGCCGTAGAAGTCTACTGCTGGACATAGGCCTGGGCATAGAATGCCACGACGAACAATGTTGAGCCACCTCCATCCACAGTCTTCCTGAGACCTCTATAATGTCTTTGGTTCATCAAGAGGAGAGCCTACTTACACTGTGTCGTCCGTTTTGTGGTCGCCACTCAAGAATCTTTATTCCCCAACGGTTGTTAGTTCTGCGAGCTATATTGCCTGTCCATTAGTTACTAATTGAGAGAGTTAGTAACTGGATGACCTTGGTTCTTCTACGGACTTTTAATTTCTTTTCTTTTCAGAGGCCCAATTCTCTAATTTTAAAAACGATTAAATTACAATTATAATCTCGTGTTAGTAACAGTTAGTACGTAGTAACTATTACTTTACCGCTACTAATAGTGACAGATGCAACTGACACGAGATTATATTGTAATTTAATCGTTTTTAATATGAATTGGGCCTCAGATGTTATCACGTAGTGAAACTCTTAAGATAGCTCTCTCTCTATTGCCCACTGACAGTGTCAAAAAGACTTATTTTGACGAATCCCTGTTATAAGGCCCGTATTTCAGTACGTTCTAGCGTGAACCGAGACTTGAGCATAGATTTGGTGACAGTTATTCATTTAAATCTGACAAAAAATGTATGCTTGAGTCGCGATTTAGTTTGAGTTTAGTTTTGTAATACAAGACTAACCCATATTATGAATAATCATTTTGTGTAAACCTATTTTACTCAAAATAGCTTTTGTTTTGTTCTCTCTGATGTAAAATTACATACGCTAAAACAAGACATAGATATTTTGGCTATCAAAGGTTTAAAAATTTATTATAAATAAGAGGGTAAGAGTTCTACGTGATAGTTACCAAAATATTACCGAGTGACGCACTACGTCTGAAACGCGTTTGTTTTGACGCGCGCGATATACGACGAGGTAACAGCGTGATGGATGGCCAGTGAGCACTTGTCGGTGTAAACGCTGCCTGAGGTAGTAGTTCAGTACTAAGTGCTCCACTTGCATAATTACTTACTTTCCATAGAATAATTCTCAACATAGATAACTGCAAGTTCAAATTTTGGAAATAACTCAAGAGTGTAATGACCCTATAAAACATTATCAATAACATTATGAGTAATTTGAATACATAAGATGATTCAAAATGATCTTTGTGATTTCTATTAATTAAATTCTTTTGATTTGATTTGATTGATTGATGTCAAAGTTATGTTTGAATGTTACTTAATCACGTAACAAAGACTGCACAGATTTTGATGTTTGGTACACATAACATATCATATGATAACATAACAGCCAACAGTCACATACGTAGTCTTGATCCCACATTAGGATTCCCTGTGTCGTGGGTATAAGGAACGAATACTTGCAGATCATACAAACATTTGTCCCGCAGCGGGAATCGAACACGCAACTTCTCTCATCTCAGCTGGCTAATCGCCCGCCATGCCACAGAGGTGATAAAAACCTGCATTTAATTTAACGTCATGCAAACATTGTATCGACTCGCAAAATCCTACGCCCCATCTTATTAGACAAAAATAAACATCTCAGCATGTTCAAAGGTTCATGTCCGGTGGCATGTCCGCCAGGGTGTAGGAGGGTGTACGAGGGGGCAGAGGGTGTATGGGGTGGTTTAATTATCGGTCACTAAATTAAGCTGGGACCGAGTTCTGCTGTCTTGCACTTTCTGGACGTGTTTTGTGAGAACGCTTCGCTCGCAATATGGAAGGATTGAGGGCCTGGTAAATGAAAAAGAATGAAGAAATGGTTCTGTTTAATTTTTTGGAAAACATCTGGTTCAACATCATCATCATCAACCTGTAGAAGTCCACTGCTGGATATAGGGTTCCCCCATAGAATGCTAAGACAGACGTTCTTGAGCCAGCTCCATCCACTGACTTCTTGCGACTTTTGAATGTCTTTACTCTATGGGGGACCTTCCTGCGTCGGGCGCTCGGTTCGAGGTTTCGAGAACGGTTCCCAATCCCCCAATGGCTGTCGGTTCTGTGTATATGGCCTGCCTATTGCCATCTTGCTAATTCTGAAAGCTACGTCGGTAATCTTCGTTCTTCTATGTATCTCCTCTTATTTTGAATTGTACATAACAAATCTAATTTTGATTTAAAACATTATTTCATCGTAGAGCATTTTAGGTTTATTAATTTTTGGAAAACATTAAAAACCAGGTCATGGTTATATTAATGTGTGTGTTGTTTTCATACATTGTCCGAAACGGTCAGGGTAAGGCCAAGTTCCTCTGTTAAAGTTAAATACTTACATTGAAAATCAAACAATGAAATTGCAGTAAAAACATTGTTTGATATGAAATAATAATGTACTCAAAAATATTTTAGTTACGTACTATTGTATATCCAACACTATTGCCGGTAAATCATTCTAAGACGCTTAACAATATTAATATTAATGTAATAATACATAAAATGAATAAGTTTTACTTACCTATCACATCAAATCAAAAGAATTATATTAATTTAAATCACAAGGATCATTTTGAATCGTCTTAATATGACTGTCTACAATTTTTACCTAATTTATGTATATTTACAATTTGAATTACTGACTTAATTTATATTAAGTTACCTATTAATAATTTATTTCTTTATAAATTTTTTAACGTATTGTTGACAATGTACTTATACTAAAAAACCACTCTATTGCGTAATCAAGGCATCTTAGCCCGCGGAAAGTTGCGAGCTAAACTTTCCGTACACACATCGCTCTAAAGCCTATAGTAACGAGTGCAGTGTTCGAGATTTGGATAACTTTCTTCTTTTTTTATTATGTCCTGTGAGGAGTTTCCTTAATTGGACCAGTGCCATGTAGGTATATTATTTTGATAACATTAGGTAAAGTCGAAAAAGTCTAAACCTTGACATGTTCTATTGAAAACGGTGGCAGTTTTACTAATAAAAATGGACGACGTCTCTTTTAGAAAAAGTGTAATAGGTCTTCATTAGATAACTTATACGGAGACTTTTAAACATGTCATTGTCTTCAAATTTGACATTGACATAGTCAGACAATAGCGTTAACGTTCAAAAAAATAAATTCAAAATAGATTTTTAATTTTAAGAGAAAATTCAAAATAGATTTTTAATTTTCTCTTAATCTTTCACTGCATCAAATAATTCATCACACGTTCAAATTGATTTAATTATCTGTGAAATGGTTCAACATCTGTGGATACGTTATTTCCTTCCAAACACGGTCTCTACATTCATATCACGAATATACGGTGTCTGCCAAGTTCTATACGAAGATTTTATTTGCTGTATTTATTATTACCATTTGGTTTCTGCATCATCATCATCATCACCAGCCTGTAGAAGTCCACTGCTGGACATAGACCTTCCCCCTCGAATGTCACGATGAATGGTCTTGAGTCACCTCCACCCACTGACTCCCTGTGACTTTTATAATGTCTTTAGTCCATTAAGTGGAGGTACTTTCCCTACTGCGACGTGGTCGCTAACTATTGGCCGTATAGAGACAAGCTTAAAGTCACGAGGCGGGCTATATTCCACAAATATAAATTTCAAGACGTAGGTACTTTGTTAGCATTAATTTCTCATCGGCTGTGTCTAAATCAAAGTCAAAGTCAAAAGTCAAAGTCAAAAAGAACTTTATTCATTGAAATCACAAGGATCATTTTGAATCGTCTTATATAAAATTAAATTACTCCTGTTCCAACGCGACCAAGCCTAGAAGAATCAGGCAACAAACTCGGCTTGGCTTACATAAATGGTCCGTCTTACCACTAGGTGAGAAGCGCCTGTGTGGTGCCTCGGAGCAAGGAGTTGCTGATACATAGTAAATGAGAACTTAAAAACCTTAGGCAGGTAGTCAAAAGTAAATAAACATCAGCAAAAATATGCAAGACAGCACACGCTACGCTTGTTATACTTATAAATAATAATCTAATACAAACATGTAAATAGGTAAGTACAGATATTGCAAATTTCCATTTTAGCAGTCGAGGGGCAGAGCGACATCAGGCCACGCGGCTTTATCATTAATATAGTCATCAAGAGTGTAATACGCTTTCTTAATTAGATTCATCTTTATGTAGGATTTAAATCTTCGAATAGGAAGTTTAAATGCACCTTCTGGAAGTTTATTATAGAACCGTACAGAATTCCCCATAAAAGACCCACTTACTTTCTTTAATCGAAATTTTGGTATATGTAGTTTGTGTTTATTTCTCGTGTTAATACCATGCACGTCACTTTTTATCATAAAACTATCCAAGTGTTTATGTGTATGTAATAATATTTCATAGATATATTGCGATATTACTGTAAGAATATTGATTTCTTTGAAACGCTCCCTCAAGGAGTCACGCGACTTCATTTTATAAATGGCACGTATTGCCCGTTTTTGTAAGATAAAAATAGCTTGGATATCTGCTGCTTTACCCCACAGTATGATACCATATGACATAACACTATGGAAGTAGCTAAAATAAACAAGCCTAGCTGTAGCTTCATCAGTAAGCTGCCTTATTATACGAACTGCATATGCAGCGGAACTAAGTCTACCAGCAAGAGCCACAATTTGTGGTGCCCACTGCAACCCTGCATCAATATTAAGCCCTAAGAAAATGGTAGACTTGACAAGATCAAGTGCCTCCCCATTTATTTTAATATTAGTTGGATAATGTTTTACATTTGGCAATGTGAATTTGATGCATTTAGTTTTTTTAGCATTAAGCAGAAGATTATTAACTGTGAACCACTCAAGAACATGCGATAGTGAATCATTTACATCATCGTAATTAGATTTAGATCTATCAACTTTGAAAATCAAAGAAGTATCGTCAGCAAATAGAACTATGTCACATATGTCTTTCACAAAAAAAGGGAGATCGTTAATGTAAACTAGGAATAAAAAAGGGCCTAGTATTGAACCCTGTGGCACTCCCATGACAATAGTCGATCCTGAAGACCTTTCACCACCAACATCAACTTTTTGGACTCTATTGGATAAGTAAGAATTTACAAGATTAATTGCCTGATTTTGTATGCCATAATGTTTTAACTTGGAAATTAAAGTATCATGCCTCACGCAGTCAAAAGCTTTGGACAGGTCGCAGAAAACTCCGATCGCGTCCTGCGAGTTTTCCCATGCTTCAAATATGTGTTCTAAGAGCATGGTACCAGCATCGGCTGTCGAACGACCCTTAGTAAATCCAAATTGATGACTATGAAGAAGTCCGTGGAGGTTGAAGTGTGACAATAACTGAGTAAGAATAAGTTTCTCGAAGATTTTACTTAACGCAGGCAATATAGAAATTGGCCTATAATTACCTGGATCTTTTTCATTACCAGACTTGAACAAAGGAATTAATTTACTATGTTTCATAAGATCAGGAAAGACTCCCTCGTCAACACATCCATTGAAAATATAGGCCATACACGGCGCAATATCAATAATTATAACACCTAACACCTTTGTAGATATTCCCCAAAGGTCTTCAGTATTTTTAATTTTAAGTGACTTAAATGTCTTAAATAGCTTTTGACAAGACTTTTTACAACCGCTTTTACTTGTTTAGTATATAACTTATATACTTAGGTATACCTTTGTAGTGACATTGTAATTAATATTATTTTTTCATCTAACTAACATTTTGGAAAAGTCCCTATACAGCTGCAACTAAGACATGCATAACCTTATTATCATGTAACCTTATTGTAAATTATTATGCATAGATTTTTTTTTCTTAACTGTGTCTTACCTGCTTTGTAAACGAATTGTCGAAACTAAGTTGGAACCAGTTACCATTAAAAAAAAAACGAAACTAAGTGTTCATAATGTCCCTACGGTTTGAATTAAATGAATTTGAATATACTCAAGCCATTTTTTTTGCAAAATTAAATTTTAAACTTGCAATCTACATAATTTTAAATTCATACAACAAAATCAATTTAGCCAACATTTCAATACCTACCAACTGTGGGAATCAAGTGATTGTACATTGTAAGATATAATTTGAGATCCGTCATACATTCAACAATAGGCCATTTTGACGATTGCACAATAGAAACTGTAACTGTGTATTGTTTAAAAATGTTGGATTTGATTGATAGGTCGATTATATCTGCCATCTCTCTTTCATAAGATTGTTATGATGCGAGGGAGAGTAATGAAATGACTTACAGCAAGGGAGTGTCTAAGATCTGTAAGCATATATCTGTTGGTTTTGAGTACTCAGGTGAATGCTGCTGCCCATCCCGGGTGTAATCCCTTAGTAAGACGGACCCCCCTTTCTCCTCCCGTGGATTTCATACAAACCGACTGAGGACTTACACGAAGAGATGGGCAAATGCATCCTCTTGTGCACTCGACACCAATACTGCGACCACTATTACGCTTGCCAGGCGTGGTGATGGTAAATCCCCCATTGCATTATAATTATATAGGGTAGAGCTCATCGACCAAATCAAATCAAAAGAACCACCAGTGGACCACCAGTGGTCAACACTGGATATCTACCGGCTGCTCTTGATAAATAATCTTCATAATTGCTGAATCACATCTCAATTAGTATGATTTAATAAACTAATTATTGTTCTACCGAAATAAATAAATAAAATAAATGCTGTGGACATTTCACACAATATTATCAAGCTCCAAGCTAAGCAGAGCTTGTGTTATTTGTACTAGATAACCGATATACTTAATACAATATAACATTACATACATAGATATTTTTTATTATACATAGAAAAATACCCAGAAAACCCTGAACTAATATCAGCAGATCATACAAATATTTGTTCCGAGGCGGGAATCGAACCCGCAACCTCCTGCGTCGCAGGCGAACCGACGCACGCCGCGCCACAGAAGCAATCAAAAAAAAAAAAAAACAGAAAAACAGTTCTAGAAATAGAACTAATCCGCCGGTAAAAACCCAAAATGTTAAGTATGTACAAAAAAAGAAATTTTTTTAGCATAAAAGTGATCGTTTTGGCTAGAACTATGGCCATCACAATTCAAACAGAAATAACCTTTTATTTATTTTTGAAAAAAAGCCCCTCTTTTCCTATCAATAAAGTAATTAAATTAAACTTGTCAATTTCCGCCACCGGAAAACGTGAATATAGTGTTGTATCGATACATTGCTGGCGGATACACCCAGATTGGATGACAAAAAGTTGAGTCACGGCGAGCAATGGACACAGCTGGAACGTAAAATGTGAATAAGTCATGTTATTGGTAAAAAATTGAGGCGTATTTACACAGAACAGATCAATGAGCGCATTTAAAATTATATTGTAACATAAAATACAATACAACATTTTCAACATTTTTCACCAAATTTTGGATTCTATGAAACACGTTTTCAAAAAGATGAATGTTATTTGTTTTTTTTTTGTTTCACATACGTAGTCATTATCCCACACTAGAATTCCCTATGTCGTGAGTATCACGAACTACGAGTACCATGGTACTGTAACACCCAGACCCGAAACAAATATCTGCAGATCATAAAATCATTTTTGTTCCGCAGCGGAAATCGAATCCGCAACCTCTTGCATCTAAGCCGGCTACTCGCCCACCGCGCCACAGAGGACGTCGAAGTAAGTAAGTTTTAGTAAGTAACTATTCTTCTATTAACTATCTGCCACCTTGGGCGATCAACTGGCAGTGCAGGACACTAAGGTATGACATGACATGACATATACATAACTAAAGATAACTTTTCATTTAAATAATAATAACTTTTCATTTAAAAAACCGACTTCCGCCATAGTATTTGACAAAATATTTGAATGAAAAAAAATGATGAAAGAACCATTGTGGTGAAAGGATTATTATACTTTTTGAATGCAAATGCTTGGTTTGTTGCTGAAAATATCAAAATCACCATATGTATGCCTACAATATTTGAGGAGTTCCCTCAATTCCTCATGGATCCCATCATCAGAACTGGACTCTGAAAAAAATGGGACCAATCTGGAAGTATATCTATTCAAATAAAAAAAGAATTTTCCAAATCGGTTCATAAACGCCGGAGATATGCGGTAACAAACATTAAAAAAAAAAACCGAATTGAGAACCTCCTCCTTTTTTGGGAAGTCGGTTAAAAATGCTCCTAAAAGTAACGGAAACTGAAAAAAAAAACCTTATTCAAATCGGTGTGATAGATACCTTGGGCAACAAATTGGCGTGAATTGTCACTCCTACCCTGAATACGGTTTTAGACCACCGCAGCCGAGCTAGGAACAAATAGAGCAGCTCCCGTCAGTTATATTCACCGTAACTAGTACTTCCAGGCTTCCGGCTTTTTGCATATAATTCCGACCTTTTCCAGGCTAAACAATATGGCATGTTCTGCAAACATAATAATTTTTAGTTAATAGTCTGACGTTTACTCTTGACAAGGACAAAGCCTTTATCAGAATCGTCATCACAGCAGCTTTAAACTTCCAATGCTGGACAAGGCCATTCCCATAGAATGCAAAATTTGCCACAATCCGCCGTTATCGCTTTCTCGGCTTTTATGATATCTATGGGAGGAGATGGAGACGACAACACACCATGGACGTCTTGGAACGAAAAAAAGCTTGATGCGGGATTGGAACCTACGTGCCTCTATACTCTTATTTTTAAATCTTAGACAATTTTTGTAAACAACAAAAATGTTAAGATATGCCACTGTGTGTATGAGTGTCATGTATGTGTATCATATGTGTAACACATATGATACACATACATGACACTTATACACACAGTGACATTTCTTTGTTTACAAAATTCTCTAAGATTAAAAATCAGAGTATAGTTGGTTTGACAGCTATTTCCTTGCCTTGTATACTCTATCTTTGACAATTTTGTTAACAAACAAATGTCAAGATATGCCACTTTGTGTATAAGTGTCATGATTGTGTATCATACGTGTATATACATATGATATGATACACATACATGACACTTATACACACATTGGCATATCTTGACAATTGTTTGTTTACAAAAATTGTCTAAGATTAAAAATCAGGCTATAGATTCCTTTATTCAACGTTTCCGACTCTGACGTCACAACCCTAAAGTTGACAAGTTTGATATTCATCGATAGATGTGGTTTTATGAAGGCTTTATTTTTTTATTCGTGGACGCCGTATCGGACGTTGTGTCAGTTATATATCTGGCAGTTATCTTGTCCGGTATAAAAGCGCAGAGTGCAATGTCTGTCAATATTTTTGGAGGCTGACAGACGTCACCGATGGCCACAGTGGATGTTGCCATTTTATTTTTTCACTGCATTTTAGTATGAAATGGGCTATATGTAACAAAATGTATAGCTATCTAGTCATATTCGTATATAAATTATATATCAATGGTTATTTGTACATCATTTATACGGATAGTTTTAGCACGTATAAATAGGGTAACTTACAAACCACAATACTTCCCAAACTAATTATTTGTTAAAAGTATTTTTTTTTACAAAGTATGTAATTATGTTATACGGCATTAAATAAAATATCAATAAATTCCGTATAAAATATATTTTAATATGATTTATATTTAATTTCGATATCTTACATAGTTTGGGAGGTAAGGTTTGGTATTTCAAGCACGCCAGTTTGGAGCAATAAAATAATTTTAGAAAAATAATTCATGTTTTACTTAGGTATACTATAAAGGGATGTTTTGTCAGAGGGTGATTTAGGGGGAAAAACATGATCTTAGGACACTAGGTTTATTGAAAAATAATGAAAAATAATACGGCAAATAATCTTTTTTATTTTATTAATTCAGGACAACAAACAATTACACTCTATTAATGTGTAATAATAAATATAGGACAAAAAAAAATCACAAAAAAAATAACAAAAAAAAACTATGTTAAAACTATCATAAAACAACAAAACTACCGGCGCCTATCTCGCCAGCCGCTAACGGACTTCCTTACGTTGCCCAATTTGTCTTGTAGCGGAGGGAACAAATTTTAAGGACGCGTTCGACACAATTAAGCCCCTGTTATAATAAAAATAATAAAGTCGCACTCATTCAACGAATCTCCCGCAATCATTTAATTGCTACAGAAGTGACACCATTTTGTGGCAAAAATTTAACATTTTGTGCCGCTAAGAGTAGTTCTTTCTTATGTAAAAATATAATCCACTTAAAAGAACCTCGACCTCCATGCCGTGGCGGGCGACTAGCCGGCTGAGACGCTAGAGGTGCAGGTTTGATTCCCAGTGCGGGCTGGGATCAGGACTATGTACCTGTTGGGTGTTATGTTATTTGCAGGAAGTTGTTGGGTGTAGGTGGCTCCAGATCTTTCGTCGTGGCATTCCATGGAGAGCCAACGTCTTGGAGCGAACATCACCACTTGATGATGAGGATGATGCATTAATTTAAGTACTTTATGATGGCATACGTCAGTTGTCACCAGAATGCCGCCACACCCTTAGGCCAGTGTAGGTTTGTAGGGGTGTCACCCCGTAGGATAAACATGACCTATTCAATACTTCTTTGATCTTGACAATTTATAATACTCACGAATAATTACGAGATAGTTGGAAAGAGTTGATTATAATAAAAGCACTGTTTTACTGGTACTTTTTGGGAGATTCACAGATTTTTTAGATTTTTTGGATTACACAGACTATAGAAAAGATGGAGAGGTCTGGAAAGGCCTGAGCAAAGAGGTTATGACTATTTTTTTGTTAACTTATTTCGACCTTTTGCAGGGAAAATGTCTATCAATCCTTCTACTTGTTTCTGGTTTTGACTGTATTCTCCTGAAAAGCATGAAAATTGTCTCGCTAAAGCTTTTTCTTGTTTGATTAATATAGTGGGTATTATTAGTAGTAGAGCTCCATTTTTTACTTATTTGTAATTAGGTAATACAGTTGGAGTTAAACTTAACTTTTTAATCCTTACATAAACTAAGATTTTATATTTTAGGTGTATAAATAATAACTACCTATTTAATATATTATAATAAAGTGTTATTCCTATCTTAAGTAGGGCAATGCCGTTCCAATGACATAATAAAAATATATTATAAGGTTTCCTACGAAGCTAAACTGATTCCAATTTTACCAAAAACACATGAATATTTTTTATTATTTATTATTTGTACAAACACATTAAATATTTCAAAGAAGCTGTCAGTATCACATCCCAAGATACTGTTCCTAGATTTTTGACTAATTGAATAAAAACAATCTTTTTAATATTTTAATACAAAGGTTGTGCGGGTCGCCCCGGGGCTCTCCCGTTATTATTGTTTTACTTTGTGTTATACTCTTTGTTTCTTTGTTTGTCTTCAACATACGAGTACTAATCGGTATTGTGAGATTTGGTTTGGGGTACCTATTGTTAAGGAGAAAAATGTTAGCTCAAAATATAAGCCACACGAAAAATAAAGTTGTATTAGGCATGTCATTTCCATCATTGTGCTTAATATATGTATATAATATATATAACATACAAAAAAAAACATACAATCGAATTGAGAACCTCCTCCTTTTTTTGAAGTCGGTTGATAAGGAAGATAGAGGATTTTACCTGTTTCTTGTCTAGTTTTAAGGGTTTCTTATCTAAAGGATGCCAAAAGGTCCTAAGTACTATGCCCGTTTCCGTCTGGAGTCTATCACAGGGTATATTAGCAGAGTTAGCTAGATTAAATTTTCATACCATCACTGTCATACCATATTTCTTTCCTGTTAACCGTATTATAGCGGTAAGGAAGGACCTCCACGTTGCGGGGAGTCGGTGGATGGAGGCAGCGCAAGAACATTCGTCGTGGCAGTCTACGGGGAAGGCATAGGCATCGAGCAGTGGACTTCTATGAGCTGATGATGATGATGATGATGAAACCGGATTATCAGATCTCCACGACACAGGCGTGTTTACTGTGGAGATTGCTAGATATATTATTCATTGGACTACTAAAACCTCTGTATTCACATACAATTTTTGTGATTGTTTTATTTAGTAACTTAAGTATTCTAGTGTGTTTGTACGGAAAATAAATATATTTTCTTTCTATTTTTCTTTCTTTCTTTCATTCTTTCTTTTTGTCTTTCTTCTAAAGTAAGGAACCCTCAGCGTGCAATTCTGACTTGTACTTGGCATATTTTTGTTGATATTTTTGTACTGTGCTTACTTATTTGGTTTGCTCATTTCTGACCTTTTGTGAAAACGATAATTTTGCGTAAATTATTAAAGTTAAGGAGCAAGTGCGTATTCGCCTTGACCCGCTCTTGCTCTACAATTTGACTGAACATGCCCATGTTGGAGTAAACTCGTCTAGAAGTATGCTGATTGCCTTAAAAACATGTTGATCTCGTTTTTTGTTTTAAGAAATGTTTAATGATTATACAGTACTAGCCGCATCCCGCGGTTTCACCCGCATAAAAAGGTAGCTTATATTTGAATTCAGGGTCTAAGATGCCCATTCTAAATTTCAACCAAAGCGCTCCAGCTATTTCAGTGTGAAGAAGTGAATCATCTGGTTTAGATCCTTTGTACTAATAGATCCCTTTATAATTTAGTTACTGATAGATCCTGTGACCTAGGAAAAAAAACATCATTTTAAAATTTATTAATTTTAATTTTAATAAAAACATTGTTCTAATTGATCCGGTATGGGGTTTTCAGAGAAGTTAAGTACAGTCAAGAAACAAATACCTACCTTTATATGTATTAAAATATAATATAAATGAATTTAAAATATAATCTCGCAAGAAACATACTCACAAAATCACGCATTTATAATATAAGTAAGAATGAAAAAAAAAAAATTTACTTACCAATATTATTTAATTTTTACGCGAAGAAAATATAATTTATATTGATTTCACTTTACTCTGCGTATTTTTGTTTAGAGCGCTCTAAAATGAAGCATTCATTTCTGAATGATTGACTATCAAGAAAATCCAAAATTCCTTTTTTTTATTTTTTTTTCTCTCTCTAATTTATGTAAGAAAACTATACACACCTTGGCCCAAATTCTACTCAAAAAGGTTCACTTGCTTTTACGCCTCAAATTAATTAACGCGAATTAAAGGCTAGCGAAATGAAAGGCCAAAATCCTCATCCGTGTAAGGTTAGAGCACAAATGATTGTACTGACATCTCATTAGCTTAGCGGGAACGATACGCCTGAGGCGGAATCGAGCTACGGTTCAAGTGACAAGCAGCAGCGATGAAACAGACTTAAACAGTAGAACCAACGGGCACAAAGAATGGAAACCTTACTACAATTGCAATTAACATTTTCAAAGGGCTTTTTTTTTTAAATAATACTATGGAAAATGTTATATATTTTATTTTGTTTTTTGGGTTCGATAAAACTTAACTTGGTTTAAAAATTTAAAAATTAAACATTTGAGAGAGACTTACGCCCTGTACGTTTGATACGTGTAAATTATTTTTATTTACGAGTAAATTGTCTGAGCCCTTTTCGAGTTTCAGGGACCTTTTCCTACAAACTTCACCACACTTTTTTTGGTGTAAAAAGTCGAAATTCCTAAATTTCAGAGTTTTTCCTTTAAAGAAAAAAAAACAAATAAAACTTCAAGCATTTACAATTTCAAAAATCTAATGATAGTGGTTTTTCACTTTCTCAATTTCCTTACAAAAATTGGAAATTAATTGCCATATCTTTTGAATGTTAGAAAGCTTGATTTTTACAATACTATTAAGTAACATATCTTCATATTTGGTATAAATTCCTAGTTGATACCGTAGCAGTCTCTGAGAAAAAGGGTCTTAGCAGACAGACAGATAGACGGACAGCAAATGTGATCCTATAAGGGTGCCGTTTTTTCCTGTTAGAGTATGAAACCCTAATAATCGAATTGCAATGGAATGCCAACGAAAAGTACCTAATACAGTAATAGCCATGCGCTATGCAGACGAGGGAGCAGAAAAGTTTGGTTACCTACTGTTTTAATATACTTACTTTGAATAAAAAAGTTACCTTCCGCGATCTCCTGCGCTCTAGACCACATCATAAGGCAGGGTACACACTACACCACACATCTGTATTTTTGCCGATCAAAGGATCTATGCGCATGACGTCCGTTTGAACCGGTAATCAAATTAGCAAAGCTTCCTTTTCCATGGAAAAATGTGTCTATCAGAACCATTGTTGAAGATTTTAAATTAATATTTTTCCTTTGAGTTTTTTTTTTGTTTGAATGCGAGATTGCGTCTTTGAATTGTTTATATGAATAATTTTACTGTTTAGTTCTATTATTGCATTTTGTTTGTTCATAATATAATGAAAGTATACTATTATAGATAAGGAGCAAAGGATTATAAAATTACTGCACATTATTAAGGGGTCAAAATTTAGTGTTAGTATTTAAGATATGTATATAAAAAACAAACAAAAAAAATTATAAATGTGTATATATATTATTTTATTTGTTTATTGTCCTAAATAAATGAAATAAAAAGTATTTCTAAATTTTAAAAACATATTTTTAAAATATAGTACAGTTTTAAGAAAGCAGATAAAATATATAATACCAATATAGCAAAAATTTTTTTGGTTTTGGGTATGGTAGATAAGTACTTACGTACTTAATTAAGTACGTTATTATAATGTTTTAATTGCTTCTTTTCATTTAGTCAAAACATCAAAATACTGAATTTGAACACTAAGTTGTTTTAGAATGATCTAACAAACCATTATATGACCATTATACGACCAACTGAACCACCCCCACCCCTTATCACCACAAATTCCAATCCCAGCTAAATCCCGTCCAAATAAACCATAATTTAACCGATCTTCTCATACATTCTGTCTGCCTATCACCCATAAAGTAAAGCGTGATGTTACATATGAATGCTTACTAGCTCCTATCGTAAGCCTCTTTAAGCCCTAAATTTTGTTGCTTACTGATTTAATGACGTCACACGACTCCCTCTATCGAATGTCAACTGGCATCGTTTAGTCTTCAACGCCACAATACGTCGTATAATCCATTTTATTTCACGGCAAATTGAACCGAAGCTCTAGACACTATAAGATTGAATTTCCCTTGTATAAAATAAGGTACTTTTGGTGGTAATTTATGAGACACACTGCATAGGTTAGATATTTGAGTCACGAATCCATTTTATGACTAATTCCATAACTTTGTATGTGAATTTCGGGATCAGGTATAGATCGGGTGTGTTTACATAGTCGTATCTCTATGGCGGGATCTCGTGTGGAGAGCCCTAAGGGGTCTGATTTAATAGTGTGTTCGTGTCCTAAGATTGATTTGGTTTGATAAAAAGTTCAATTTATTGGTTGGAAAATTATATAACAGTGTAAAGATGTTCTGATGATCGTTTTTCTTCGCCATGTTAATGGATGTGGTAGTTTTCTTCGTGGAAAATAAATGAGCAAAAATAATTTATGTACCATTTTGTTTACCTCAGACAAATTATGTTGTGGTCACGGCAAAAATTGTTTGGAGATCAACATTTTTGTATATTCTCGAAGTTGTTTAAGTTGCTACTTGCTGATATACACACAACACAACTGCCGCATCTAAATTATATATATTATTTTCTATAATATAATGGTATTTCAAAATCGAAAATTGCCGTGATTTAGAAAATTATTTTTTGTTTATTTAACGATTTTACAAGAAAACAGTGCCGTCGAAAATGAAACCTTGACTAGCCGTTCCAAATTATCACATTTAAATTTGGTAACACAACAACACGATTTTATATAAATAAATTAGTGTTATAACAATACGGGCGAAATTATGATAATTAGTTATTAATCGGCATAATTAATTTATTGTTTGCCGTTTGTTTTGTTTTAAATTCATTTGGCTGACATTTAGTTTGAACTCGGGTTGTTTGTAATGCCCCAAAAAAGACGGGTTATGTCACACATTGAATATTTCTTTGAATTAATATTATTTAGACTTTTCTCAATTAATTATTTCTGCTCTAATATACAGAGAGTGACTTTCATAACTATCTCGATTACTTAACTCGTTTTCGGTTTTAAAGGTTTTTTAGTGTCGTCTGGCTTGTGTATTACTACTGTTTCATGAAGCCTGAATCAATAGACAAGGTTGTAACCTTACCATAGACGGTATAGCCTATAATGTAGAATACTCGACTCAGTCATTGCTCAAATCAAATTCATGAATCATCTGCATCATCAGCCCGTAGAAGTCCACTGCATACACCTCCCTCATTGAATGCAATGATGAACAGACTTGAGCCGCCTCCATCCACCAACTTTTTGCGACCTTTATAATGTCTTTTGTCCATTGAGAGGGTCTTTATCTACTGCGTCATTCGGTTTGTGGTCGCCACTCAAAAACCTTTATTCCCTAGTGGTTGTCAGTTCTGTGAGCTATATGACCTGCCCATTGCTACTTCAACCTGCTAATTCTGAGAGCTATGTTGGTGGTCTTCTGCAAAATATACAAAATCATTCCAAAGTTATGAAATGTATGTCAAAACGACATAGCGATTGCACATCTCACTAAAAAGTACAGTAATCAGATGATTTGCGCAACATCGCTCTCGTTTGGGCTTTTATTTTAATTTTATGGATCACTTAAATTAAATGATTACCTACTGAGTAGGTGGAGATTACTGCAATACTAGCTTATGTCAGCGACTTCACGCGGGCCAGCACATATTTCTAAATCTAAATAGTAAACACAATTTTTTTTTTAGATTAGATTATAACAACGTAGGAAGTTTTTCTATAACAAAAATACATAAAACGTAAATTTGTGAAAAACTTTTTGTTACCATAACATGTGCAATAGTCAACTCTTTTGACACATGTTCAAACAATTTAATACCCATCTTATTTTCCTTATCTCGCCAAGTTCGAATCATCTTTAGCGCCTCAATGAGCATCATCATCATCATCATCATCAGCCTGTAGAAGTCCACTGCTGGACATAGGCCCTTAGAATGCAAAGACGAACGGTCTTGAGCTGCCTCCATCCACCGACTCCCCGCGACATTTATAAAGTCTTTAGTCTCAATGATATGGTAAATATACCAAAATTTCGATCAAAGAAAGTAAGTGGGTTTTTTATGGGGAATTCTGTACGGTTATAATAAACTTCCAGAAGGTGCATCTAAACTTCCTATTCGAAGATTTAAATCCTACATAAAGATTAATCTAATTAAGAAAGCGTATTACACTATTGATGACTATATAAATGATAAAGCCGCGTGGTCTGATGTCGCTCTGCCCCTCGACTGCTAAAATGGAAATTTGCAATATCTGTACTTAGTACTTACCTTTTTACATGTTTCTATTAGATTATTATTTACAAGTATGACAAGGGTAGCATGTGCTGTCTTGCATATTTTTTTTTTGCTTGATGTTTATTTAATTTTGACTACTTTCCTAAGGTTTTTATGTTCTCATTTACTATGTATCAGCAGCTCCATGCTCCGAGGCACCACACAGGCGCTTCTCACCTAGTGATAAGACGGACCATTTTTGTAAGCCAAGCCGAGTTTGATGCCTGATTCTTCTAGGCTTGGTCGCGTTGGAACAGGAGTAATTTTAGTTTATAAGACGATCCAAAATGATCCTTGTGATTTCAATGAATAAAATTCTTTAAAACTTTGACTTTGACTTTGATATAATTATTTCGAATACTAGGCATCACAACTTATACCTAAGTACTTTTACTCCATATAACGATCAAAATGATAAGTATCTATTGTTCATACAATTTAGATAATAACCAACCTTGAGGCTAAGTGGTACAGATATAATTATGATTTAACGAAATTGCAAAACTAATTTATCTCCAAAATCGCACAATTTCGTCATCATTGATTTTATGTGCAATTGAATGCAGTTCATCATCATCATCAGCATATAGAAGTCCACTGCTGGACATAAGCCTCCCCCTTATAATGCCACGACGAACAGTCTTGAGCCGCCTCCATCCACCGACTTTATTCTTGGGTCATTTTTGAATGCTGTTGCATTGCAAAAATAGTGCTTTTGAAAAGTGAAACTATTTGGACATAGGCGTAGACAAACACCACTTTCGACGACGGGGTAGGCAGAGCCTCAATGGCCCTGTATATAGGGGGTCTTTTTATCTCTTTTTTTTAGGTTGACGTGACCAGTCAACAATAATTATGTAAAGTAACATTTGTACTTACCTTCCAAATATAGGTACAGGGTATTATTTATTATGAGTTTAAAGTAATTTTTGCAAAAAATCACAATGATATGCATAAACGGAACAGTCGTATCATGCTCCTCTCTTCTGTATCAGCTGGTAGAGTTCCACTGTTGATGCCTCCCCCATAGCATGCATATCGTGCAATGGGGGGATTTTCTAAAATCACCACGCTTGGGAGGCGTATTGGTGATCGCAGTTTGGTGTAAAGTACTCAGGTGGATGCTGCTGCTCATTTCCTAGCTTAATCCTTAGTCATTCACGGTCACGATATCTATATGAGGAGTTGGAGGAAGCCTATTTGTTGGCTGAGGCCACCACGCCTCGTATCATAATGCTATGACATAAAAATAAATTCCAACATACAACTGACAGACCCCAAAAGGATTCCTTCACCTTTAAACAAGTTTAAAATAATCATAAAATTCCAAAATTCTTTACATGATAAGGTAATGCTTTTTTAACGAATTGTCACTCAAATGATCCAAGATTCTTACCACCCACTTTGATCATCAAATTACAATTCTTGTAAGTTCATGTTACATAATACTATACAGGGTGTTCTAGGCCACACAGCCATCATTTAAAGGCTTTTTATAATTTTTGACACGTTGTCATATTACGACACTAGTCATACAGCAGCGACATGAAACTAATGGGGAAGAAAACTGGCAACTTTTGCCACCGAGGGCGCTGCAGTCGCTTGACCCAAGGAATGCGTCAGTATCTGTCAAATACCATACAAAACTTTGTTTACAAAAAACTTTAACTGGTATTTAAGAAATAATGCCATGTTGTGTAGCGATTGGTTGCAATAACAATGGAAATCATGCATTTCCCAAAGATTTAAAAATGAAAAAACTATGCGAAAAGGCCACCAAGATTTGTAACTTTAAAGCTATCGGAAATTCGAGGTTATGTTATAAGCATTTTATAGAAACTACTATTTATATCATGATAACTCTCTGGAGATGGTAAATCCATCTTTGTATCATCAGTTTCATGATGTTGGGGTATCCCAAAGTTGAAATTCTGATCAAATAAGTTGAGTCTGAAAGAGAAATGCTAGGTTATGATCCTTATGATTGTAGGTCATACATAAAGCATTGACAATTTACTAAAACTACTATGCAGAGTTAAAAAATATTTTCAACCCAGAAAATAACATGAAACATAAGAAATTATAACAAAATTAGATAGAAAATAGACTGTAAATACCTGATGACCAGATCAGCTTTTCGGCCTTTTAGTGAAGCTCCTCGGCTCTTTAATTCAGCTTTCCACGTAGCATACATTTATCACCACAATAGCAAAATGGAAGACAATTCTAGGTTTTTTGCTGTAAAATCGAAGATCACAAAAAATCTAAAATGTCAAGATGCTTTGTTATGAGTCAAGCGTTAGCAGCGCCATCTGTAAATAGTTTGGCGTTTTCTTCCCCATTGCTTAGATTGATTTTTAACCGACATTACAAAAAAGGAGGAGGTTCTCAATACGGTTGTATTTTTTTTTTATGTTTGTTACCTCATATCTCCGTCGTTTATAAACCGATTTGGAAAAATCTTTTTTTATTTGATACTTCCAGATTCGTCCCATTTTTTTCAGAATCCAGTTCTGATGATGGAATCCATGAGGAATTGAGGGAACTCCTCAAATATTGTAGGCATACATATAGCGATTTTGATATTTTCAGCAACAAATCAAGCATTTGCATTTAGAAAGTATCATAGCCCCTTCACCACTATGGTTTTTTCATCATTTTGTTTCATCCAGATATTTAGTCGAATACATAATGGCGGAAGTCGGTTTGTTTTAATGAAAATTTATCATTTGACAGTATAATTTACTTAACTCAGGTACCTTCTTTATGATTGGTTGAAATTACATAAAAATCATCAAACAGTATTTTTAGGGTTTCTCACCTCAAAAGGTATCAAACAGAACCATTATAGGATTACTCGCGCTTTTGTTTGTCAATATGTCCGATTCTAACGGATGAAAAAAAAAATTATACATATATACAAAATTAAGTGACCCAATCACGTATACGTACGTGTGCCGTGGTGTGTCCAGAATAAGAATAGACCCCTCCTTCTCCTCCCGTGTATGTAGTAAAAGCTTTACTTTAGGATCACACCAGGGGATGGGCAGCAGCATCCACCTGAGTACTTAAAACCAAACTGCGATCACCAATCCACCTGCCAAGCATGGTGATTATGGCAAATCCCCCTATTGTATTCGATGGAGAAGATCTCGTCTAGCATTTGTCATCAACCGGATGATGATTGGTGATCGCAGTATTTGTGCTTAGTACTCAGGTGGATGTTACTGCCCATCCCCTGGTGCAATCCTACTTATATTATAAACGCGAAAGTTTGTGAGTATGGATGTTTGTTACTCTTTCACGTAAAAACTACTGAATGGATTTGAGTGAAATTTGGAATGGAGATACTTCACGCCCTGGATTAACACATAGGCTACTTTTCATCATCATCAATGTTCATCATTATTCACGAGGGTGAAACCGCGGGGCGCAACTAGTTTGTTAATAAGCTGATTTTAAAATGTTAATTTATACGCGAAACTTATTGCACGAACACCCTCCGTTGCACGCGCTTAGATTTGACCTTGCAACTTTCTGATCCGAAATAAAGATTGACTTTCCACTGCTATACTTTAAAAATACCATCACCAAACCAGCCATGACCCTAAATCAGCAATTGATGCCTATTGCAAGCCATTTACCATAAAACCATCATAAAAATTCTATGAACTAATGTGACCGACCCAGTGTTCATACCAACTGTTAGTTATTCTTTACCGCTGATTCAATGCAGGTCAATGGCACACACTACTGTCTTGTATTAAAAGACTTATGTGGTTAAGACGCGTGTGGTCGGTAAGCGGAAGCGATTTTTGGGACATAACATAACATAATCATAGGGAATCATAGTCTTCATTCCACACTAGGATCGTGAACCCTGTGTCGTGGATATCAGAAACTACGAGTACTATGGTACCATAACACCCAGACCCGAAACAAATATTTGCAGACGTCTAATGGGTGATGACCACCTTTTTCTGATGACGTGTGTGGCACGGCGCGGGCGAGTAGCCGGCTGATATGCAAGAGGTTGTGGGTTTGATTCCCGCTGCGGGACAAATGTTTGTATGATCTGCAAATATTTGTTCTGGGTCCGGGTGTTATGAATGTTACTCGTAGTACCTTGCCTGATACCGACGACACAGGGAATCCTAGTGTGGTGTTAGGGCTACGTATGTGACTGTTGGGTGTTATGATGACGCTTAGATTATCGACTCTATACGAGAAGTCGATGTAGCGTGGAATCGACATGCCGGGAACAAATCGTATTTCGTTAGCGTAGGTAACTCTGTAGAGAAAGATGACTTTTGAATTCTTTTTATCTCTCTATAGCCTCAAAAGTTTGTAGGAAGAAAACTACTTTTACAGTTAAAGCTGTCGTTTTACAGGTCCGCTGATCCTTAGTTTTTCTTATTTATTATAAAAAAATATTAAAAAAAGAGAATAATAATCAATTTGCTTTCGAAGTGAATACCAAATAAACATTTCAATATTCTCCGCGTAGTCCAGTAAGCAGGTATTTTTGCCCTACAAAAGGTGGTGTAGAAAATGTTTTAATTTGTATTGCTACTCATAGTAAGTATAGTCATGAAAAATTTAAGTTTTAGAGCTCGACGGCCTTTTTACAGAACATGGATTAAATCTGAATTTAGTCCAGGCGTACTAGTCTAGGATTAAATATCGACATTAGGCATATTATGCAACTTTAAATACGAAAGCAGATGGTTTGTTTTCCGAAATCAATTCTCGCGCTACTTTGCAAATTTCATAACACCCCGAGGGTTTACGGCGTCAGTTATAATATAACAAATTTTGGCCCCTTCAATTCAAAATGGTGATCTTGAATTGAAGGGGCCAAAATTTGAAATTTTTACCTAATGCTTCAACATTTGACTTTATGACTTTAGGGAAAAGCCTCTTTTTTGTCCCCACTGATTGGATTAGCGTTTTTGAGAGTTTTTAAATAGCGGTTCATTTCATGCATACGATTAAAAGTATAGAATATCGCGTCATCTTCATAACGCAGCCTGACCCTTAAATTTAGAAATATGATAATCGTTACGTAACTAAACGGTCTAGTTACCAATGCACGTACTATCTTGTAGTAAGTACCTACATCGTGTCACATTACACAAGAAGAATAAACCGACTTCGTTTATAAATGCGGGTAATGTTTCCGTAATAAGATTCAAGAGGTAAGGATATATTTTGGCTAATCTCTTTGCAAGTGCATTAAGAACAGTGGTTACTTGAAAATCAAATCTCGTAAGTTCGAAATATAAAATCAGTCGTTACTATTTAGCAAAAATTAAGGGTAAAAAACTCTACGCAAGTTTTAGCGTATCTAGAGTCTGTGTCTTATATGATATATTTTTTTTCATAGCCTATACCATCCCACATCTGGACAAAGACCTCCTCAGTTCTCTTCCATTTTTCTCGGTCCTGTGTTATCTCTCGCCACCCGCTGTGGAAGACGTCTCGATCATCACGCTAGTGCTTTCTTGGTAGACCAACAAAGTGCTGGCGATGGCGTGACAAAGGCTTCGTCTTCCATTTACAGGAATCCAATTCACGACCTTAGCCCACCTTTTATTTATTTATTTATTTTATTTATTTCACAAAATCCACAGCTCTTAAATTGTACATGCTAAATCTAACGAACTTTACCTAAAGTCAATACCGGATTTACATTTTTTAACATTAGATACGACCTACCTTACCTTACCTTTTCATTCGGGTGACATGACCTGCTTATCCTATTTTATGTTAAAGTAGATGGAAAATGGATTGATGTGTTGATTTGTTTCTAACAGGTATTATTGATTTTTGGATGTTTGGATTTTAGGAACATACCACGCAACATATTTCATTCAAACATTGGTTTGAAATAAATACAGAAAAAAATATATAATAATGTACCTACAATGTGTAAAAATACATAGAATTGTTAAAAGCATGGCCACACCATCATAAGATTAAGAAATCGAGTGCAGACGATATGCACTAGATCGCACAATCTTTATTTTTATAATATCGTATTGAGAAATAAAAAAAAACTGCGAAGATTGCACTGACCGTCTCTCGGTGGTAATTTTATGCTGAAATGTTTAATTTATTATACCACCACGTATGGTTTTGCGTAATATTGGAAAACATAGCGAATGAAAAATTAACATTAATTTAGAACTATTAACTAGTTACAACCAAGAAGAGTCATAAATTCAGGCCTAGTTCTACTCTACACTCAATTTTGTTTT